>OU015753.1:107741900-107754362 GCA_907169655.1 Acomys percivali
ACATACACACATACAGAGAGAGTCACACATGCACACACAGACACACACACTCACACATACAGATGCACATACACATACAGAGAGAGAGAATCACACATGCACACACACACACTCACACACACACTCACACACACACTCACACACACACTCACACACACATTGTCCAGTGGGGCTGTGGACTCATGAACAACTTCCCAGTCCACGCTAGGATGTTCACCAGGTCAGTCTCATGCAGTCAACCGCAGCTCCTGGAGTTCAGGAGAACAATGGTTCTGACTCTTACCATCTTTCTACTCTCTCTTCCCAGTTGGTCCCTGACCTTGCAGGAGTGTGTGCACAGATGTCCGGGTTTTGGCTCAACACTCCATAGACACTGATTCTCTGCCCTTAGAGTTGTGAGTTTCTGTGCTAACCACCATCCACTGCACAAAGAAACCTCACAGATGGTGCTGTGGGTGGGACCACTCTCTGGGCAGAGAGGGAGGAGTTTGTAGGGCAGTTGGAACTTAAGTCTGTTTAGCAGAGTAATGATAGTAGATTCAACCCTGGGGCCTGTGGGCTCCTAAGAAATGGGTTCTTGGCCAGATTTCTACAGTGCCTGCGGAGAGGGCCTTAAGTCCCACCGGAATGTATTTGTTTACCCCCATGATATTTGCGCACCCATGGGCCCAGCTTGCCGGGCCAGTCACTGTTTTAGTTACAGGGTCTGAGTTTGACTGCTGCCGATTTTCCCTAGCAGCCTTTATTATAGCGCCACTGGGTATGGAAGCTACGAAGCCTGGTTCTTGACTATATAAGCAGTGCAGCTGGGCAGGTGTCAGCCCCTGCTCATGTCTACAAGTTAGGGATAGTGTTTTCCAAGGTAGTTAAGGGAAGTGACCTAGTATAGCCATACCTGACCCACTATGGCCAATGTTTACACTAAATAGCACGAATACATTTGTAGAAATGCCTTCATGGTAATTTCAGGAGTGGTTAGTAAATTATGAATTATGATTATAATAAAATATCAGTGTGCTAGTCATTTATGGTCATGGAACTCAGCAGTTTTTGAGGCACATAAATATATGTAATTTTGTTTCATCAGATATTTTAGGTAGATGGAGAAAATTATTCTTAGTTTTTACAGATAAATTAAGAGAAAGACTAATATATCAATCGACTAAATAAACCATAAATATACAAAACTGTTACTTGCCCATTAAAATAAATCGGTTATAAAAGAAAAATCACACCAAGAGTGGGTGCAGTGTTTGAATCAGACTTTGCTCAAATGCCCTCTCCCTGTTTCCTAGAGCAAGTTTCTGTCCCTCTTAGCCTCATTTTCTCATCTGGAGAGTCAGACTGTCGTTTCTTCATAAGCCTTTGCTGTTTCCACTGTGTCCCTAATAGAAGCTAGCAGGGCGTAGGCTCAATTTCTCGCTCCCGAGGTGTCCAGAGGCTGGGGTCCCAGCTTCTCTGGAATCCTGGCAAGCTGGATGTCCACAGCGCAGCCTTGTGTTCCTTTATTTATACCCTCCCCTTTTTCTCCTTTTGCATGAAGACCCAAGTCATCAGTGCTTAGACTAAATCTTTCCTCTCTCTGCCGAATTCAGAGCCAGTGGCTCTCCCCTCTGCTCGGTCCCTCAGCTGTGTCTGTGATGGTTTCTTCTACCCCACACACCCCACAGCTTGACCCACCACCCTCTAGACCCGTGAATAACGAACCACACCCTTAAGTTTGGTGCTCTCTCCTGTCCTGCTCCCTCTTCTCCTCACGTGCCCAGCCTCGATGTCAGTGAAGGCTCTGGAGTAGAAATACTTAGCAGGTATAGAAAAACTCATTGAATTGAAGGATCACAACAGTGCTACCCATCAATAAGTACAAGAATTTTTGGGGTGCGCAGCAGAAAGAACGATAGAGTTCACAGAAGTTACTACAGCACTAGGAAGAGTCCTAGCCTATTTCAACAAGCAGGGACTCCGCCTGGCACGGCGGTCACAGCACCATCATTGGCAGAACCCTACGCCACATTTCTGAGGTAAGGTAAGGGGAGAACATGGTCAGGACTGACTCAGAGTCCCCAGAAAAGCCTCAACTGGGAAGCAGACAGCTGAGAGCAGAGTACCTAGGCCGGAAGAGATGGGCAGCTGTGGTGAGCCCGAGGCTTGGCTACACAGTGCACTGAACCCTGGACTCAGTACCCCTACTCCTGACCCACTCAGTGGTCCAGGTGTGAAGGCGGGGGGAGGGGGGGCTGGTAAGGGTTGACGAGTCATTTCCATTCCTGGAACCTTTTATGAAAAGGCCTTTCATGGCGAGGCTGTGAGGGGTGGATACTTCCGAGGTGTTTCCTGCGTCTGTGGATAACGGCCCCCACTGTTATCCCCAGATCTTACCCTTTTCATCATGGATCCAGCTCACACTGGGATTTCCACTACCTCCCTCCAATCCCCAGATCCACAGGCTTTCCTACACTCCTTAGCCCTGACTTTCTACGGGGTCTGTAACCGCAGAGACAAGGCTGCTGCCTAACTTCACAAAATGTGTGTTTCTGTCCAAGACCACTTCCCTCTTCAGCACATTATGGATTCCTCAGAAAACGGGTATAGCACAGGGCTGTCCCAGCTCTTCAACTACCACACAGTCGTTGCCTGAACCCAACACACCAGACTTCCCTTGTCCCGCTTGGAGTTTCCCCTTTAAGAAAGACAGACAGTGACAACCGGGGTGGGCAAAGGTACAGTAATGATACCAGAAGCCAAGTAAATTCGAGATATGTGTTCCACTATGGAGAAAGGAAACGTGGAGTTCTTAAAGAATCTTTGGTTTGGGGAAGAAAAGGTCTACCCAGAGTTAAGGTCCACATTCAATGTTAGGAGTGGGAAAGACTTAATTTTGGAGGGTCTCTTGTGTGCCTGTGTGAGGTAGGGCACCAAAGGCTGAGCCACTGTGCAGGGTGACCTTTTAAGTTATTCTTTCAATATCTGAGCCCTAATGGGAAACTGGTAAAAAAAAAAAAAAAACATGAGGGAAGTTTGCTTGCTCACAGAAGGCTCACCTCTTTCTTGAGGGGAGGGCACACCTTGGGATTTTTTAAAAAAGATTTATTTATTTATTTATTTATTTATTTATTTATTTATTTATTATGTATACAGTGCTCTGCCTGCATGTACACCTGCAGGCCAGAAGAGAGCATCAGATCTCATCATAGATGGTTTTTAGCCACCATGTGGTTGCTGGGAATTGGACTCTGGACCTCTGGAAGAGCAGTCAGTCCTCTTAACCACTGAGCCATCTCTCCAGCCCCATACTTTGGGATCTTGATGTGTGCAGACTTCTGCAATAGAGATCCACAGGCCCAGGACACAGTGCTGAAGCCAGCTATAGGCTGTGGCAAGCTTGTGTTCCTTAGAGTTGAGTTTTCCTACGTCATATTGGAGAAGCATGTATGACTGCTTGTATGTGTCTGTGTGTATTTGTGTGCCACTGTGTGTGTGTGTGTGTCTTTGTGGGTCTATGAGTATCTCTGTGTGTCTCTATGTGTCATATAGCTGGTTTGAGCACTGCGTCCTGGACCTGGGGGATCTCTATTGCCCTATATGGCTGCAGAAGTCTGTGGCACACCTCACACCAAGATCCCAAAGTGTGCCCTCCTCTCAGGAAAGAGGTGAACCTTCTGTGAGCAAGAAAACTTGCTTCATTATTATTATTTTTCACTGCCTCCTGGTCCAATGCAATTGCCTGAGTGCCAGCCATTGAGTCTACTATCTGAGGGGTGGAGGGAGGAAAGTAAAGAAAGGCATGCCTCTCTTCCTTAAAACTCTCAGAAGTCTCATCACTTCTATTTACATATGATTGGCCAGAATTTCATCACATGACCACAGCTAACACAGAGAGAACAGGGAGTGCATTGTTATCTAGTCAGTGATGGACACTTTCACAAAGAAGGGGAGAGTAGCTACTGGGAGCCACAAGCCTTGCACACTGCAGGGAGTGAGTGGCCCTGTGATGTCTGTTTCCTGTGGGGGTTATTTAATGTCCAGGTATCTGTTCAGACTCTGGGCGAGGGTTGTAGTTAGTGTGACTTTCAGACTAAGAAATGCGAGATAATAATGATTGTAATGATGTAATAATGATTATAAAACAATAATGCATTGTTTTATATTGAAGGGTATTTGCTCCCATTGTGAACCCCAAGACTGTGAACCATAAAAACCTGTTTCTAATTGTGGTGTGGCTCAGACTTTGATGCTAGAACTTTCTGTTTACTGTAAGCAAATCGTTGTAGTGTGGCTCAGCCTTAGCATACACCTTTAATCCAAGAGCTTTACGAAAACAGGATTAAATAAAGTTAAGCCTAGGTCAAGAGGGAGAGTAAATGACAACACTGACAGGAAACAAACATAGAGGGAAAACATAGAGAGTGAGAGGAAGTCTGGAGAATAGAGAGACACACAGGAAGTAGAAAGGAGGAACATTGAGTTGAAGGGTATTTGCGACAGTGTGGAGAAGAAGGAAGGGGCTTTTCTGGGATATGAGCTGAGTAGAAGTGGGGCATCTGATGAGGAGGAAGGTCAGCAGGGTGCATCCTCCACCTCTCTGAGCTAGCAGGCTTTCACTCCAGCATCTGGTCCCTGAGTCTTTATTGGTAAAGTCTAATGGTTGGGAGTTTCATTCCTATTAACTACAGTTTCGTATTTAAAACTGAGACGTTTCTCTTCTGTCTCAGATTCCAGACGCCCACTCTGGAGCTGATTTTGTATAGCCATGCTTTGGCTGACCCTGTCACCTTAGAGAAATGTCTCCCTGGTTTAGGGACATAGAGAAATGTACACTGAGTTTAGGCTCACCATAGCCCTTCAATGCATAGGTTGTATACTGCATAGTGGTCACTTTAAACCATGTGCAGTTTAGAGCCAATTTGTTGTTACCGAGTCAAGATGTTTCTACTACCTGGACAACATCTTATACATTAAAAACAAAACAAAACAAAAAACCCCACACCGTCAGCAAGAGGGACTGATTTGATCTTCACTGAAAGGCTAAAACATTTCTCTCATGCATAAAAGAGAGCGTCTTATGGGACCAAACTGTCCCAGTGGGGAGAACTTATTCTGGCTGTGGAATGGCTATGGGTGATTACGTGGAGCTCCCTGACCCCTCCAGGTCTCTCTAGCCCCCAAGTCTTCCACAAGACTCCCTGTGCCCCACCCCAGAGTTTGGCTGTATGTCTCAGCCTCTGCTGGGATCCCCTGCTGGGTGGAGTCCAAGGAGGCCAATGGAGCCAACAAATCCAGGCAAAGGAGGGGCATGCTTAGGAGACTGATGCGTCAACCAAGGACCATGCTTTGTGAGGACTTGGACCCGCTGCTCAGATGTAGTAGGTAGGCATCACAGTTTCCTTGTAGGTCCCATAATATGGGGAGTAGGGACTACTTCTGACATGGACTCTGGCCCCCACACATTGATCACTTCCCCCTGGAGGGGCGGCCTCGCCAGGCCATAGAGGAAGAGGATACAGGCAGCCCAGATGAGACTTGATAAGTTGAGGTCAGATGTTAGGGGAGGAGGAAGTCCCCTTTCTGAGGAGTAGGGGAGGGAAGGACAGGGTATGGGTGCGGGAGGGAGGGAGAGTGGGATCAAGAGGTGACAAGGGAGGGGCCTACAATCTGGATGTAAAGTGAACAAATTTTTTAAGAAGATGTTGAAAATTCAGTATTCATATGTTGTTAAAGATTGTATTCAATTGGCCCAAACTTAGAGAGAAAGCAACTTGGCAATATATTCATATTCATTGTTGCTGGATAATAACTTTGGAACACTGCCCTCAATACCTCAAAATAAATCATGACTTTAAAAAGATGCGTAATGGGAGCCATGGAAAGTCACTTGTACAGACAGCAGCTACCTGCATCAGGGACTGGAAAGCCCCAGTGCACAGAAATGCAGATTATTAGTCAAACCTGTTCTGCCCTAGAGCTGAGCTTTGATTTATCATGAGCTCCATGGCTCCCTCACCTTACAATGTCCCCAGAAGTCAATCTCCTTGAGCCTCTCAGCTGCTGACTCTGCGGTAAGTAAGAGCCTTTGCTTGTTTGCTTTCTGTTCGAGCTGAATTTCTTGTCACCTGCTTGCCGTAGGAAATTGCAAGGAGAACCTCAGTGAACTCTTTGATGACAAGTCATTCAAAAGAGGAGAACCTGCACTTTCTGTCAGGCTTAATTTGCCTTTATATACACATACCTCACCTGTTTGGAACCAGGATGGCCTTTTAAAATTTGTCATTGTGGGCTGTAATTTGGATTTCTTCCTGATCATCTCTGTAATGCATTAAGTTGAGGGGAAAGGCCCATGTTCACAGGTTTATAGGGGCAGTTGCTGTACTTTGCAGCTTTGATGACATCTGCTTCTCCCTTTTTGCCAACTGGGGTGTGTGTGGTGGCATGCACCATCCACAACTTACGGTTTACTATGACTGTGACAGTACCTATTGTAAAATTGATGTGAATTTAGGAATTTTTTTAAAAATTCTGTTTTAAAGTTTGTTGTGTAGGACACGGAAACACCACTAAGGACCACTAGTCTTTGTTCTTTACTGATGTGCTGGGGCCTGGGAGGCAGAAGGACAGAGCGGTCTCTCTCATTCTCTGCGTCTTCTCTTACTGTGACGGCACCAGCGTGAAGGGCAGGCTCTTCCAGATGACTCACTACCTGGTAGAGAGGAGCCAGCTAGCTGCATGTGGACCAGTGCAGCCCCTCAAACCAGCACGACTTCCCATAGGTGATCCCTATCTTGAAAAGAAGAGAGATGCTGGTAAACCAACGGCGCTCCCTCATACATCTGGAGCCCTGTGGTCCTGCTGGCTCAGCCCTGACTATTATCCTCCCTCTGGCATAGAAAACACGGCATGCACAGCTGTTTCCTTCTAGAACTGAGATACTGCTCTGGGCCCTTCACCTGTAGGATCTACAGTCTGTGCTAGGACAACTCTCTGCCCCTAACCACAGCCAGCTGGTCTCTCTATAGTGCATCTTTCTCACGCAATCCCTTAATCCCAGTGGCATCTGTGGAAGCCAGAAGAGATGAGGACTTCCTCATCAGTCTCCCTCTTACACTCACACACATGCACCTTGTCTGTGTGTCCTCCATGGCTTAGGTCCTTCCTTGCTCCTCTTTGAGGTTCCTGTTCCTGATGTCGAGGCGCCATGCTGGATGGAGGACGTCATTTCTCTGCTCCGCACTCAGCGTTACCTCCTCCTCTAAACATAAGTAGATCTTCTGCAAGCTCAGCCCTGCCACCCAGCTGCACTCACTCTGCAATTCCCTCAGGTTACAGTGAAAAAGGGTTTACATGTGCAAGAGCTTTCTTTCTTTCTTTCTTTCTTTCTTTCTTTCTTTCTTTCTTTCTTTCTTCTTCTTCCTTCCCTTCCTTCTATCTTTTTCTCTTTCTTTCTTCCTTTCTTTCTTAACTGAAAAAAATTTCATACAATATATTCTGATCATGATTTCTCCTCCCAGGTCCTCCCCAACCACCCATTTCCATGCCTTTTTCTTTTCTCCGTATTTAGAAAAAAAAAACAAGCAGGCAAACAAAATAGACTTTAAAAAGAAAAACAAGAAACACACACACACACACACACACACACAAACACACAAACCCATAAAAACACAAAATTGGAAAACAAAATATAAAATCAAAAGGCCAGTAAGACAGAACAAAAGCAACAAACAATAAAACAAAAGTGCTATAAGACAAATAGTATGAAATACCATGGCACACATTTTGTGTTGGCCATCTACGGCTGGGCATGAGGACGACTCTTAAGTGTGGTTTATATACCCAGTGAGGCTCCATTAGAGAAAACTAAGTTCGTCCTTTGCAAGCGGTTGTCAAATGGGGATAGGCTCTTGGGCAGGTGTGGGAGAGACAGTGTGCACTTCCTCCTCTCAGCACGAGGACTCCATGTGGCTCGAACCTGGCAGGCCCTGCGCATGCTGGCCCCAGACTCTGTGAGTTCATGTGTCAGTCCTGTTGTGTCTGGAAGACACTGTATTCTTGGTGTCATCTGTAATCTCTGACTCTATGGCCTTTCTGCCCCCTCTTCTGGACAGATCCCAGCTCCTTGAGGGGAGACATTTGTCGGAGACATTTAGGGCTGAGTGCTCCAAATCCCCCTCACTCTCTGCACATTGTCCAGTTGTGGGTTTCTGTATTAATTTATCTATGAGTATAGTAATGTCTGTAGGAGTCATCTTACTGTTATGTTCCCTTAGCATAAAAATGGAATTTGGTGCTAGGGGACAATATTTTTACCAATCTCAGAAACCAAATTTTTTCCTAATGTATTTCATACATATGTAGGTTGATTTGAAGATATGGGGGTATTTTTGTACCACTTCCCTTTTAGCTATCTTTTACAAAAAGTACAAAAATACCTCCTTTTAAAAATATTTTCCATTCAAGTGGATGTATTGAATAGGAAGTATCCTCACAAGCTCATATGTTTGAAGAACTGGTCCCCAATTGGTGATGCTGTTTTGGAAGGCTGTATACCTTCTGGCCCTGGGGCCTCTTTTCAGACCTAAGGGCTGTATGGATGACTGGGGCATGTCCCCAATTCTGGCCTGAGCCTCTTATTTCCTGGTTTGCCAAGAAAAGTAACCAATAAAGATGTCAGGGAGGCTGTGAGTCCCCAGATACTCTCATTAGTTACTTCTTGTGTTTTTATGAGCAAAACCTGACAGAAAGCAGCCGATGGGAGACAGGATTGGCTTGGGCTCATGGTTTAAGAAGACATGGTACGTTAAGGGACATTTCAGGCCCAAACCATGACACAGCCTTCCAGGCTCAGAGCCTCAAAGAGAGAAGAACATCTTGGTCTTGTCGGCTGTGCCAGTTTCACGCCTCCTGGCTGTGACGAAGTACCTGACACAGAGGAAGTGCTAGAGGACTTATTCTGGCTCACAGTTCAAGGGTGCGATCCACCACAGCAGAGAAGAGGCATCAGGAGTGGGAGCTTGCATTGCATCCACACTCAGGGAGCGGAACTCTGTTCCTGCCATTCATTCTTGGATCCCAGCTCACGGACGGTGGCACTCACAACCAAGATGGGTCGCCTCGCGTTAGTTATCTGATCTAGAAGCTTCCCCATAGACCCGCCAGAGGCTTGTTTCTTTGTTCAAGTTGAATCATCAAACCCACAAGTTGCTCCTTGATTGGCAAGGTCATACATCACCCGCTAAGTAACCTACAACTTGGATTTGCATACCCCCACAGTCAGAGTGGACTGCAGTAGACAGAATCTTTATAATATATATATATATATATATATATATATATATAGAGAGAGAGAGAGAGAGAGAGAGAGAGAGAGAGAACCGAGAGAACCGTGGTTATCCCTGCCCTTATAGGGGGGCCTGGAACTGCAGACAGGGTAAAAATACCACATCCAAAACAGCTGAAAGTGTGCTGCCGTGACTCCTGAGGACTGGGCCACATTGTCAGCTCTGTCCCTTCCAACCTTACCCACAGTCATCTAGAGTAGTCTGCTTTCTCATCTGTTGTCATGCGAAAACACTCTGACAAGTAGCCATTTGGGGAGGAAAAGGCTTTGGCTCACACTCCCAGGCCACAGTCCAATCATTGAGAGGACTCACGGCGGGGTCCATGGAGGAAACACAGGGGCCACATGATAGTACGGGGATGATAGAGGAGGAAGTGAAAAAGTGCTGCGGTTATGGAAGGAGATTCCCAGCAGGCTTTTTGTTTGTTTGTTCATTTTGTTGTGTTGTGTTTTGTCTTGTCTTAGAATTGACGCTGCAAAGATGCTTCAGCATCTAAGAGCGCTGACTGCTCTTCCAGGGGACCCAAGTTGTGTTCTCAGGACCCATGTGGTATCTCAAAACTATTACTCCAGTCCTAGGGGATATGACTCCTTCTGCCCTGCATGGGCACCAGGGACACAGATGAGGCAGAGACCTAGACACACACACACACACACACACACACACACACACACACACACACACACACACAGTAAATATATTAAAAAAGAATCATTTCAACTAGACAGTTGGGATATGGATTTATTTTTTTCTTTCTTTATGATTTGCCTGTTGACATTTTTAAAAATTAGCATAATATCTGAACACTGATTCATTGAAAATTTTTTGTTAAATTTAGATTATTAGATTATAGAGTTTGCTTTATATACCACCTTAAATTTTTGTTATTAAATTTTAAGTTAAAATATAATTTTCCCTTTCTTTCCTGCGTGCTCCTCCTTGCTGTCTCTTGAAATCTTGGCCTCTTTTTCTTTAATTGTTATTAGTAAATACATATGTGTGAATACATGAACCTGAATATATAAACACAATCTACTCAGACTGTTTAGAGTCACTTGTATGTGTATAATTTCATGACTAACCACTTGGAATATGGATCTTTATTGTCCTTTTTTTCTTATACCATTTTGGAATATAGATTTTTTTTTAATGACTTAATGTCCAAATGAAGCACGCATATACTCCTAGAACATAACCATGTAAAGAGGAAATGAAAACTCGAGGCAGTACAGAGGTGACTGGCCGTGTGGAAGTATGGTGTCTATCAAACTCCATGGAAAGAACTGTTAACTCTTTCTTCACAGAAAGTGCTGAGTTGTCTGAAGGCCCCGCCTCTGGACAATCCCACCCAGGGCTGCGCACACCTTGCACTAACAAGCAGCCTCCTTTGCTGTCTGTGATGACGTTGAGGTCTTAAAGGAGCATGCTGAAGCCTATTATGTCATCATGTGAGATGAAGACCACTCTGGGACGAGGGCCCTTCTCAGCACTCAGGTTCCTTGGAGCCTGATGTGAGAGGCTCCAGGTGTGGTCACAGATGTCAAGAGACGAGGACTCGGATTTTCAGCCTTTTCTGCTATCTCCCAGGAGGCTCTTACGACAGGAGAATTGACTTCACCCTGGACGTTCCTCAAGCTTTTGACAGCCAACTATCACATGTGACCCTAAAATTGTGTGTGAAAGCCTTGGACACATGGAGAGAAGGTGGGGGAAGGGTGCTGTGCTTCTCCAGAGACTGCTCACCTCAAAGTGAAATGCCCCTGTGGCAGGCAGTGGTGGCTCAGGCCTATTACTGTGCCTTCCTCCTCACAGTTTGTTCTCTATCCCAGGAAACCCCAAATCTCCTAAATCACTTTGATATGTCTCTTTCTCTAAGCCCTCAAGGCATTGTGAGCCTATGCTAATGCAGGGAGAGCAGCATAAGGAAGATTTATTCTGTTTGGAATACATGTTAGTGTATTGGAAAAGCACCATTTAAAAAACACCCAGACTCAAGCAAAAGTACTGGAGTCACAAAATCTGGCAACAAGGCAAGCATTTTGGACAATGATTTACTTGCAGCAGCGGGGCCAGGGCCCTGGCACCGGAGGCCATCCTCCTCCTCTCCTCCTCCTCCTCCTCCTCCTCCTCCTCCTCCTCAGGGTGAGCTGGTGAGAGCCTGTGCCTTGGCTGAGGTGACTCACTGTCCTTATCTTCCCTTTAGAATAGTTTACCACCTTAAACTCTTTCAGAGAGTGACATGAAAGTCCCAGTTGGTTTCTGGTGTGGCTCATGATCTATATTTGAGCAAGTCACTTACTTCAACGAAACATCACGATCAACAACATTTGCTGATGACTGGAGCTAATCTCTCCTTATAGATACTATGTGAGGACACAAGATTACTCCTTCAAATACCCTGGAGTAATTAGGCTGCGCTTTGTCAGAGGCATCAGCACACACAAACTCATCAACATATGGAGCTCAGGACAAGCGGTCCTGGCCACCAGCAGCCTTGTCAGCTCTCATTCTGGTCAGTAATGCATTCTCTCTGTCTCTCTCTCTGTCTCTCTCTGTGTGTCTCTCTCTGTCTCTGTCTCTCTCTGTCTCTCTCTGTCTCTCTCTGTCTCTGTCTCTCTTTCTCTCTCTCTCTGTCTCTCTCTGTCTCTGTCTCTCTCTCTGTCTCTCTCTCTGTCTCTCTTTCTCTCTCTCTGTCTCTCTCTGTCTCTGTCTCTCTCTCTGTCTCTGTCTCTCTCTGTCTCTCTCTGTCTGTCTCTCTCTCTGTCTCTGTCTCTCTGTCTCTCTCTCTGTCTCTCTCTCTGTCTCTCTCTCTCTGTCTCTCTCTGTCTGTCTCTCTCTGTCTCTCTCTCTGTGTCTCTCTCTGTGTCTCTCTCTGTCTCTCTCTGTCTCTCTCTGTCTCTCTCTGTCTCTCTGTCTCTGTCTCTCTCTGTCTCTCTCTCTGTCTGTCTCTCTCTGTCTCTGTCTCTCTCTCTTTCTCTCTGTCTCTCTCTGTCTCTCTCTCTGTCTCTCTTTCTGTCTCTCTCTCTGTCTCTCTCTGTCTCTCTCTGTCTCTGTCTCTCTCTCTGTCTCTCTGTCTCTCTCTGTCTCTCTCTGTCTCTCTTTCTCTCTCTTTCTCTCTCTTTCTGTCTCTCTC
>OU015753.1:107785953-107829280 GCA_907169655.1 Acomys percivali
TATTATTATTATTATTATTATTATTATTATTATTATTATTATTATTATTTTGATTTTTTTCAAGACAGGGTCTCTCTATACAGTTCTGGCTGTTGGGGAACTCACTATATAATCCAGGCTGACCTTAACTCACAGAAATTCATCTGCTTCCACTTCCTAAGTTCTGGGATTAAAGGTATTTAAAAAAAAAAAACACACAATACCTTTAAAATCCAATTCATATATCTCATAGAAATTGTGGTGCTGGGGAACTGGAAGATACAAGTGACGGGATAACAATTGAGATGTAATCTGAATAAATTACTTAAATAAAAAAATTGTGGTGCTGCTATGTTTAAATAGTGCCCTTGGCTTAAATGTTACTAAAGTTATCGTGATGCTATAAACTGTATTTATAATAAATTCTTTAGTAATATTTTTTAGTTTAGTGCTATAAATTCTCTGAGGCAGAGAAGATTATCAAACTATAAACAAGTCTCTAGCCCAGTTCCCAGAAAGTAACAAGTCCACCTATGAGTGCACATACCCATTGTTTATATTGGTGACAATGGCTCTTCCATTGTCACCAGATGTCATCTAGTAACTGAGATGGTTTGAGTGAGAAAGGCCTCCTGGGCACATATGTTTGAATACTTGGTCCCCAGCTGCTGGTTATGTGGGAAGGATTAGGAGGTGTGCCCTTGCCGGAGGAAGTGTGTCATAGGTCCCGCTAACTGTCAGAATCTCTCTATCACACCTTCGGGCACAACTTGAAGAAAGTCAGAAGGTACATTGAACTCTAGCCATTTGCTGTTGCCCCAAAGCAAACTAAACCTTGTGTTGGGGTGCGGGGAGTGAGTAGCCATTGCTCCAGGGGACACTCTGCCCATGAGAAACCCTGCCAGCCACTGGTCTAAGGGAGCCGGACACAATGTCCCATCACGATTCCCAGCATCATGACTCCCTTTCTTTCTCCACACCTTGACGTAGAATACCCCGTTCCTCACACTTAAATATTCTGATTGACGGACATAGGTTTTCTTCTGGGACCCAGGGACTCCCTTTGTTCAAGAGTTCCTTTCTCAAACATTTATTTGGCTGAGGCCAAGTCCATATTGTCAGGCAATAACTTGCACTTAGTAGAAAATATAGCTTGAGCAGTTATATGTTGTTAACAAGAAGCCAGCCAAAACAAAAATTTACCCAGTTTTTTGTTTTTGTTTGTTTGTTGGGGGGGGGCTGTGGAGCTAAGGTGCTCAGGTCAGTGGCTGCACTCTGAGCCATGAAGACACCACATTCAACAAACCAGACCAATTCATAGTCTCTACTCTGGTTATTTTGTAAGGTGTACGGAGAAAGGCATCACACTGAGGAACAGCCGTGATGTTTCAGAAAACCCTTTGTACTTCTAATAAAATTGGCTGCACATCTTCACCATGGTGGGGCCCCATCCTGTGAGCTGCCACCTCTCAATCACACTTCTGCCTTAATGGGCTCATGGTGCCATGTTCTCTGGGGCTGTGAGACTCTTTCAGACACAGTGAGTTGTTCTTTCCATAAAATGCTTTGATACCTTAAGGTCTTCACCAAAGCAGAATATTTTATTTGGTTCCCCTGTGCAGTAGCATAGATTAATTACACGGACTAAGAGACCTGGATATTTTTTAATGCATGTGATAAGCTTTGATTACTCTTACTTATTCCTCGTCCCCCAACCCATGATATCTTAATTTCCCTGAATAGGCTGTTTTTACTTTTATCATCTCCCCCCGTGAGAGTCTACACATGAGAAGTGGCATAGGACAGCTGTTCTCGGCACCAGCTTATTGTCCTTGATGCCATGCATTCCATCCATTTTTGTTCTCTTATATTTTTTAAAATGTCCTTTGGAGTGAGTAGCATATTTAAGATACGATTTATAGGATGAAACATGTGTCTCTTCAAATCATGGGCACAGGCCTCTCTAAAGCATTGGCTGTTGTACATGAAGTTAATCACACAGAAACATGTGAGACACATGTCTGTGTGGGGCCTGTGCCTGGCTTTTATCCAGTCAGGGATATCTCGGACTTTCTAAACGTTAAGTATTTCAGCCTTATTTACAACAGCTTTGAGTGTTTTACTGTAGGTGTACCTTAACTTTTAGAAACAGACCCTAAGACATAGGTCCAAATACAAATGGTTGTTTGGGTGGTTAAGGGAAGAAATCACTATTGGGTCCTTCAGTCAGTAGGTGAGCTGAGGTTGGCAGAGCTCAACCCTGGTCAGAAAACTCTGGAAGCCTGTGCGGCGTTAGTGCACTGTGCGGTCCTGTGGGCGTTCACCAGCTGGTGTCATTTTCTAGGAGCAGTGACATTGATGGCAGAGCAGAGGTTGGCTACCTCTGGCTACCAGCATAAACAGAAGTGTCTAGAAACCATTCAGTTACTTGCTGTAACTGTGGGAGGAAAGTTCTGAATACCTTGTTTATAAAAATAGTCCTCCGCTTAGGGGCCGGCCCACTCGGCCTCCCTGCCTGGGAGGTATTCGTTCAGGGCTGCGCAAAAATGAGCTGCAGTGGTCAGAGTGACAGCCATCCAGTGGTCAGAGTGACAGCCACCTAGGCACTCAACAAACAGCTGGAAAGCAGAGCAGGAGAGGACACAGTCAGACCAGGAGGCACATCTTCAGGGTTGGAATCCAACTGACATGCACTGTCTGCATGTGGCCAGAGGGGCTCCCTGAAGCTCTTCCCACAGGTCAGCTTCTCCTATGCACTGTCTTTCACTGCCACCAGTGAAGGGGACTGTTTGGCTTAGGCAGTATGCTTTTAACTCAGAGACCAGCCATCTCCTGACAGATGTTTATGGGAACCCTCTGGGAGGTCATAGGTTTGTCCCGAGGGAGAGACATTGCTCTATAAAGTTAGGTGATGGGTGGCATTGGGTAGCAGCTGACATAATTTAGTTGTACCCTCCAGGCATACCTGGGCATACTTGGAGCTTGTCACGAGCTTGGCACCCACCGTGTGGCGGGTTATTACTTGCACAGCCTAATGGCTTGGAGGACTTGATAGCCAAGAGCTCGTGGAGAGCAACCTGGCCACACAATCCACTGGCATTCCACCCCAGGAACATGCCAGTCTTCATTTTGAGTGTTTATGTCACATCTTGATTGGTAGTTTTGTCGTATTTTTTTCTTCAACATATTGGCGACATTAAAGAGACACTGGTTAACCCCGCTGTCCATGTGGTTTTCGCCACATCATAGTCTGCGTGTTGTGTATGTTGGTGCCAAGTGTCCCACAGTTCAGCAGGTGGCTGCATCTGGAAATTGGGCCACACAGAAGCCTAATGGCACAGAGATCAGGCGGGAGGGTTTCTGCCACCACAAGGCTGAGTTGTCCTCACGGAAGCTGTTGCACCCTTTGTCCTGAGTCTTCTTTGATGCACCCCCACTTTCTCAGGGTCTCATCAGACACCAGGCCTTTAGGACTCTGAGGGGTTTGAAACACTACACTTTTACTTGCATAAAACTTCACATATTATGTGCACTTGAATGAAAGCCGCTGACAGAACTCTCTCACTGTAAGCAGTAATTGGCTGTTCTTTCTGTCTAGTTGGCCACTTTTCCAATTCCTTTCTATTCAGAAAGCTACTCTGATGACTTATAAATTGTTTTCTATTTCCATCTTTGTCTTGTTTGGTGTTTTTGCTTTTCTGAACGATTTCTTTCATATAGCTGCAATTTAAATCTTCATTGTTTCTCACCAAATACTGGTTAAAATATCTCCATCAATGACATTATAAAATAATTGTTTTCTCAATTACTCTATATTATTTTCATTATTTACCTATATTCTTATAATTAAATTAAGTTTAAAATCTCCCAGTCTCGCCTGTCTTTATAACCACAACACATAGTGAGGTGCCTAGTTCACAGTAGGTGCTTTACCATCCTTGCCTTCTCGGACAAGAAAACACATTATACAAACTTGCCTTTGTTTTTAAAATGAACCTTAGAACTGTTTTTAATTCGCAGAGATGCTTCCAGCGTTCTGCCTTCCATTGGAGCGGTACAGCTGCTACACTCAGAAGCCAGAAGTGACCCGCCATAATTAACTGAGACTGTATTTCACTCAGGCATCCTCAAACCCTCTGATGTATGCCTTCTCATGCGCCAGGATGCCAGCCATAACACTGTATAACATTCTGTCCTGTCATGTTTTCTTTAGGCAGTGACAGTGTCTACTTTTTTTTTTAACTGTTTGATGATTTCATGTGTGCATATAATATGTTTGATCAAATCTACTCCTCAGTGCTTCCTCTCCAATTCTCCCCCCACCCCTCCACGGTTTTTTACCTTCCAATGTTGTGTGTGCAAGTGAGCGTGTGTTTTCAAACCCATCAAATCCATTTAGTGTTGCCTGTGTGCACATGGGTACGAGACAATCCTCTGGAGTATGGGGAGCCTTTCTGGAGGCCACTTCCTCGCAGGAAACTTAGTCTACACCCCGCAGCCACCATAACTTGAGAAGGGGACTTCATGAGGCCCTCCCCATGCATGCTCTGGTTTCAGCTGCCTTGAAGGTCTTATGCATGCAGTGAATTTGGGCGCAGAACAGCCCTGTCATGTCTGGCAAATTCTGTCTCTCCTCAGATGGGCACTACCACTGGCTCGTCACAATGTTTCTGTGCCCCTCTTCTGTGGTGATCCCTGAGCCTTTCAGGGAGGGGATGTGACATAAATGACACCCTTAGAGCTGAGACGTGCCCAGTCTCTTATCCTATGCATGTTGACTGACCAGCTGTGGGTCTCTGTACCCACCATCTCCTACAGAAAGACGCTTTTGTTGTGAGGGTTGAGAGACACAGCCAAAGCATCCCCGCATTTCTTGAATCCTCATCTTTTATGACCCTAGAATTTTAAAGAGGGTTGACTTTACAGTTTATAACATTCTACTCTTGTGTCTTACATGCCCCGTTATGGTACCAGGGATGTGGATCTTTGGGAGGAAGGGGCTGTTTTTATGTTGTCACCGGAGGACCACGCTGCCAGCATCCTGACCCAGCGGACGTAGATGGGTACCAATCCCCATGCTGCTCAGCTGTCTTCACTAAGTTGTTTTTCTTTCCTCCCATCTGACGCACTGTAGGAGGAAGCCACTGTGCAAAGGGTAAAGTGGGAAGCTGTGCCCACCTCCTTGGCTTGAGGCATCTTGTAAAGGATTTAAATTTCTGCTCAACAAAGAACTGGGATGGGGAGGGGCATCTCTGGGATGAGCTAGAAACCTAGGACAACGAAACCTCTGTGGAACTTATGAGGGTAACTCTAGGTGACACCCCTAGCAACAGGGTTATTGAGCTTAAAATGACCACCAGGCAAGACTTCCAACAATGGCATGGGGACACCAACCTAGACACACACACACACACACACACACACACACACACACACACACAAACCTTTGATCCACATTTTTTTCCTGCCTGTAAGAGGTTCAGGAATAAGAAGGGACAGAAAGTGAGGGAATGGCCAGCCAATAACAGGTCAAGCTTGAGACCAATGCCATGAGAGAAACAGAGAGAGCGCCCATCCCAGACACTATTAATGATACTCCGCTGTGCTTGCAGACAGGAGCCTAGCATAACTGTCTTCTGAGAGGCTTCAACCAGCAGCTGATAAAAACAGATGCAGAGACCCACAGCCAAACATTAGGCAGAGCTGGACGGGGGGAAGGGCGATCCTGTGGAAGAGGGAGGGAAGGACTAAAGAAGCCAGTGAGGTCAAGAATCTGACAAGAAAACCTAGAGAATCAATTAACCTGGGCCCACAGGGTGCTCACAGAGACTGATGCACCAACCAAAGAGCATGCATGGGATGGACCTAGACCTCATACACATACGTAACAGCTGTGGGCCTTGATCTTCATGTGGGTCCTCTAACAGGAGGAGCAGGGGCTGTCTCTGACTACACTGCCTGCCTTTGGATCCCTTTCCTCTAACTGGGCTGCCTTGTCAGGGCCTCAGTAGAATAAAATAACACCTAGTCCTGCTGCAACTTGATAGGCCAAGGTGTGCTGACATCCGTGGGAGGCCTCTCCATCTCTGAGGAGAAAGGGAGCGGGGAAGGAAGGAGAGAAGGCGTGGAAGGGAAGACCCGATGAGGATGTAAAGTAAATAAATAAATACACTAACAAAAAAATACAATTGAGATGTAATATGAATAAATTAATAAAAAAAAGAGAATATCTGTGTGGCATTCTAGACTGTGTTAGGGTATTTTCTCTGGGTTTTGGTAAAAATAGTTATTACATTTTTATAAGTAACTACAAAAACAACAAATACAAACACAGAAGAAAGTAATAAATATGAAATATTTTCAAAATTATTGGTGAATCCTTTTAATTTGTTTTATTAAGAAAACAGCCCAGGAAATATACCTCTTTACTACATGGGTTAATGCAAGAAATGACTACATACAATTTATGTTCAGGAGTTTTGAATGTCTTTAAGATCTCAGTTGTCTCTATCATTCTATCAATAAAGACATTTCAATCCAAAAAAAAAAAAGAAAAGAAAAAATATATATACAATAAACATTGAACAATAATATTTACTACAAAAATTCTGCTGAACAAATTCTCTTTTCTGCTCATCCACTTAGCTATTTTTTGTAAATATAAACATGTGGATGTTCATTTTGTACTTTGGCTATATCTAATATTGCTTTATTTATTTTATTGCCCATAGTGGTTGGCTTTATTTATCTTATTGCCGTTTGGTTGGTTTCTCTGACCCTTTGACACCAGTCAAACAGAAACAACCACTTGGAATCAGTCATTTCTTGTATGATTTTTACATAGAATTGAGTGCTATGTTATCAGCTCTAATTAGATTGTTACAATATGGCTCATTATGACATGACATGAGGCTCCTTGGAGCTGGGTAAGTGTGTATGAGAGCTGGTCAGAAATTGCTTAGAGAAAAGAAGCAATTTTTCTAATTCCTTGCAGACTACAGAATGAAGACAAAAATGAGATGCCTTGCAAGATGAAGTTAATCTTCCATAACTAAAAACAAAGACTGCTGACAGACGTCCAATACCTGGACTTCTCCACCACTGTTTCTTACAGCGACCACAATGCCCTTGACAATGGGCATGGTGTCTTGTGACTTTAATCAAACCCAGTTGCTATGCACAGGAAACAGTTGGCATTTTCCTAGGGCAATGATTAATGCAGAAACACTTAGTCTCTTAGCTAATGTGAATAATTATAGGAGAAACTACTGGCTTTATGAGAAATCAATGAAACGTGATTAGTGTCTATACTCAACACCAGAGCCACACTTACTAAGACTTCACCTCTGAGAAAATGCAGCACAGGGCTGAAATTCAGGTATGTGTATAAGGAAGAGGTCAGCACAGCCTGAGTTTCCAGCCTTCTGATGTTCCAGACATGAGAAGGGTGTCAGGAACCAGGTCAACATGAACTCACTCTCCCATGTGCATGTACTGTTAAATCAGCTCTGAAAACTGCATGGTGAGTTAACTGCTCTTTTTTATTTTTATTTTTTTTACTCTTTTTGTTTTGTTTTGTTTTGTTTTGTTTTTGAAGATGTTTTCACCATTTTACACTGACTGTCCTGGAACTCACTCTGTAAACCAGGCTGGCCCCAAACTCAGAGATCCACTTACCTCTGCCTCCAGAGTGCTGGTATTAAAGAGTGGAGCTGGGATTAAAGGTGTTCTACACCACACTCTCTATCCCAGCACTTGGGAGGCAGAGGTAGGTGGATATCTGAGTTCGAGGCCAGCCTGGTCTACAGAGTGAGTTCCAGGGCTGACCACCAGGCTACACAGAGAAACCATGCCTTAAAGAAAGTTAGCTGGTCTTATTTCTACTTTAAAGCTACAGGAACGGATAGTTGAAGAGGTTTTCATTAGTAAGTCTTCTCATTGTTGTGACAAAATTCCTAACAAAACTAACTTCAAGAAGGAAGGATTTGTTTGGTCTTACAGTTTGGGGATCAGCCTATCACCCAGGGAAGGCTTAGAGTCGGGACTGTGGGACACGTGGGCACATGACATCCACAGTCAGGGAGCAGAGAGAAGCGAGTGCCAGTGCTCAGCTCACTGTCTCCTTTGTCTTTAGCCTGGAACCTCAGGAGCTGGAATGGTACAACCCATAGTCAAGATGGCTTTTCCCTGGCATGGTGTGGTAGTCCACGCCTTTGACTCCAGCACTCAGGAGGCAGAGCCACTGGAGCCCTGCGAGTCCAAGGGCAGCCTGGTCTACAAAGCAAGCTCTGGCCTACTTTCAAAAAAGATAACAAAATAGATGCATCTTCTCTGCTGAGTTGAATCTTCCTGAAAACACCCTAACCCAGAGGCACATTTCCATCATGATCCTAATTCCTACAAGTTGACAACCAAGATTAACTCACCAAAAAAAAAAAAAAAAAAAAAAAAATGTTCTTTTCCTCTTATCATTCAATTTACAGAGTGGAATTTTCTGTTGTTTTGTGTGAGTCATTTCAGGATAAGTTTAACTCCATAGTTCACCTTTCTCCACTCCAGTGTGGGTTTTAAAAACTGGCTGTAGGCACGAGACTAACTTGAGATTTATAAAACATAATAATGCCGCCAAGGTCTATGAGGTTCCGATCTAATGATTCCAGAGTGAGTGCAGGGTAGGCACATGCTGTTTCCAAGAGTTCCCCCCGAGAGGCCCCCATCCCTCCCCTCCTCCCTCTTCCCCTTCTAAGCAGAATTGCTATTTTGCAATGTCCTTGCAGACTTCAAAGTTGTTTTACACGGTTCTTTCATTCTTAAAACAACCCAAGTAGGAATTAATACCCTTATTTCATAAAAGAGAAAAAGTGTGACGCAAAGAGTCTGAAACTCTTAACCCAATATTTCAAAATCAATATCTGAGACCCACGAGATAGGAAAGGGGCCTTAGGCCTGGTTTATGATCTATTGCACTTACTTCCCAATACACCTCTCACTCCCTCCTTCCCAGTCCAGGTCTGCAAGGACCATTTGGACGCCACTCAAAACTACTAAGAACAGATGGATGTCAAGAAGGCGGAGCTTAGGGACAGATTCATTACTAAAAAAAAATACGTAAAACAGAAAGCTGGAGATACAAGAATAAATGTAAGAATTTTATTCTGTATTTATTTAAATCTCAGGTTCCTGGATATCACAGACTATCCCACTGTCTTATTGTCAGAATAAGATCCTGCCCACAAGAAGAGGCTTGTACACCGGAGGGTGCCATGCCATGCAAGCCATTGCTGTTTCTCTTGTAATGACCAAGTTTGAAGGTTGTGTTAACTTCAGGGATGCAACAAGCCCCCCCCCCCCCACAGTTTTTGGTGACTCATAATCAGGGGGAAAAGTCTTCTCATGCAGTTCTGGAAAGCCAAAAACTGAACTGGAGGTGCGGGCGGGGCTACACCTCCCTGAAGGCTGGAGAAGAAAAGTGCCTTGCCTCTTCCAGCTCAGTCATCCCGGCCTGGGGCAGTACCTCTCCAGTCTTGGTCCGCTTGTTTCTGTCTTCCTCTGGACTCTCTCATCTTTCCTTCTCTGCTTTTCTCCTTTAAGGTCCTGTGTGGTTTGATTCAGCAGCCAGCTGGGCAATTCCAGCTCAGACCATTGTGGCTCAGACCTTTAACACTTAAAAAGCACCGTAGCATTGGACTTTTCTACACATTAGCATGTGGGCGCATCTTTTGGAAACCAACGTTCAACTCATTGCAAATCTGAATCGCTAGCTACTCCTTGCTCATAGATCGACCTAAATCTTTACCACAGTGGCTACCGTCTCTGGCTCACATGTCAGCCCTACCACGTCTCTCAGTGCTGTCTCTGCAGATTCCTGGTTGTGCCCTGACACTCTCGCAACCTTCTCCTTTACAGTTCCCCCACCACACACACACACACACACACACACACACACACACACACACACACACACACACACTTGCTTTCCTTCTTTCTGGATCTCCCTGGGTTTTGTCCCTGCCTTTACTACTGCGCTCAGCAGTTGTTGTGAAAGTGTTTCTTTCCTTTCCAAGCCTTTTAATCTCTTGCCTTCCCACCTTGACCGGAGCCTGTATCAACTGACCTTCACAGCCCTAGCTGAATATCTGTTTCTCTGCACAACTCCCCATACATCCTGTAGTGACTCACTTATCTCCCCCCTAGCCACCTGCCTGTGTTCCTTAGCCACATTTTCAGCATGCCAGGTTCCCACAAGACCTGACGTGCCTCCCAGAGCGACTGGAAGAGGTTTCCCCCCTCTCTCCTCCTTTCTACCAGGTAACCGGAAACGCCTTCCTTCAGTACCCTCGCTGTGTCTTACTCTCTTTATTCAGGCATTTCTTTAACACCACTGCTACATTAGCCACCTTTCCTGCTGCCATAATAAAAGTGTAATGATAAAAGCAACTTAAAAGGGGTTTTAATTTGTCTCACAACCAGAAGACATAGTCCACCCTGGAGGAGAGTGTACAAGGAGCAGGCGCCTGGGGTGGCTGCTCACACAGCACCCGTAGTTAGACAGTGGAGATGACGGATGCTCGCACTCGCCTCACTCTCTCCTTTATCTTCAGCCCAGACCCTTGATTCTTGGGATGGTCATGCCCATGTTTAAGCACCTCTACCGCCCTAACCGGATAATGCTCCACAGGCACACCCAGAGGGTGTCTCACAAGGGGGTGACTCTAGACTCTACCATGCGGCAGTGTATATTAAGCATCACATGCTCTGTTTGTCATCATTGTCTTACGGGCTGTGTTTCTTCTTATTTTCTCACTCTAAATTTATTTTGTAGGGAGTAAATTCTGTATCTAGGACTTTCTTCAAGGCAAATTATTTTCCTGATGGGGAGCTTGTAGCCTGCTGTCTCCTACCAAGTTGTTAAGTTTACCTTTTCCCTCACACTTTGGGCAAGGTGACATGGTCCACAGAGGACTGCATTAACCTGAGTTGCAATTCATGGCCAGCAACACTTCACTAATGAAGGGTGCATTGGCAATTTTCAGATATATTTAAGAACATAAGAAAATGGTAAGCAGATATTTAATTTCTGTATCACTTATTCTTTTTATCTTAGTTGTCATTTCTCTTCCAAATTTTATCTTCCGTAATTAATGTTGACAGATCAGAGAAGAAATTGCGGTAATGCTAATGAGGCATCGTGGTAGCTGGAAGACTGGGTGTGGATGGCCACTTCCTATTGGGGGAGAGAGTACACACGCAACTCCACAGTCCTGGATCCCTTGTCTACCCGGGAGGACCCATGGCGTCTACAAGACGGAGCCACAATCGGCAGTCTGCTGGTGACAGAAGACAGATCTAAAGGAAAAGCATCAAGAAACAAATGCAAATCTCAACATGATTTTGCCCAAAGGGAATCAGTGGTCCAAATCCCACAGAAATTCTCACTTGTGACAACATCTTGTTAAAATATTCTAATCTTGATTTGAGCAATTACATAACATACATTTTGAAGGGGAAAATGGAATTTACTTTTCAGAACCATAGAAGACAGCCAGCTACCCTTCATAACAGACACCCAGAAGATTCTGAAAAGTGTAACACTATTTGAGGCCATTTAGGAAGCTAAGAATTGTATATCATTTTCTGGCAGACTCAAAATGCCATTTGTTGGTTAACAGAATTAAACTGATGATGCTATCAAAACTACATAAGAAAATTAAATTTATCTGGCTCTTCAAAGCATTCTTTTCCATTTTGGTGAAAAAAGCAAAGTGTCCCTGGTATAGACAGTTTCATTTTTTAAATTGGGCAAACTGTATGTACCAATTTTTCTGTCACATACAGATCACCTTTATTTTAAGAATAAAAATTTGGAACAGTTAGAGAATTTCGTTGAAGCAGTCATTATTAAAAGAAGTTTTTCTTGAATTATTTTAACGATCTGTACAATAACATCTTAATTTTTCCTGAGAAAGTATTATTTAGAGACTAGCCCTTAGTCATGTACAAAGCATTTCACATATCTACAAAACCACCCAATATAAACAGTAACATGGAAATGTAGGAAACTAGATTAAGCTGTTATTATTTTCATCATTATCAGTTTTAGAGGTTCTCACATAGCCCAGGCAACATTCAGTCTTGCTATGTAGTTGAAGATGATGCTGAGATCCCTCTTCTTCATCTCTCAAGTGCTGGACTACTAGGCACACCGGAGACAGCCTCCATCAGCAGTCACGAGAAAACGATATGCATGAAGCAGAGCTAGGTACGCCTGCACCGCCACTGCCAGCACACAGGCCTCTCAACGCTTTCCTTCCCACTTCCTTACACTGCAGCCAGGCAGTGCAGAATTCACGAGGAAGGGAACTTGACTTAAAGTCAAATATGGCTTCTGCTTTCCAAGAGTGGTCATCTCACCCACTGATGAAATAAACAGTGTGTATATTGTATATACAGGATCTGCAATGGGTGTGCCATAATACCATTTGCTAGAAAGACAAAGGTGAACTAAGTCCAGAGAGGCTGCTGTAAATAGAGCTTTTATTCGTTTGTTTCAGTTGTTGTCTCGGGGGCTTACTGCCTCTGTCTGCTAACCTAGGCCTAGTTCCAGAAGCTTCTAGCCTCCATACAATCTAACCTAGGCCTAGAACGTCTTTAGCCTCTGAGACTTACCGCATAATAAGCACACCCTTTCTTGTTCTTACTGAGCTCTGGGCTGGCTGGTTCAACTCAGCTGTTCTGGCTCAAACTCCTCCCAGCTGACTTGTTCAATCTGGCTTCTCTCTCAGCCTCTGAATTGCTCTGCTTGGCCTCAAGCTAAATCCAGCAGTCTGCTCTAACCTTCTGGCTCCTCATTCTCTGGCTCGTTTGGTCTTTACCTGTGTCTCCCTTGTTCCTTCATTCAACATCTCTCCGTAAAACTTTCCCAATAAAACTGCCTCCTCCTCCCCTATCTCCCTCCCTCCCCCCCCCCCCCCCTTGCCCTGCATTGCCCCTTAGCTAACTTATCTTATTCTGTCAAATCTTTCTCTGATTTGTCACCTTTTCTGCCACTCTCAATTAGACATCACTTTCAAACATGGGTGTCTCATTCTGCAAACTAACTTTACCTTCATTTGGGATTAAAGGCACGTACCACCATGCCTGGACCTGCCTCTGTCTCCTGGCTTAAAGGCGTGTTTGTAGTCCAGCCAGATCACACACACCTCGCAAGTCTTTGGATATGATCTCTTGCCAGAACAGCTATGTTCTGAATTAAAATCCTCTAGAGGCTGCAGCTTACTTGGGGGGTGGGGCTTGCAGGGAGGCAGAGAGAGAAGTGTGACTGCTGGAGATGGTCCTTCACTCCTGGTTTTCTTTGCAGCCTTCTTCTTCAACACTAATCAGGCCTGGTGCAGTGTGCAAAACAAATGTCAGCAGCTGGAAACCATACTGTGCCAGGTGTCCTTCTGTGTGAGGCCCTGTTACAGGAACTAATCTTGTTCAAACCTATGAGCAGGGTTATCAGGAACAGCACAGGTGAGGTGTCACAGGTGTGATGGAGCCCAGCCACAGCCTGTGAGGGATGTAGTTGAGCATATGGTGCAAGTCTGCCTTCCCCCCACGGCTTCTCCCCTGGAAACTCATGAATGTCTAGGATTTAATTCTATGTCAACTTTGCCGCTGTGCAAAAATACTCTACAACACCAACTCGGGGTGGGGAGCAGGGGCAGGTGTGGGGAGCAGAGGCAGGGGTGGGGAGCAGGGGCAGGGGTGGGGAGCAGGGGCAGGGGTGGGGAGCAGGGGCAGGGGTAGGGGAGCAGGGGCAGGGGTGGGGAGCAGGGGCAGGGGTAGGGCAGCGCTTGTGGGATCAACCAGGACAGCAGGAAGAAAAGGCACCACCAAGACTCTTACTTCATGGAAGACAGGAAGCTGCAAAAGAGCCTGAGAAAAAAGAGGTGGGCAGGATATTCCCTTCAGAGGCACACCCCAGGACCTACCTCCTCTAAGCAGCAATAGCCCATTTTGCTATAAACTTAACTAAGCACCAATCAGCACCACATGAGCCAAGTACTTCAGGACCACAAGCCAGAGGTCAGGCTTTTAACACATCAGCTTTTGGTGGTCATTTCAGCTCCAAACTGCAGCCCATACTTAGGGTCACACATACTAAAGGAGACCCCCCCCCAATAATTATTCATAGATTATTGAAAACCCTGCCTGGTCTCAGAATCTCGTGTCTACACTGACCCTGGTCTGCTTTGATTTTCCTTCTCAGTGCGTGAGATTTTGAATAGCAAGTCATGCAACATACATTAGTGCCCCTGTTAGCTGCCACTCAGTTGCCCTTTCTCCTGCCTCTTTTTATACCACTTTCCATGTTGAGTAAGGCATCTGTGGAGTACCTGGACTGTCTGTGATCTCCTTTGGTGATCTAACATTGGCAAAGTTTTGCCTCTTTCCTTCCTTGGGCTACAAGCAAGGCTGTAAGAGTCCTTGCTATTTTTACGGCTGATGTAGTTAGAGCTAAGGAATGCTATGCAAGCCTGAAAGTGCCCAAACAAGCAGGCTGCGCCAAGATTACAGTTCCACCCATGAGGGCCACTGGTCCAGCCACCATTCCCTCCTTGTGGGTGGTCACAGACCACAGTGGGTGTGCCTGTTTTTAAAAAGTAGAGAGGCTTTGTCTTCTTGTTTTTGTCTGAAAATTCATTTTTGCCAGTTACCTAGAGTATGAGAATATGAGAACAAACAAAAACAAAACAAACAAAAAACAAACAGGAAAATGCAAAACAATTAACCATCAGGCTTGAGGTCACTAAGGTGTCTCTGGCTACCTCATATCCAGCAGAGTCTGCCATATCTGACTGCAGTGTCTGACTACGTCTGCCACAGCTGACTGTAGTCCGCCACACCTGTGTTTATTCTTTGTATATTGGTTGGTCTATTGCTACAGGTCTGCCACAGCAGACTGTAGGTATATTATCCCTGATTGTAGGTTATATCTCACTATAGGTCTGTGTCAGATGATTGTAGGTCACACCTCACTGTGGCCTGCCATATCTCACCATAGATCTGTCCCACTTACCTGTAGGCTTTTTATGGCCTTTTCAGTTTAAATGAGAATTCAGGAGATCCATCCAAAAATCAAGTGGAAACAGTGGAGCCGCCCCTTCACTTTTCACTGACTAGTCATTACTTGAGTGCTGGTGTGACGTGTGACAGTCTCTGCTTGCTGGATGCTTAGGGTCTGGAGCTGCAAATACAGAAAGGGCCTCTGGTTTGCCACAGAACGGGCTGCCGTGCTGACAGAATTTCAGACTATGCTTAGACTTCGAAGGAGTATCTCAACACAGCCCAGCGAAGAGGAGCAAAGAATGTGGTGAGGCAGGTTCCAGAGACGATGGTGTGCAAAAAAGCACAAGGGCTGGCCACGCTCACGGAAGTAAAGGAAACAAAATGTCCTTCTGGAGCCACATTCAGCCTTTGGGTCACTCTGGAGGCCAAGCCAGAAAGAGTCAAGAACCAAGGTGTGAAGAGAGCTCTGTCCTAAGAAAAGTTGTTGCAATGACTTCATTATGCCCTTTACCCAAGTGATGGGTGTGCAAAGGAGCCTGGCAGGGCAGTGTGCAAGGGTGACTGAAGTGTGCATGCCTTTGTCAACCTGGCTTTAGGGTCAGCGTGTGTGTGTGTCCACCTCTCTTATCACCGTCCCTAGTTTCTTGGACTTATCAGCTTGATCCAGGGAGATGTTTCGAATCTCAAACCCACCCCTTACTTTCTCACCGGCTTTCTTATCTAGAGAAGCCCGCTTTGCCTCTACAGTTGGTACTGTTCTCGTCATAAAGATGATAAAGTGGCATTCATATGTCAGGGTCATCACAGGGGAGGCTAAAGAGAGGAAATGGAAGCAGTCAGATGCCTATCTGGGGCTGAGGGTGTAGCCAGTAGGACTGCAGCCGCAGCTGTTCGCGGAGGGGAAGGTCTGCATTCCTCCCCTCTGCCCTGCAGCCAAGGGAATGAAGGCCAGCTGAGGCTGACTGGAATGAAGCGCCACAGAGGCCTGGAGTGAGCTTTCCCAAAGAGGCCAAGAATCCAGTTCTCGTAGAGGAGTCAAAGTGGGGGCTTGGGGGTCGGGGGAGAAGGAACATTCTGAGATGGACAGGAAAAAAAGATAGAAGGTGTAGTCCTAACAGACAACACATCAATCCCAAGAAGAGGAGACTTCACAGGTGCCTTTCAAAAGGGCGTTAGGGAGGTGGAAGTTTGCTTTCTGGGCTCAAGGTTTCACGAAGACATATCGGAAGTTGCTGATACTCTGTCATTTCAAGAAGAAAAGCATGGAGTAGGGACCACAGACTGACTACTGGCCGGGACTAGAACCACATGTAGCACAGTGCATTTTCCACTTGTCCCTGTCCCTGTGGTTTTATTTATTTATTTATTTATTTATTTATTTATTTATTTATTTATTTTCTGATCATTAAATTCTCTGTGCATGGGAGCCACTCACAACACACCCAACTATGCTGATCTGGGTTCTCCTGTCCCTCTTGACTGAGGGGAGCCTCCTGTAGCATATCTAGGTCCCCTGCCACTTCCAGAGAGCTGTGGGGGCGTTCTTGCCCTCCCGGAGGCACAGCCTGGAGAAGGCTGAATGGTGCCGCCCACTGCGCGTGATGGTCCTTCTGACTTTCAGACTGTCTACCCTGACAATACCGCAGCTTTAATTAACATCAAAACAGAACAGAAAGGCCAGGCCACTTCACTGTTTCCCAGTTGGGCCAAAAGCCTCGGAAGCTGCCTTTCCCACACTCATTTTAGGTTGTTCAGACTTCTGAATAGAAACTTATGTCCAAGCGCAATAAAAGAAAGAAAATATTTCTCTGATCTCTGTTCTTGTTTGCATACCAGTCTATAGTTTGTTCCTGAATATAAGTTTTGAAAAATTATGAGGTAGCATAGCCACCCAGATAGAACATGGTAGACATAAATCAACCAGCTCACATCTAAAACAGATTTTTTTTTAAATTCTGCTTTATAAGATCTCAAGAATTTGGAATTTTCAATATACAAAGACATTATTTAGACTCTTCATTAGAAAGTACGGACAAAAATAATAAACCATCTATCATATTAAAGCAGAGCATGAACTGGAAGGAAACAAACTTGAGCTGTTCCCCAGCTCGAAAATGTCAGGAGCCTCCAGGGTGTGAGGACTGGAGCTTCCTACCAGCCACGTGCTGAAGCAGAGGGCACCACAGCTGGGGCTGTGTGACTTAACACACAGTTTTGCATCTACAAGCTTATTTCCACCCTGAGCATAGGGTCTCACAGAGCAGAAATGTTCTCCATCGTTTTTTATACAGATGGTTTAATTGTCATTAAGCGACCACTGTCTCTCAAAGTAGAGTCTGGCTCTTCGGAATCAGACTGATTGCATTCCAGTGTTCTCAGGGAAAAGAGTTAGGTGGTACCGTGGCAAGAGATACAGAGTCCCATGGTGCATCACTCTAATATCCAGAAGAATGTGGAGGACTGTGAGTAGAGAGGTCCCCAAATGTGGGGCACTGTGAGTAGAGAGGCCGCCTCTGGTTCCTACTTGTGAGAGCTTGGGAGCAGGATGGTGTGTGTACAGGTGAAGGATACCTCAACATCTCTGTGGAATCTGGAGCACATTTGAGGTCAAAGGGCAACAATGCGGTTCATTTGGTTTCTATCCCTTTCTAACAAACCGCAAGCTTAGGAACTAAAGGGTCCTGGTTTATGTGAGGGGAGGAGAGTCTGAATTTGGGGAGGCAGGTTCTCTGCTCAGTCCTCCCTCGGCTGAAGCCAGGAGTACAGTTAGCTCTGATGGCATCATCTGAGGAGCCTGTTTCTCAGCCCGAGTCTCTGGCTCTCTCTTCTTGAATCTCTCTTTTAAAGCGTCACCTGTTTGGGGCCACATAGCAAGGAGTCATGATCACACATTCTGCCTGCAGGAAAGAGCTGTACAGGAGGTGCCGTGGGCCAGGCAGCTCTCAGGCATGCAGCTCAGATGAAGACAACCATCTGAGACCCAGCAGCAGTCCTCAAGGGGGCCAACATCACAAGGAAAATAGTCACTCGGGATGGTAGAACTGTCTTCTTATAGACAGGCCAACATCTGCCGTTATATATTGAGAAGCCAAGAAGCCGTGTGATGACTCTGAAATATTTGTACTTAGAAAGGTGCGTTCATTTAGAATTTCATTTTTAAAAGTTGTTTGAGAAAACTCAGGCATTTAGAACAGCAGGCGGCTTTGCAGCTTCAGATTGAACTGTTCGGTTGAGTCGTTATTTTAGAGTTATTTAGTCATTATTTGAGAGTTATTTAGCCATTATTTTAGAGTTACAGCCTCAGACAAAGTCTTACCCTGAGGAGAATCTGATTCTGTCACACCGCAAATTCACTTACCAGGTTTGTGAGAATGAGTTCTTAAGAGGACTGTTAAGTCAGATGATGTCTGTGCTTAAAAAAGGAATCAAAATAAATTACATTAATGAAAGTAGTTAAATATTAGGGGACTCAATTAAGTTAGACTATAAATTAAAAGAATTACTCCATAGCAGTTGTAAATTTTTTCTAATTTACGAATGTGTTTAAAAAAATAATCACAAACTAATGCATAAACATGAGTGACACTTTATACCAAAATAACCTTGAAGAGTTTTTTTTTTCAAGGCATAAATTCTGCCCTTGAGAACACAAAACACTCACATTTAACAAGTGTGGTGTTGTTGCTATTGGGTATGTGTCCTTTATAAAGTCACTTGGCTCCTCCAGCCTCTTTCCTTGTCCGTTAGGAAGCCACCATGGTGACCTAAGAGCCCACAGTCACATTTAAAAAGAGCTGGATATCGTGGTGTGTGCTTGTGATGCCAGCCCTGGCCAGATGGAGAGAGGCAGAACCCTGAAGCTTGCTGACTGGCAACCTCCAGGCCAGTGAGAGGCCCCGTGTCAAAAGCTAAGGTGGATGGCGCCTAAGGAAGATAGGTGAGGCTTCACTCCGGACCACAAACACATGCACACACATGTGCACACGCGTATAACCAAACACACATGTGCACATATACACAGCATATTAAATGAAGCACTCCAATAAAGTTCTCAGGCCATATGCTTCTCCTAAACCAGTCAGAAGTTTCCTCTGCCGTCCACGCATGACATGACATCCTCAGCCCTTAGTGTCACTTAGGTTGTTGACTTCCCAGGCACAAATACCATTTAGAGAACTATGCTAAAGGTAACACAGTGAAGGACAGGTGCCGTCACTCTTTCCGTATTCACCAGACAGCAGGGAAAAGCAAGAGTGTCACACCACATCCAGAAACAGTCCTTAAGAAACCAGGGTGGGGGGGGGCGTTGGGGGGAAGCAGGACACAAGGCTCCAAGGATTTTGTGTAACTGTGTTCCTCTGCCAGTATCTCAGGCCAAAGAAACTAGAGTGGAGTTTAAAACAGAAGGGGAACGAGAGGCGGGAATTCCCTCCGGGTTCAGTGTGCCTTGTGTCCCAGCACTGAAGAATGCAGTCTGTCTGGGCAGAAGCTGAGGAAAAAAAGCCCAGAGGACCACAGACCCTGTGGCCCATTGCTTGACTTGTGATGGTATGTGGGGAATAGAAACCAACCCACCTTCCCGGGTGCCTCCAGCTGAAAACTGAAAAAAAAAAATGTTTCCAAGAAAAAAATGCTAAATGGATTATTCTATATATAAAAATCTATTAATGTGTCAAGTTACTTGGGAAAATGCAATGATGCTGGAAGGAACAAGCGCAGATACAGAAAGGTGTGCATATGTGCAGGCATGTGTGGGTGTGCCTGTTTGTGTGTGTGTGTGTGTGTGCGTGTGTGTGTGTGTGTGTGTGTGCACGCGCCTGTGTGTGCGTGTGTCTGTGTGTGTGTGTGTGTGCCTGTGTGTGTGTGCCTGTGTGTGTGTGTTTGTGTGTGGGGGGGGTGTGCCTGTTTGTGTGTGCCTGTGTGTGTGTGTCTGTGTCTGTGTGTGTGTGTGCCTGTGTGTGCGTGTGTCTGTGTGTGTGTGTGCCTGTGTGTGTGTGTGCGTGTGTTTGTGTGTGTGTGTGCCTGTGTGTTTGTGTGTGTGTGTGTTTGTGTGTGTGTGTGCCTGTGTGTTTGTGTGTGTGTGTGTGTGTTTGTGTGTGTGTGTGTGTGTTTGTGTATGTGACAGAGACAGGAGAAACTGAGGGAACACTACAACAGTAGAGAATTAGGAACTGGCAGGCCTGAGAAACTGGGAGGGAGAGATAACAGGGCAATATCCAATTTAGTCAGTATTTATTGCAGGCCCTCAGGGAGCATGGCAACCTACTGGGGCCTAAGTGGAAGCAAATTCAATTCTCTCCAGCTCTGAAGAGCTGGGAAGCACAGCTTGGGAGATGCTAGGGAGAGAGCCAGCATGAGGACCCACAGGGCCTCTGAGAAGTTCTTGGCCCTACCCTGACTTTCCTGGACAGATTGAGGGCCCTATGCTAGTAGCAATGCATCTCTTTGTGAGAAAAATCTGGGATCTCAAAATATAAATTAGAAATATTAAAATTTAAGGGAGATAGGTGACCATATAGCACATTTCTCGTTCTATCTCTGACATGGAATGTGCAGAGTTTTAGTTTTAAATCTCTGGTTGAAAAAATTCAGTCTAGAAGCCTAGTCTCGGGAATATCATAATACGGCATATGTCTGAATGAAATATCTTTAGATTACCTGCAAAGAAGTGCAGCATCTGTAAGGTTAAAAATAAGCCAGGAGGTTGGAAGAAATACAGCTATCCTGGTAAGAGGTTTATAAAGTGTATTTTCAAGGGGAAAGCAAAGTCATTGAAGCCATTCCTCTCCATCTGTGAGCGCACACTTACACACCAGCTGCCTAATAAGACACAGAAAGGCTGTTGGGGCGGGGGTGGGGGTTGTTCACATTTTCAGAGCAGAAAAGCAAGAAAGTTGAGACTTGTGCATGGACCAGGTGGAAATAAGAATGTGAAGCTATGCTGTGATTGTCCAGACTGTGGGGCAAAGAGAGTCACTTGCAGAAAACGGGGAAGGTGGAATTGGAGCTGTGGCTCTCAGGCCAGAAAGGGGAATCACATCCATGCACTAAAAGCAGCACCTCATGTGTGCATGGCGTGGGCCTCTGGTGTGCCAAGAGGCAGCACTGCAGGTACCAGAGAGCCCGGCCATGCCTGTGTGAGATGGAGTGCCAGGTTGGAAGGGCCGTACCACGGAAACACTCAGACCCACAGTGGCACCTGTAGGGTCAGCACGCATCACTGCCTCTCACGTGACGTGGCAGTTCCGAGGCCTCAGCACAATGCCCAAGAGTGGAGTGTGGCTGTCACAGCAGCCACAAAAGGGCTGAATCTCCTCGCTTAGTCACTCCCAGACCTGTACAACGTGGATGAAAGTGGAACCCGGTCCACTTTTCAGCACTGTCAGGAGCAAGGGTTGCATGGGTGCTCTTTAGTCCCCAGACATGGTAAGCAGTCGGCGATGGTTATTCATTTTACTCAGTTTGAAAATGAGTTTACTACAGGTGTGACAAGATCTTGACACAAAACATTTTGACAAGAGTTGCAAAAATGGAAATGCCAACTATCATGTGCATTGTCTGCAACGTGAGGCATTAATAACTCTTCAAGGAAATGTCACCACCCTTCGAAAAGAAAGAACACCGTGAGAACACAGACACCGACCGTATTCCACGGCGTGTGTCCACGGCACTTCAGGTTAGAATGCTTCAGGGTCACCAAGAAGAGCAGCTGAGAAACCACTCAGGGGGCCCCCAATAGGTCAGCAGTAGTAAAAAGCCTGATGCCACCTTTCCCTGCCTTTCCTTCAACATAACCACACTTGAGGCTCAAATACCCTGGTGACTGAAACTGTTGACAAGCGGGCATTCATGGGACTCTAAAAGAATGTGGGCGGAGAGAACATACCATGATATTTGAAGAGCTGAAATAGCGCCTTAGAAATGAACGACACCACCTGGAGATTTAACGGGTAATAGTTTCTAGCCATGTGTCTCCAGGTGTAGAGCCAGGTCCAGGCGTGAGTAACTTGACCTTTTGCCTACTGATCTCTGTCCCATCTGACCTGGAGGGCATCTCAGAGAGCTACTAGGACTTCTAACACCCTGTGTTACTAGAGGGCAGCCATGGCTCAAACTTTCTGAATCCCCGTGGCCCATCCTATGTTCCATCGATGGTACTCCCCGCATGAATTTTCACCATTGGCTCAGTCGAAAAACCAAAAAAAAAAAAAAAAAAAACCCTGTTGCTGTGTCCTGTTATGAAGTAAGGTTTTAGAAGTATTCAAAATTCTCTGTATCTTCCCTACGTGGATGGACTGTATAAGACAGAAAGATGAGCCAGTTATTCACTAAGAATGTACATGTATCTCACATTTCATTGGTTGGAAACAACAGACTTAGAAAGGCACAGGCCCTGAAAATGCCTCATGGAAGTACTCAAAGCCACAGTGAGCACTCAGAGCAGATGACGAGTCCTTGAGGAGCCTTAGAGCTGGTGTCACCAGGAAGGTGAGCGTGGATTTGTGGAGAGAGAGAATATCTCGCAACACCAACTAAGTGGTCAATAAGCCTTGACTGAGGTGTCGGGGGAGCGGGTAGTCAACTGCAGAGGCCCTTGCTAAACAGCCTCAGAAGGGTTGCTTGCTGTGGACCCACCTCTGATTGGGCGAGTGTATGTTAGAGGTGGGGCAGATGGTCACCTGGAATCCAGTAATGCGTTCACAGTGGAGAAGTTGAGACAGATATAAGGACCCCCCCCCTCCAATTTTCCCCCGCCCCACACTTTGTCTATTGTCCGAAGGAAATATGGGGAGAGGCAGGCTCAAGTTCTGCTTTCATCTCAAACACCTTCAACCCTGTGTTCCTGTGATAACAGCGTCCAGACTGACTGAGCCGCCAGCGCCCTCTACTGGCCAATGTGTACACGCCGTCCAATCCCCCAACTTTTTTCCTGAATTCCCACAGATGCTGGGTTTCCTGCCCCATTCACTCACTGATCATCAAGACACTGGTCTTCTCTCGCACTGCAGAGTCCCCTCCTCCGTTCAAACACTGATGTGAACGTGTCATTTGTGCGATCTGTGCAACCAAGGGTTTGTATACAAGCACGATTAATTAATTCTTGGGGGAAGGTGGATGCTGATTTGGCCCAGAGTTGATGGCAGAGAAGACCTCCTGGAAGAACCAAATGGGCCCAGCAAGAAAGTGAAGACTTCACATGGCAATTAACAGGAGATGGGATTTCCAGGAAGACAAATTAGCATGGGTTATTTGGAGAATTAACAATAATTCCTTCTAGAAGCATCAACCGGAACCAATAGGTCTTCAGGGGCTCTTTCCGAGGGAGTCTACACAATCTAACCATTTCCTGTAGTGTTTAGGCCAGGAAACACCTAGAGAGATTCTTATATAGCCAATACCCTGTAGTTAACACTGTGGTCTGGGTCCCTCCAGGGACAAACATTAAGACAGAAGTTCAGGCAGAGAGATATGAAGACCTGTGTCCCCACTGTCTGATTTGACACCTACACTGTCTCCCCAAAGCCCTTCAGTGGGAGCCTGGTTTTCTTCTCTCATTGGTGACATCACTTGCATTCATGACTCTCTCTAGTGCTTGTGAGGTTCAAGGTTTTACTTAGTAGGTGCCCCACATAATCAAACACGTGATTTCATACCAAGAAAATTAGCCTGCCCTCCATAAAGCACGTTCAAACCTACCAGAACCTACCGCTCTGATGACCCTGTTTTTAAGTCAAGAGCCTTGAAAAGTCAAGTCCTAAACTTGACTCCTGTTTCATCCTGTAGCCAGCACCTTCCTCAAACTGCAGCATTCGTACGTGCTTGGTGCCCACAATTACCACCTCGTGCCCTCCTGGCTGGTGACAGCAGCTGCCTTCAGGTTTCTCCCCTCCCCTTTCTTTCCTCTGCCCACCCTTGCCCACCCTGCCCTTGCCACTACACAGAATCCTAATCTTGGATGCTGTCTTATGATGCACCATGACTCTATAACCTTCAGGCTCAAGACTTAGATCCATAAAGTGGCAGAAACACTCTGCTGATGACCCGTCCAGTGGCTTCCTATGTCTCCTCTGACTCTCTGACTTCAAGTGTTCTCCAGTGACCCCAACCCCTCGAAGTCCAATTGGTCCTCCTGCCTTGAAATCCTGACCCCTGGGATGCACGCCACCCCTCTTCCCACAAGGCAAAGTACAATATCTCCCTCCGTGCTCCGTTTCACGTGGCTCCCCTGAGGCTCCCCCTTCCAGACCTTGTCCCTGTGGAGAGACAGCCATCTTCTCTGTGTCAGTTATGTGCACAGCTGACACTGTGTCGTTGCATGAGTGTCTGTTTCCTACCTGTGTCCCAATCTCAGGCTGGAGATCCAATGTAATGCATTAAAGATAAGACCAAACCGCAGCTCTGCCACTTAAGAGTGACGCTAAGGCAAAGCACTTACTCTGTGTAGCTTAGGTTTATTATTTATAAGACAGAGATAACAGGCCCTGCCTGCCTCATAAAGTTATCAGATTAATGCATATAAGCGACTGTGAGCAGGATTTGGTTTCTAGGAAACGTTGTCTGTAAGAATTAGGTCTAATTGCCATCCGTGTCCTGTAGGACACCACGTCTCAGCCATGTCGGTTTCCCGGGCCCAGCATAGTACCTGTCCCGGAGCACGTGTGGACTAATGCTTTAATATTTGCCTTGTTGGTGTCTCTCCGCCTTCTCTTTCCAAGATCCCTTGCACAGAAGTTTTCTTTCTGTGGTAACTGCCACTAACCCTTTACTTATTCAACAAAGGGTTATTATTAAACAGCAGTGTGTTAGACGTGCTGAATTGTGAAGATGCAGCTGAGAACAGGCCAAATTCCTTCTGCAGGACACAGACATTGAATAAGAGGACACTAGTTATCTGCCCATGAGCACGGTACACAACTTAGGGACCTCAGGGACCAAGAAGTTTTTCTAATGTATGGAAAATAAGGCGTTTGTAGCCAGAGCACTTTCACAGATGCTGTGAACAATGTCAGCAGCGAGAAGAAAGTAGCTGTATGTGGTCTCGTTCCTCACTGAGTGCTGCAACTGCTTGCGTGAACCGGCACAGCTCCCAGACGTCCAGCCACGACGCACCTTCTGGGGTTCTCAGCCTCCAGAAGAATGTGCTAACGTCTCGGCTGTTACCATCCCTTAATACAAGGGCCCGGCCAGGGTCCAGCCTCACCTCTTGTGTCACTCCCATGGGTCCTGGGCACAGCTCTTGTGAACTTCTGGGTCCTCCCACAGACTACTCCATTTCCTCACCTTTGACTCTGGTTGTTACTATTGTCAAAAAGGCCTTTCACCTCTTCCCTGCCCATGCTCAATGACTCCCTAGCACTCATTTGTTCTAGGTATGAGGTGCCTTGGCATTTTTAAAATTCTATTTTATTCTAATCTTTTCCAGGCTTATTTTCAAAATAAGCATGTTGTTATCCCACAAGATGATTCACCAAGACAACTCCCTAGCAGACCATGAGCCTCAGTTGGAAACACTGTCTCCTTCGCCTAAAACAGTTTACCAAAAGCTGTGTGGTTCTTGCAGGTGGCTGGCTGGAGTGGGACCCTCTCTTGTGTTTTGGTTGGTTGGTTGGTTATTTTGGTTGAATTGTCTTCCTCACCTGAATCCTGTCAGGAGGAGAAGGTGAAGGCCTGCAGGGACCAGTGGTCATGAGGACCTGAGGACAGTCCCTTGCTTCCTCATCTGGAAGTGACATCACACTTCACTCATACAACGCTATCGGTGCTCTTAAATGAACTTAAGGTCTGGAGCTGTGCAGGCCACATGCTGAGCAAAGTGAGGAAAACTATTCCAGCTGTGAGAAAGAATCCATCACAACCAGGGCAAGCAGCCACCCCTCTACGTAGCAAGTGACTTTTGTGGTTAGATTGGCTTTAAAATTACACAAGAGCGGAGTGAATCTTTATTTAAAAAGAAAAAGAAAAAGAAAAAAACACTCCCCCAGAGGATCCAGGCTTTGAACTTGTTTTATGTCTTGTCTGGTACCCAAGTGGAACGTTTCAATATTCCTTTCGTTTTAAATTTTGTGTCTTCCACCCCCAGGTCATCAGCACCCTGAGTAATGAGGGTTCCTCAGGTCTTCACCGTGTCTCAGATCGCGCTTTCGTGGTTTGTTATTATGCGTAGCTACATGGCTTATTACTAGCTGGGCACAGCTGTGCGTTTCCCTACACATCACAGTCCCCACAATCTAAGTTCACCGTCGTCACGCCAAAGCTTCCCACTGTGCATTCTGCCGCTGAATTCTGAATATTCCCAAACTCTTGTCTGCACTGGTCTCCAAGCCTCCTTTGTCCTCTTGCCTTCACACAATGGATGACCCATTTGCAATTACCTCTAGTCTGCTCCCCGCTTAAGGAGAAAGTCCAAGACAGAGCCCAGAGCTGCCTGCAAAGTCCTGCCTAGCCTTTCTGCCTCATGCTGGCTTCCTTGCTTCCCCCTCCCTCCCTCCCTCCCTCCCTCTCTCTCTCTCTCTCTCTCTCTCTCTCTCTCTCTCTCTCTCTCTCCTGATATTTAGCTTCCAACTGCTGAAATCATGTCCCAGACACTGTACAGGAAGGAAGGAGCATCTGGAACATTTCCTCCTTGTGGACACAGCTCTTGTTCTTCCTTTAAGCCATACCTTGGTATCCTGTGGGGCATTTTCTGATCCACTCAGCTGAGGAGAGCCTGGGAGGTCATGTCTAGCCCTCCCTGAGCACTGAAGTTCACCATCACGCTGTGTTCAAACGAATGCCACTCACTTCCCTGTACTCTGCAAGCACAGAGGCCATCTTGAGTCATTTGTCTACTGTCTAACACGATAGGAGTGTAACTGATAGTTCTAAGTTTTGAGAAAAACTTCATGTCATTGGAAACTTACAAGCTCACAATTAGGAGACGCATTATTTTCATTATGAATGTATCTTAGAAAAAAAAACAAGACGTTCTAGTTTTAAGACCATCTATGTTACTGAGGGTTACGTGGCAGGGATATTGAAGTTAACGTAGCTTGAGTCGAGTTTTCTCACACGGAAATTGTGGGCATAGTAAATACACTCTGAGTTTTCCCCTTTTCTCTGATTCTGTTCCCTGAATGTTTCCGCAAATTCACACACACACACACACACACAAAAATCAAAGCCTGGATCACATAGTTGTAAGCTGAGTTAAGACTTGAGTCACTTGGCCAGTCTCCCTCTTTTTACTTTTCCTCAGAAACACATCGCCAAGTTGCAAATGCTACAGTGTCTGAGCTCTGAAAGGCACCATCACAGGTTGACTCACTGCACACAACACTTCATTAGCAGTGCCCTGACTGTGACTATGTCCCTCCTCTGTAAGACAGCAGTGCTGCTCATCTGATGCCATCTTACTCCTAACCCAAGTCCTTGCCCCTGGAAATCTCTCTCTCTCTCTCTCTCTCTCTCTCTCTCTCTCTCTCTCTCTCTCTCTCACACACACACACACACACACACACACACACACACGACCTGTCAAATACATGTAGCATTAAGTTGGAGTCATGACGTATCACAGGGGAATTGGAATTGGGGTCTCTTCTTGGAGCTCTTAGTCTTATTACTAAAAGAAATTAAGAACTGACTCAGAAGAAAGCCCAAGGACAATTTTATTCAAAAAAAAAAAAGCAAACTACAGGACAACTGTAAATCCCAGGAGCTGCCTGAGAAGGAAGATGGAAAGGAGGCGAGCAAGTCTCGGTTTCTGAGTTAGGCCTAGAAGCCCACGAGCAACACATGGCAAACACGGAGCTGCTGCATGACTGGGGGCAGGTCGGGGGAGGGGGGAGAACTTTAGAGAAAGAGTGAGGAAGCCCAGAGCACCAGAAAAAGTATCTGGCCAACATCTGAAAGAAACACACAAAAGATGAAAAAGGCATCACACAGAAAAGGGGCATAGAGACTGTAAAAGCCAAGTTTGCCGTGAGAGTACATGTCCTAGAAGCTACACCCGTGTAGTGTCACCAACATGGCTACCTACACAAGCCCTGAGCAAGCGGGATGGCAAATGGACTACAGACATGCTGACATGGATGAGAGGAAGCTCACAGGGCTCAGCCCTACACAGGCAGCTAAGGAATGTTGAAAGAAGGAGAAATGGTCTTCCCCAGGGAGAACTGACCAATTGGTTATCCAATACCAAGTGTTCAGCCATGAAATCACATATATACAAGTAAAGTTATACATACTATGCAGGTTATATTTATATATTTAAGAATAGATGTGATATATACATATATATCAAAAAGTAAAGAAAAGACAGAAAAGGGGTAAGGAGTTAGAGGAAAGGGAAAGGCAAATGATGTAATTATATTTTAATTTCGTAAAGTAGAAAAAATATAATTTTTAAGACTAAGTCGCCCTTTTCTGAGTCAGAAAGACAGACAGCCCTAACAGAGCCTCAGGAAGGCATACTTTCTGAAAAAGAGAAGTATAAATTGTGCTGGTCAGTTTTATGTCAACTTGACATAAGCTAGAGTTATCTGAAAGGAGCGAGCCTCAACTGACAATATGCCTTTATACAATCTGGCTGTAGGACATTTTCTTAATTAATGACTGATGAGGGAGGGCCCCGACTTTTATGGGTGGCGTCATCCCTCGGCCAGTGGTTCTGGATTCTAAACGAAAAAAGGCTGAGCAAGCCATGATAAGCAATCCCGTAAGCAGCACCCCTCCATGGCTTCTGCATCAACTCCTGCCTCCAGGTTCCTGTCCTATTTGAGTTCCTGTTCTAGCTTCTGTCCATGAAGGAAATGTAAGCCAAATACATCCTTTCTTCCTCAACTTGCTTTTGGTCATGATGTTTCATTATGGTAATAAAAGCTTTAACTGGGACAATCATCTTAAGGGATATTATTCCTCCTATCCTTGGTTATTTGGCCAAGTGATTGACCTGCCAAATCTGGTTAACTTTTAAGGAACACCATTGTCTCTACCCAGAGGTAGCTTTGATTCTTTTGACCAAAAGGAAAAAGCTCTCTCTGAGTGGGCCTGTAGACGTGCTTTTTAAAATCTACTTTAATGGGTTCTTATATCTCAACCTCCCTTCTCCACAGCGATCTCTTCCAACACCCCAACACCAGGTAGGAAATAAAGAAAGTTAGTGGGGAGACGGGGCGTAGTTCTCTTTAACTATTTCCTACTGTTTGGAGATGTGGTTCCTTGGGACAAGTCCAATCTTCATAGTCTGAATTATCGAGCAGTCCAGCAGACAGACAGCCAACCAGCAACAGGACAGCAGCAGCAGGGGGAGCAGCAGCTGCCTCAGGTTCTCTCGTGACAGCAAAACTTCCACTACTGGGGTCTCCAGTGTTATTGTAAGAGTGTGCCAATTAATATTTTACAACTTGCAAAGGACATGAAACTTCCACAAAGTTGATGAAAATAAAGCCACATAATTATAAGTCATATGGTGAAGCCATCAGAAGGATGCCATTGCATGTTGTGATTATTTTGTCTGCTTGGTTATTCAGTTCACTTTCTGATTCGTGGCTTATGAACATAAGGAGAAAAGATTGGTCTCAGAGTAAATGTGTCTCAACAGACCTCCTCTCTTTCTCCTCTCTCTCTCCCCTCTCTCTCTCTCCCTCCCTCTCTCTCTCTCTCTCTCTCTCTCTCTCTCTCTCTCTCTCTCTCTCTGTAAAGGGGCCAGGGCTACAAGGTCAGAGCCCCCATCCCAGTTCTGCTAAAAGGCAGGAGGTGCTTGTTCCCATCAGCAAGGTGAGCAAGTGAAGAAAGCTGAGAACACCAAGTTTCCCATGTCTGCTGTGTGTAACATCTCACTGGGTGTGTTCGCTATCTCGTTGATAGTCATCAAAGTTTTGACTTACGCAAAAACATTCAAGTAAGGAAAAGAAATAACACAGTGATTTCAAAACTTCCCCAGATCTTCAGTGCACACAAACTCCTACTGCAATACTTAGAGGTAACTCAGTTACTGTCTTGTTCTGTGAGGAGCTGGAACAGGTAACACCTCTGCTTTACACTTGAGCAGCCACAGTTGCCAGGTCTGACTACTTAGGTACTCAAAGACAGAGCATAGGCCTAACCTCGGACATGGCAATAAAGTTTTCCTACCTTCTACCTGGCAGTAATGCAGTTCTAATTGTCACTACTGTCTCACAAACCATGTTCTTTTTGCCTACAGTTACCTGTGAAGATATGCCAGCCTAGAACAGCTTAACTGAACTTCCTCAAGTCCCTGACGAGCACATCGCCAACTTCACAGCTTTGTTGTACAGAGACCCCTTACAGCTTTCACTGTGCTGGGTGCTCATTAACATCCAAAGCCTTCAGTGGTGGGAGAAGAATTGAAGCCACCATGAAACACTTTCAGAGTATAACAGAATGTACATCAATTAGAATTAACGGCTCATTTAGTGATTGATTTGTTTTGCATTTTTCCCTTTTTAGATAACCTTTCTGAAGATGATATGCAATAAAATGAACAAAATTCGTGCTACATCAAAAGGAAGGGGCAGCCATGATGTTTAGGAGCCAAAGGCCCGCTGCGTTTTCCTTCCACTGCTCATTTTACAGAGATGGGAACAATTATAACCTTCTTGGCAGGAAATAAGGGGCTCTAAAGAAAGACTCTGATGCTTCTCCTTGTAATGGACCCCAGGAATTGGGATTTCCCCAGAAATCTCACGCTGGGAGCCTAGTGTCAGCCCGAGGGGGTATTTGTCTACCAGAAAAAGATGTCGCACAACTGTGACAACGTGTCAGGCTACTTTGCAGAAAAAGCACAGGAGGAGCTGTATCGTTGACCTGAGTGTTTAGTTATATGCACTTCTTACCCTCTGTGAAAACCCAAACATCTCAATGGGACACTAAAGAGGGACTTGGGGAAACATGGTCACTGGATTTCTGTTCTAGTTCCTCATCCGAACGAGACCATCGAAAAAAATTTCTCAACTTTTCACTATTAGTTGTCTCTTTTTAAGGAAGATTTTATTTATTTATTTATACATATACATTTATCTTATTATACATAAATGCAATAAACGACATACAGCAAGAAGAGCCACAAAACAATCAGAAATGTTACATTCACAATGTTTTGGCTATTTGAATTTGGCAACTTATCTTGGTGTGTCTAAAATTCTGAATGTAAATCAATATCTATCATATCTTATCATTATCAACTTAAAAGATCTATCTAGACCTAAAAACATCTTAACCCCTAAACAACTAAGCTTAATTTGTAAAACTAAAGTATCTGGTCTTCAATTCCCATCAGAGACTTGAGAACTTATTAGTTATCTCTTAAATTGGCGTATTGAGGAGGGGCAGCTGAACCCAGCTTTTTTAGACCGACCAGGGCTCGGGCTTTGACCTTACTACTCTGGTAACGTTCTGAGGTGGTTAACTGAAATTTCTAATGCCACAGAGCTCGAAGTCAGCTCAAAAGACACACCAGCTCTTCTTGATCGTTTACTTGATGAGTTTGTACAGATGCCTGATGTTTAACAAAGTAGCAGGGATATGGACCCACCACAAGGCACTGCAAGTGTATACTGTATGGCAGGTGTTTCAGGTGCGGTTAAAATCCAGAAAAAGAAATAGTTTCCTACTAGCTCCAGTCTGAAAATGAGAAGCCTACATAGAAACTTTAGAAGTGGCTCCATGGATTCCAGACTTACCTCTTTTTCTCCTGCTGAATGGAAAAACAAACCAAGGCTGCAAAACACTGTTGCATTCACTTCCTACACCGGAGGAAACTTACACACTTACCAAGGAGAGGGAGTAAGGAGAATGGGGGAATCAGGATGTAAAGTGAATAAATAAATAAATAATTTTTGAAATTTTTAATAAAAATTTTAACAAAATATGTAATTTTCGTACAAATCCATGTACATTAAGAGAGCAAAGTAATGCTATAACTCTATGACTACAAATTTGATAGCCTGGATTAAGTGGACGAGGTTTTTTTCCTTTTTAAAATTAATTTATTCAGATTACAACTCAATTGTTATCCCATCACCTGTATCCTCCCGTCCCTCCCTCCCTCCCACCCCCACCCTATTCTCCTCCTCTAGGTCCATGACTGAGGGAGACCTCCTCCCCCATTTTATCGTCACAGGCTATCAAGTTTCATCTTGGTAGCCTGTCTGTTATTTCTTTGAGTGCCACCAGGGCTCCCCACCAAAGGGAGGTTGTCAAATATGGGGCACCAGATAAATTTAAAAATAAAAAAAAATATGAAATAGTGGGGGAAAAGATGCTTCAAAAGGAAAATTAAATAAAGGTCCTATTCCCCAGGTGCTCTACAGAGGTTGGGCTAGGTTATCTATAGCATGATATGCATTTCACACTTTCTTATTTACCAGGTTTCCTAAACCAATAATTTAATCTTAAATGCAAAGGAGCTGGTGATTTAACTCTTTATAATCTTACCTGTTCTTCTCAGGTCTGCATTCAGGCTTTCCCATATCTCTGTTGGGGTAGAGGATTCTCTCTTCTCCTGGACCTTCTCAGAAATATTTCTCTGGGTCTCACCGAGAGTACAAACAGACGTCTATTGTAATATTTTTGTCTCCTGGGTTTATGAGTTCCAGAGATGTGCCATTCCTTTCTCGACATTCTGTCATTCAACTTGATTTTATTCTTCTGCTCTAGGGGGTTGAACAACGAGGCCGTAACCTAAAGTAGGTCCCTCCTGCTTTTTTTTGATTTGCATTCAGTGAAGCTCTCATTTGCTATTGTGCTTTACTTTTCAGGAGGCACGTGTGAGGAATTAAAACCCTATTTTTGCTACCAAGACCACATCCCTAGAAGTTCTTCTTTTCTACATGAAGGAAAAGAAAAAAAGCAAACCACCCCAGATCCTTACCTTTCCCCTTCATTCCCTCCTCCTGTATGTGTTGGCACACTCCTTTTCCATGCATGTTTTCTATGTTTACTACATAGTTATGTTTCTAGGTTGATATAAAACACCACAACCAAAAGCAACTTGAAGAGAAAAGGGTTTATTTCATCTCACGTCTCTCAGGTAACACTCCGTCACTGAGGGAAGCCAGAGCAGGAACTCAAGGCAGAAACCTGGAGGCAGGAGCTGATCCAGAGGCCATGGAGGGGTGCTGCTTACTGGCTTGCGCCCCATGGCTTGCTCAACCTGCTTTCTTATACCACCCAGGACCACCAGCAAAGTAGTAGCACCACACCAGGAAGCTGTACCCATTCATACCAATAATTAATCAAGAAACTACCCTTTAGACTTGCCTACAGGAAATCTTATAAAGGCATTTTCTCATTTGAGGTTCCTCTTCCCATACAACTCTAACTTGTGTCAAATTAACAAAGAAAACAATTAGGACAATGTGTGTTTGTTTCCTGTTGTTTTAAGTTCATGGCACTTGCCTACGTGAAGTGGAGGTTTCTGGTTTCTTTAGAAACTCCGTTGTGTCATGTCATGTTTTTCTGGAAACTGTTTTGTAGAGAGCACGTGTTTTGCTGACAGCTGTCTCGTGAGGAGGCATGTGATGTGTGGGAAGAGTATAGAAGCTTACAGGCAGCTGGACAAGACTTTTTGCATTGCTATACCATGCAATGCTTCACTGGTCTTCGCTGGCCTTCGCTTCGCAGAAAGAAATGTTCCAGAGAATTTCTCGTGGCACTCCGGCTGATTTTGACCCCTTCCCGTGACTCATGTGGATTCTGCAGATCTTTGCTGTTTCTGCTGGATCGTGCCACCTCAACAGATTTGTGTTAGTGTTTGGTGTTTGCTACTGGGCTGGACTGCTGGAATCCTGGCAACGCAGAGTGGAACTGGCCCAAGGAACTATGTCCCAACAGGTCCGCAAACCCTTTTTCCTCTTAGCATTCTTTCTCCCTTCCTTTGGTTGGTGGGTTAGAAATGAGGTTACGGTGTTTAAGAACCCTAAACAAAGTCGGTTTTGAAAAAATCCAACCCTACACATATGATTTCATGTTGTACTTTGCAATTTTCCACCTTGCTTTCTTCTTGAAGTTTCATCTAAACAGCAGTGTTTATTTTAAAATCTATAAAAATTTTGGAGAAAGCATAAGCATACTTTCCATTTCATCAAAATGATCAGGATTGAAAAAACAAATTGAATCTGGTCCTTGCTCATATTAGTCTGCCTGGACTTGTCTAATAGATACATTTAGGGTGGGAATTCTGTAATGAAGGACATGCGACTCTTACACCCACATGTGAGCATGTGTGTCCATGCAGGTCCTGATGGCACGCCAACTCCCTTTTTCTGTGAAATGATACCTTATTATTTACTTTGCATTTTCTGGGCTAAAGTGACCAGCTGGGATGTTTCCAAGTCCTATCAATCATTTGGTTTTCTTCTGTGAATGGCCTGCTTAAAAATGTGACAATTTCTTTCTCGGGTTATATGTCAATTTCTCCATGAGAATTTAAAAGATACATTCTAAATGACAATCCCTGTGTGTATTTATTATGCAGCAGGCTCTTACAGCGTCCTCTGTGGTTTCTATCTTCTCCCTCCCTCTCCTCCTTCCTCATCTGTCTTCATGTCTATCTTTATTCTGTCCCTAACTGTCTCTATTCTCCATGTCTATTCTGTGTCTCTTTCTCTAGTGGGGCCAGCGACTCTTTCTCTACCTGTATCTTGGTCCCCACCTCTGTCTCTTTCTTTGTGTCTTTTCCTTCTGTCCCTGGTTTTATGTCTATCTTAATAATTCTTTCTTTTCTTACAGCTCAGACTTTATAGCCTCAGAAGTAGGTAGCACAGTGCATGAGGTTTTCTGTTTTTCAAGCCTGCATCTCCAACCACCCTCATTCCCATCACTTAGTGGGGCGCCTCCCACTTCTGAGGCACTGACACATGACGAGTTCCCGCAGTACAGGAGGCCTGGCTTTGTAGAAACCTCTTTATCACACACAACCTGTGCATTAAAGGTCAGCAACAGCATCTCCACCTTTGCCCATGCTCTTACTCTCCTGGACCCTTTTCACCTCATGTTTATGAAGATAGTTCAAGTCTGGAGCATGTGCTTAGTGGACCATTTGGTGTGAGGTTGGTGCCTGCTGACCCTATGACATCTGTGTGCCATGGTAAGTACTGGGCAGATGGTTAGTGCTACAAGAACGTTCCAGGACACCTGGCCCAACTCAGTAGCTTCACAGAAGATGAAGATGGTTGGTAAAATTTGAACAATGTGTTCTCAATCTGTAAGCGGGTGATGCTGGAGAACATCCTAAAACAAAGCAGAAAATAACATATTGGAAGTTATTTTCATTTAATATGTTTGTGTGTGCACTCTCTCCTGAGAACTCTCCTGCCAACTTGTGAGATCTGGGTATCAAACTCAGGCCACCAGCCTGCCCAAACTTGACTCTACCCACTGGGCTATCAAAGAATAATTTACCATTAAAATGAACTTGTCCTTTAGGCTCATTGGTATATCAGGAAATCAAGTCATGAGTGGCAAAGGGCTCAGTCATCCAGGTGTTTCCCTCTGTACCTAGTATCTACGGGTAAATTTTTATTCAGATCTAGCACTGCTTTTGTTTGTAGTCTCTTTTTACTTCACATAGAAGATTGTGGATTCTGGTCAATTTTTTTTCACATAGCAGATTATAAATGGGGCTCCCGGCATCTGTCCCGGATCATAGTTCTGCTTTTCCCCCTGGCAGTTAGCTACGGGGAAGTGAATTTATAGCAGGAAGGAGTAACCCTGGGCCTGCCACCAGGTGACTTCAGAGTTGAACACAGGCACAGCAATGACATCGAGATGCCATTCAGGTCTGGTTGTACCTCAGATGCAGGCTCTGGTTGTTCCGTGGGTTGGTGTTTGCTCTACTCCAGTCTAACAAACACATCATGGCTCTTCAGAACAAATTAATGTTCTATTCCCCAATTCTTGCCCAAGGATATAGGAAGGGATTGAGGGCTAGATCAGAACCAAAAGGAAGAACTGCTCTCCTGAGCTCAGGGCTCTCTCTTGGCAGACCCCAGCCTGGAGGTCTCAAGCAAATTCGTACATATTTTCCTGAGTTCTGTATAATGTTTAAATGTAGCACATAATCGTAAGTAAATCCTGGCTGAAGTTTCACGAATTATGGTTTATTTTAAAACTGCATGTTATTTGTGGTTTTTTTAAATTACCGAGCTAGGCTGGCTGTGTTTATTTAAGAAAGAGGCGAAGAAACTGCCCAAACTTCAAGCCGTTGGTGCTGAAATCCAGAATATTTATAAACCAAGACAAGGGGATCTCCCACCGTCTCTGCCAGAGTAACAGCAAATGTGTGACTTTGAAAGAGTCAGAGGTTCCCACAAGGCAGAGCAGTAGGGTTGCTCCTTTTTATGGTAGCTCTTGCCAGGCCCCAGAGAAGCTGGGAAGATTAAGAGCTCCTGCACACTGTTGCTGCATCACAAGCTCGCCCTCCCCCCTCAGACAGCTGCGGGCAGCAGCACGCAAGGCAGAGACTTAACAACGCCAGACCCGTCCCCAGCACGTTTAAGGTCCCAGAGAAAGGCAACAAAGCAGGTGAGTTGACAAGGTGATCTGCCTTACCCTTAGTCCGGAGGTGAAGCACCTCCCTGTTCGATTGCCATTTTTCAGTCACCAGTGTAGTCTCGAAGTCACAGCCCACTACTCAGAACAGGGGCTTCCCACCAAGTGCCTCATGCAGGGCTCCACAGAAGCCGACTCTCAGGTGGAACTGCCCAGCTGAAAGGGCTTCACACAGCATGGAGGACAGCTCCCTATGGTGCACAGCTAAGGCCCTCAGCCGACCTTCCCCAGCCTATGTGTTCTAGTCCCTCCCTCACAAACCCCACATGCAATTAGGGCCAAAGTACATACAAATGGGGGAGGGGAGGCTAGTTGGACACTCAGGTGAGAGTCTACACCTTCTTTCCCTGAGGGGATGCCAAAAATCCATAGGCTCAGTCCTGAGGGCTTGTTGAAACCTACGGTTTGCTCGGAGGATAGCACTTTCCAACACTAGGAGGTGTGTGTGTCCATGTGAATATGTGTATACACACATATTATATACACACACACATATATTTATATTATGTATGTGCAGCCATGTGTCACTTAGAGAGCTGTATGGTAAGAAATGCACTACTGGGGTTTCCCTCGCATAAACATCATGAACAATAGACACTTAGAGAAACAAAGAAGGCTACAACATCATGGAGCATTATACAGTCTAAGGAGCTACTACCACATAATGTGGACCACCGATGAGCAATATATTGACACGTAACAAAAACTGCACAGGCTTGTGTGTGTGTGTGTGTGTGTGTGTGTATGTGTGTGTGTGTGTGTGTGTACACACACATGTATATATTACATTAGAATATGCATGCACATATGCACCTTGAAAGGACTCTAGCCACCCAAGCATAGCAAACATGGCTCTGGCAAGCTTTGCCCTTCTTTGCCCTTCTCCCCTATTCCGTCTGCCTAAGTAAAAACGGATTATGTTCCTAGAGCTAGCCCCCAAGGTCTGTTCCCTTATTTGGACACTTCCTTCTCCTGAGGCTGATTTCCAAGGTCCCAAGTCCAGTGATCAAAAGCCTCCTGTGAAGGGGTGCCAGTGAGCTGGCCCCTCGAGCAGGAGAGCAGGAGAGCTATCCCTGCCTCCTGCTGACGGCAGCACTGGGTGGCCTAGCCAGAGCAGTGCCGGAGAACTCGCCCTCATGGTGGGAACCAGAAAGATCTGGCCCAGATCCAGGGATCTGAATTGGCCTACCCCAAAAATCTATATCATCTGCGAATAATTGGAACATCTAAAAAGGCTAGTCCAGCTGACCCAAAGCTGCAGGATCTCCATGACACAGGGTAACAACAGGATAACCGGGAAAGTCCCAATCAGTATTTAATATTGATGCTGTCACAGGAGCCAGAGACCTAGGACCACCAGATCAATGACTCACTGCAACGATCGCTTGTAAGTGAAGATGTATGGACAGAGCGATGGTCATACTGTGGGACACACTGCGACATACTACAGCTACCATGATGAGACGTTTCCTATGCTTTGCTTTGGGGGTTATTTGCATGGGTATGTTTTATTTTGGAGGAGAGGTTGCAAGAGGGAAGGGCAGATATAAGGAGACAGGGATACTAGGGGAGACTGTAGTGCATGTGTGATATAAAACTCACAATGAATCAATAAAAGGTTTAATTTTAAAAGTTTAAAAGCCCCCTTTGGCTCACGTAATTAACATGCCCAATTAAAATTAAGTATGGGGTTTCCCCTTTTACCCTCATAAACTGCCATTTGCCTACGAGCCACATCTGTCTCCTCTCTACCCAGAGCCAGTCTTTTGTCATCCCCCACCCCCACCCCCACCCCAAGACAAATACCCTTTGCCCCTGTCCCTGGTCCTCCATCTCCTGTCTTTGTCTCTTTTTCCCTGCCCTTTGTCCCTCTGGGGCAAATAAATCTCTTTTGTGCTGAGAACTTGGTCTTAGGGGCTTGGGAGGTCTTGAGTGATGGTGATCCCTACACACCTGCCTGCATTTCTATGCATGCGCTACTAGTCACTAGGCCAGCTGCAGTTAACGTGGTGTCAGCAAAAGTTGCCAGAGAGTGTCTTTCCTGGCTCTTCTTTCCTTCCTCCCTTTTGTTTTTGAGACAGAGTCTCTCTATATAGTCAAAACCCAAAAGCTTCGTAATAATGCCATTTAAAGAAATAAATCTCAAGCCAGAAGTGGTGCACACCTTTAATCTGAGCATTCAGGAAGCAGAGGTGGGCAAATCTCTATGAGTTTGAGGCCAGCCTGGTCTATATCGTTAGTTCTAAGACTGGTAGGCTACACAGAGAGATCTTGTCGCGGGGGGGCGGAGGGGGAGCGCAGAAATTGTAGTAATCCTTGCCCATTTATTTTTCAGTGACTGCCACTCAATATTGAAACACGTCTTTTTCAGCTAAGTGTGACATAAGATTCTGAATCGATCCTGGAAGAGAAGAAGGTAGGAAAATTAGTGGAGTCTGAAGTAAATCTAGATTCAGTTGATACTGATAGCATTGGTACCAATACCAGTCTCTTTCAATAAACCCACCATAATCACATTGATTGTAACATCAGGGGATGGAGAGTGCAGGGCTTAGAACGCGCTTATGCGTTCCATCAGTAACTCTCTTGTAAATATAAAAATACTCTAAAGCAAGGAGCTCAAGGAAAAATAAGAAATGTGATCATTAGAGACTTTGACTTTTGTGAGTAGATTCAAGGGACGCTGGATAAGGTGGGGTGAGCCTGAGAGATAATGAGGCCCCTCTTCTAATGTCATGGCATGAGCTTGACAACAGTGCTCTTCACAGAGGTCAGAGGAGAGCTAAGAGTGGCATCTCAGGGACACTGCACCAAAGTTTAGGGGACTCACAAGAAACAAACATGTCTGTTGCCTGGACTCACTGGCTACCGCAGACTTCTTACTGTCTTGTAAATTCCAAGCTACACAGACACATAACAGTTCCCTTGCTTTACACCCCTGGCTCCGCTGCATTACAGATGAGTGGTCAAGTAACAACCTCTCGAGAGTCAATAGCAATAGCAATAGGGAAGCTTTGAAATCGTAAATTCCAGATGTGTCTTTTGTAGACAGCTTACCCAAAGCAAAGTGTTTTGTCTCAGTATTCTTATACCTAAAGCTGTGGTAACGGAAACTACACTTCTGCTCTTGTTTCTGAGACAAAATACCTGGCAAGAATAAGTTAATAAAAGGTTTGTCTTACAGTTTGGTGTTGGTTATATTGTACCCACAGTCAGGAAGCCAAGAGATACAAATGTTTCTGCTCAACTCACTGTGGGCTCATGGCATGGCGCAGCCCACCTTGAGAATGGGCATCTCGTCTCAGTTAATCCAACTCCCTGGCAGACGTTCTCAGGTTTGCCTCCTATGTGGGTCCAGATCTTATCAAGCTGACAATCCATATTAGTCATCACAGAGCTGATGCCCACAGTGGCTATGAGATTTAATGACACCACAGAAGTAAACTAGTTCCTGGAATGAAGTCATATCTCAACATATAGGCTTGTACACCATCTGAAAAACTGCATCGGCTGGGAGCAGCATAGCTTTCAAAAAACCATAGGTAGAGGGGGCAAAATGCTCTCCATGCAAGAAACACAAACATAGAGATAACAGTGCTTTGCTGAAAGAGGTGCAGTTACCCAACGGTACAGAGCTGGGCCGTAGTCGCAGCTATGGTCCACAGTGCCTTCCCATCAGTGTATTTCCATCCCACCAGCCAACCAATACTCAGTGCAGGACACCATAAGATGCTTATGAATGGCAGCTGCTTCTGTGTTAATCACACACGGGTGAATCATTGGGAATGAACTGTGCAGGGCTGCCCTCAATCCTTAAGATGCCCATTGAGACAGAGCAATTAAACAAGATTAATGAAAAATGACATCACAGAGTGGTGTGGGCTATTGTCACCCACAGCTCAAACACCATCCACCTAACAACAGGGTGACTGGGAAAAAAAAACTAGGAAAACTGTTCACAGTGGTGACAGCTCGTACTAAATGCAAGAGCTCTTAGCAAAAGGCTCCAAAGCCTCATAAAACCAATTAATGACGCAATGACGTTTGGCCCTGTTAATTACCATCATAATGTAATGTAATTAAACCCAGCGGCAGGAGAACAACAGTACCAAGATGTGGACAATTAAGTTAACCACAACATATCTAAGCTATATTTGTGTACCACATAAATCTGAGAGGAAGGATCTATGACTACCTTAATTAAATCAAGCCTTTTTCTCGTACTTGCACATAATAGTCCTTTGAAGACCAGGTCTTGGCATCTTAGTTTCCTCCAAAAATGCACGAATACTGAAAGGGCTTTAAATAGACATGGTCAGGCTTTTGCCGAGAAAGACTTGGTACTCTTCACATCTGCATCCTCAGCACTGAGCACAAGTGCCTTACACGTGTAGGCGTACAAAAGTGATGCGATGATGCAATGAGTTTGTTTTTTTGTGTTTTTGTTTTTGTTTTTGTTTTTTTTACCTTTCAAAGAAAACTCCCTTCTAGTTCCAACTATAGAAATAGAACTCTGCGTAGAACTGTCCACAGCGTAGAATTATGCTTAGTTTTATTATTTATCCTCCGCAGAAGAATGTTAATTCAGAACATGGCTGTTCTGGCAAGAGATCACATTCAAAGATCTCCTAGGTCTGTGTGATCCAGCTGGAATATGAGCATGCCTTTAATCCAAGAGACAGAGGCAAACAGATCTGAGTTCAAGGCCAGCCTGGTATAGAGCAAGTATCAGGTAAAGAAAAGCTTAGATCCAAGCATGGTGATACATGCCTTTAATGCCAAATGAAGGTAAAAAAAATTTTTTTGTAGAAGGAAGCACCCATGTTTGAAAGCGATGTCTAATTGAGTGGCAGAGAAGGTGACAAATCAGAGAAGATCTTACTGAATAGGATACGCCCAACTCTCACAAGAAGAGAGGGGAAAAGGAAGCTACTTAAGAGGTAGTTTTACAGAGAGAGGAGGCAGTTTTTACCAGGACATTAGTAGAGAGATGGGTTGCAGAGAACTCAGGTAAAGATGGGACGAGCCAGGAGATGAGAAGAAACCAGATGATTAGAGCATATTGCTGAGTTAGTTTGAAGCCAAACAGAGCAATTCTGGGCCCAGAGAGAAGCCAGATTAAATAATTCAGCTGGGAGAGGAGTTTGAGCCAGAACAGCTGAGCTGAATCAGCCAGACCAGAGCTCAGGAAAAAAACAAGTAAGGGTGAGCTCTTTAAGCAATTACTAAGTCTCAGAGGCAGAAAACATTCTAGGCCTAGGTTAGTTAGATTGTAAGGAGGCTAGAAGCTTCCGGGATGAGGCCTAGGTTAGCAGAAGGAGTTAGTCAGCCTCCCAGAAAACAGCTGAGCCAGGAGACTGAAGGTCACTGTCACAGTCCTCTACAGATCGTCATGGTTTCAAGGGCACTTGTCTCACAGTCGCTGCAGCTCTGAGTCCCTGACTTCACTGATGCGTCTCTTTCCCTGACTTTTGCTGCGGGGAATCACATTTTTCAAATATTGTAGAATTTATGTTGCTAATGTTTTAATTCATTCCCGTGTCTGTCAAAAGGTAAGTCTATGCTTCCTCTAAATCTAATTGTGATCTTCTGATCGTTGACTTTTAAGTTGATTTTGTCAATTCTTACTTTTGGGTATGATATTTAATTTCTCTGCATTTAATTACTGACATGTGATTATTGATATGTGAGGGTTTTTAAAAAATATCTGACATTCTGTCATTTATTTTCTGTTTTACGTCTTTATTGTTTCTTTAATCTTCCACTTGTACCTGCTTTTGCGTTATGTAGATATTTTCTACAGGATTAAAATGATTTAATCCCATTCTTTCTCCATCACAGGAGCTGAAATCTGAGTGGATAAACTGGGAGAGGAGGAGAAAGGGAGGTGAGTTGCAGGCAGTGTCTGGGTGCAGTGTGACCAGCTGCCGCACACCTGCTCTGACGTGCACGACAGCATAGCAGGCTGCACCCTCGAGTATGAGACTAGTGATCCCTTCTCCTCAGGTCAGGAGTTGTTCACAGTGAAAAGGCACATTCGATTTACCATTTGCCTTCAAATAGCTAATGTTCACATACATGTTTTTTGTTTAATAAATTCGTGAATGCATGGGATGTACCTTGATCAAATCCACCCACTCCTTCCTCTTCTGATCTCCCCTATTCCTCACCACTATTTCCTCCCAATTCCATGTGCTTTTTGTTTTAACCACCGAGTCCACACGGTATTGCCAGTGTGTGCCCAGGTGTAGGGTCATCTACTAGGGCGTGGCACCGCCCAAGGGCCACATCCCCACTCTCCTCTTCTGTATCCACCAATCACCAATAACTCTTGAGCTAGGGGTAAATGTCTTCTTATTAAATCAAATATATCAAGTCAAAACTCATTATTTTTAAATTATTTTGCTTTTATGTCATATTGTTCAACTCATATAGAATTAATCTCAGCATGTTATAGTGAGAAACCCAACCTGATCTTGTTCTCAAACACCAGTGTTATAGCATAATTTATCCAATAATCTATCTCATTCCATCTTGTGATACTTCATTGTCTTGTTCTAAATTCTGTGACGCATTACAAATTACTTCTAGACCCTCTCTTCTGAATTTTGATTATAGTCCTACCACTATATTATCTTGATCCACTACTGTTTCATTATATACACAGATATATGTATGTATGTATATATGTATGTATGTATGTTGTGTATGTGTGTGTATGAATGTATGTGTGTGTATGTATGTG
>OU015753.1:107829290-107850028 GCA_907169655.1 Acomys percivali
TGTGTGTATGTATGTGTGTGTGTATGTATGTGTGTATGTATGTATATTTGAGACAGGCAGGCAGGCAAAGAGAGAGGGAGAGTCTCATACTGGAGCCTTTCCTGAAATACACTACGTAGACCAGTCTGGCCTCGCACCTCTGCCTCTATCTACTTAGCATTGGGTTACAATAGAGACCAACCATACCAAGTGTTTCATACCATTAATGTCTGTTTGTTGATGCTGAACTAATGAGCGGCATAAGGAGTGCCAATCTGTGGAGCATGGCCGTTCTATTTGTCTGTGAGCACGCAGCAGAAGCATTGCCCACCCCAGGCAGGCTTCGGTGATCCCTGCCCTTCCCAAGCCTCACCCTAGAATGCTCTTTCTTGATGCTGTGGTAATGGCCTGTGTGCATATGGCTCATACCTTATTTGCTGTGAAGACTGAAGTTTTTGCTCTTATGCCATGAGCTTGGTAAACATAAGCAATGATGATACTCTTCATCTGTGATGCCTCAGGTAATTTCTAGTCATTCAAGAAGCTCAATAAAAAAATTTTAAATACTGAGGGGGACTTCCTCCCCCTTTATATGCTCATAGGGTATCAAGTCTCTTCTTGGTAGCCTGCTATCCTTCCTCCGAGTGCCACCAGGCCTCCCCCTCCAGGGGACGTGGTCAAATTTGAAGCACCAGAGTACGTGTGAAAGTCATATCCCACTCTCCACTCAACTGTGGAGAATGTCCTGTCCATTGGCTAGATCTGGGTAGGGGTTTGAAGTTTATGGCCTGTATTGTCCTTGGCTGGTGCCATAGTTTGAGTGGGACCCCCTGGGCCCAAATCTGCCTATCATAATGTTCTTCTTGTAGGTTTCTAGGACCCTCTGGATCCTTCTACTTTGCCATTCTCCCATGCTTTGCTCCTAAATAAGCAAATAAGTGACAGGGTTTTCCTAATATGTGGATAACAGAGAGAAGGAAAGCAGGCGACAGCTCATGCATAGTTGCCATCAATCTATGATGTATTACAAATTTTAAATACAAAATAATTTTAGATAAAATTGTCAGGATGTGGTTCAATAGTATCATGCTAAGTTTGATTTTTTTTCTCCTATTCAGCTCTAGTAAAAAGTCTGACTATCATCATTTGATACAATGAATCAACTGATTATAGCCCTTGGTCCCTAATAATTATAGCGATTGGTCCCTTTCTGTTCAGTTCAGTCTAGTCCTGAGGACTGAAACTCATTTCCTCACTCATTTCCCAAGCAGTGTTTCACAGCGTTGATTCTTATAAAGAGGAAATAGTATCAATATTTAGTTGTAAGTGAATAATGAATGATTATGCTCCTAGCGATAGTAAATCCCAAACTCTCTATGCCACCGTCCAGGCCAGTGTGCCTGAGAAACCGCAGCTTCTCCTTGAGGGAATGAGGTGTGTTCTGGGCATTGAATTCTCTCTTAGTCCATCACTTCTCCCAGCAAAGCAACTCTGCCACGTGAGCTGCAATCCCCACTTACAGATGTCTCCTTTAAGAAGCAAGCAACAAAGTGTGAAGCCACTTGTTCAAATGCAGTTTTCCCATAAGTGAAGCTCAGAGGACATTCTGATAGACTCAGTAACTTAAAGGAGAAGCTGGGGAGTCACAATCAGGCGCCAGGTTTGCTGGAATGGACTGAGGACGTCCCACATTGTTTTGTAGGGGCTTATCAAATTCACACATCAGAGGAATCATAGGGTTTGCCAACAATATATCTTTCCAGGCTTCTTCTCTGACCTGAGCTTTGGTCCTAAGTGTCTGCAGTTAAGGTCATGCAGCAATGGATAAAGGAGAATAAACTTTAGGAACAAGATTCAATTTTAATGTCTCTAATTACTAGACACAATGTCCTCAGGCAAAATATATACCCATCTATTTCATCCTTAAAGTGTAAGAAATGACCTCAGCTTTGCAGGAGAGAAGACAGAGTGGTGCCTAGCGCGCAGGAGGCGGGCTGTCTGCAAAGCCCACTAACGCTCACCTTCCTTAACTGCTGTCCTCACGTCCCTCTTGTCTTCATGCCTCCTTGAATCGGGTGAACAGAGCAGCAGAGGCTGTGCGCATAGGAGGCAGGGGTGCGATGAGGGAAGAGGGTGGCATAGACAAAAAAACACTGGGTGAGAAAAGCCAGATCCAAGAAGATGAATCTTGGCTGTGTGATGCCGCTCATCTGTGGAGTCTAAATAAACCGCCTTCATGGCCATAGAGTGGAGTTGTCTGGTGGTTGTCAAGGACTGGGTGTGGGCGTGGGGAAGTGGAAGTGCAAGTGACAGCCACAAACTTCCACAAAGAAGACCAATTAGTCCCAGGGATCTGATTATACGGTGGGTGAACAGCCGGGACTATTGTATGGCTTGCTTGTTGCTGTTGTTGTTTTGTGTTGTTTTTTGTTAGGACAGAGGGTTTTGAATTCTCAACACCCACAGACACACACACAGACAGACAGACAGACACACACAGATAAACACACACACATGCGTGCACATGTGCTCGCGTGCGCGCATACACACAAGTAGTGACATATGTGGTTATTTGTGATAGACAGGACATATGACAAAGCGAAGCAGAGTTCCCACATGAAGAGTTGCCGGTGTGCTGTGCATGGACGGTGACACCTGCCGTCTTAGCTCTTAGGAGATGGAGGCAGGAGAACCAAGGGTTCGAAGTCAACCGAAGATGGAACTTTGTCTCAAACTGCAAAAAGGGGCTTACATGTGCTCCAAGGACAGCACTGAAGGAGCGCTGACAAGCAGGAAGGTTCTGCTCTTGTACCCAGACAAAGAACATATGACCCCAAAGCCCCCCCCCCCCCCCCGCAGAAAGGGCTAAGAGGCAGAGGAAGGTGGAGATCTGGTCTTAGCTCTGCCTAATGACAAGTCTTCAGTTGGTCACCACAACAATGCTAAAGGGGAAGTGGTGGGACTCTAGTCCTCTGAGGACTGAGCCAGAGTCACTCTCAGTTGGTTCTGCTGGACTTGGCACCCTGACTTCCCCTACTTCCTAACTCTACTTCCTTACCAGGTTGCCCCAGGAGCACTTCCTAGCGAATCTTGTTTGAATTCGGCGTCAACCCAATAAAGCTGAGAATATCAGAGAAGCCAATGGTTGTCTCGTTCTTCTTCATGGAAGCAGCACTTGAGAAGCTTGTCCAGCTACGGAGAGATGGCTCAGGATGCCTGATGTCCACCACCCCAGCCTCTCCATCAGGGGTACTGAAATTCTTCTTCATGCCATGGCCACAATGACCTTGACTTGCCTGCAACCAGGAGACACAGTCATCATCAGAGAGATGCAAAGTGGCTCCTTTCTTTGTCCCACCCAACAACAGCTCCTGTAGGAAAGTGGAGGAGCCTGTGAGGCCCCGAGAGAGGAAAACGCTGACAGTGTTTTCTGGAACAAGACCAGAGATCCCTGTGACAATCAGGATGCTCTTAGTTCCTTGGGCCCAATGTAGCCTTTGTGAATCAAGTGTTTTTCATTAGAGTTCACTGAGCTGTTTCCAAACATTCCATTGGGCACTCAGATGGAAATTCAATCTATCCAGACAATTTCTGTAACACGTGTCTATGTTAAGGGACAAGAGAGGGGCCTAGAGAGACACCTTAGTGGCTAAGAGCATTTGCTGCAAGACCTTGCAGAGGACTCCGATTGGATTCCCAGCACCTCCACCTAAGTAGCCCCAGTGCCAGAGGATCCAACAGCCTCTCTGGTCTCTGCAGCACATGGATTCACTGAGGCATACGCACAAATAGATAAATCTTTGAAGGGTGTGAAAAACAAAGAGACAAGACTCTAGCATACAAACAGATTAGGTCTCATCTATACTTCCTCCTTGTCTGGAGCTGCAGTTTAGAAGCCACTGGCGTGGGGCAATCTGTAGCCACCTTCTTCCCACTCTAGGATCCTGTCAAAAGTGAGCGTATTCAGAAACGTGGAATAGCAAGTTCTTTCTTGGCCCTGAGCCTTGTTCCTGCTCTTCCTCCTCGCACCCACACCCTGGCGCTCTCAGCTGCCTTGAGTTACTGATGTTTCAGGTCTCAGAACGTATCTGGTACTGTATTTTCCCCCAGAAGCCCTCTTTAATGTTCTGTCTCCTTCCAAATTGAGACCAGTGCTTCCTCCTAGATCTCCCTTTTCTTTCTTATATCAGTATGTAATGTAAACAAATGTGTTTATTTGACGTATATATCCAAGAGAGCGATAATACCCTTTTAAAAAACTGGCATAGCTGTTTTAAATACGAACCACAGATGGTCTCATCAGAATAAGTGTGCTCATGGGGAAAGTCAGAGTATCCATTCCAACCCTTTGCATCTCATAGTGTGCACGCAGCAACCAGACGGCTCTTGCAGTTCAACATCCGGATCTAGAGTCATTTTTCATGTTACTTTTCTTCCTCCCGTAACAGGATATTCAAGGTTTCTTAGAAAACAGATGTCTTAGATGAGTGTCCCAGTCCAGAGACAGGTTGATCACTCAGTGTCTCTGCTGTTAGATTAAATTATGAATTAGTGCCCAGGGACAGCTCACTCTAAAGACTGCTCTTAAAAATAATTTAATTTCCAAACTTGTCTAATTTAATAGTCGCATAGGTAGATTAGGGGATAGACATTGAATTATGGAAGCAATGCCCCACAAGAAAGTTCTGGAAACATGAGAAGAATGACAGCGCAAATGGCACCAGACTGGCAATGGCTTGACTTACAATTTCTTAACCTTATAAGGGGCCCAAAGGTAATGTGCAACCAGCAGAAGTGTACTTTGGATCTTCCATTTTGATTTGTTTTTCCACAGCCAAGGGTATAAAGGACAGCACTTTCTCGGTGCTGGGCAGTGGCAAGAGCCACCGCTCTCCATCAGGCAGTGATTGTGAGAGTAAACATGCAGTCACAGCTCTTGGCGGACCTGTGGCTAGGCTCATGCTCAGCAGGTTGCATGCACTGGGTGGAGTTTCAGTACACCACATTTCAGCTTAGGTGGGTCTATCACGATGTAGTAACCCCACTGCCGGCTATGGAGGGTATATTAATACATGTTGCTTTTTATGCATGAGAAAGACTAAGTCTGTCCACTAAAAAGGCAGCTCTTGGGCAGCAAACTGAAGCACAGAGTTTACAGGAAGAAGGGTTCCCTTAGGCACAAACAGTGCACACAGTGTGAAGACCTTCACCAGCAGGCACAAGCACTCAGCTCTACAAAATGCTAGTCCAGGGAGCTCTGCTCACCCACCACTTGCCCGTCTCTCAGTTCAGTTCATTAGTTTTAAGTTGCCAAATTTTAGCCCAACAGGATGCTTACTCTGGTTGTTAAGCCACCACTGTAGATTAACCAACTCATAAAGGAGAACATGGCCAGCATGGCTGCTCTTCTGTGCCACCCAGGCTGTTGTCTGGCATCTGAACGCTGAAAACACTCATTCCCCTGAGAGCAGCCTCAGAAGGAGGTCATGAGCCCCTCCTCCTGAGCTCAGCACTGCTGGCGGAAACCCTGGTGCAAGAAGACACTGTGCTGTGAGGATGACTTTCCAGCCAATGAGAGACAAGTGCCTTTGGGATCTTAATCACCCACCTCCCTGCCCTGAGTGACTTCCCTCAATGTTCCTGAACTACTCTCCACGTGGCAAGCCAGCCTCTAGGAGCAGAGGCAAGACACCCCTGCAGTTAGTGGAAGCTGTAGTCCTCCTGGCTGCTGTAAGTCGGTTCACTCTGTGGAAACCACCCTCAGTCCTTCTCTCCTGCTTACAAGCCTGCTAGGTGTCTATAGGTGGAGATGGGGCCCAAAGTTTCACCTCACAGCTAACTCAAACTGGTCCATCCCTACAGAAAATCAGTTTGACCATCTACCCAGGAGGAGAATTAGTGAAACTTCTCTGTTTCCACAATGTCTGCCTCACCACATGCTGCTTTTGTTTTTAAATACCTTGACGGTGTGGCGTATCAGAAACACTAGAGAATGTGGCCTTTCTTCTAGATCATCTGTTTTTGTCTGACCCGCATCCTCTGCCCTATGGGTTGAGCATCCTTCCTCTGTCTTTACAAATTTTCTGTTCTTTTGTCCTTCCTCTCCTGCCTCACGAGCCAGCCAAGGTTGTCTAAGCTCAGCAATTAGTTCCCCACTTTTGCAAGCCTGCCTCATCAGGTGGGTGAGCATTTCATTTTGAATAAATATGAATCTTATGGTATTGTTGTCCTGAGCAACAATGGCAATGAGCTACTTTCATATTTTTCTATGTACTTTTAAAAAAAACATATAACCATCAAAATTTTAAAATTTGATGCGGCAAATCGATCTTTGGAAAACTGATGGGCATTGCTGGGTTTTGACATTGTCATGTTAGAATCATTCCAGGAATTTTAAATTAAAACTCCTGTGTCCAGATCTCAATCCAGACCAATTAAACCAGAAAGAGAACAGCTGCGAATAATGACGTAACCAAAAAGACACGTTCAGTGTGCACAAACTCTTTATTCTAGACTTAAAATGTCAGGACACAGACCGCTGTATGGGAGTCAAAAGCTACTTTTCTAACCAGCTTCAAGCCTCTTCCCTTCCACCAGAGATTTGTGAACTAGAATTCAACTTCTACCCTCATCAACAGTTCAATAAAAGACTGGTAGGTTCATCGGGGCTGGAGCAATGACTCAGTGGCTAAGAGGACTGGCTTTTGTTCCAAAGAACCTCAGCTCAGTTCCTCACACCCACATGGTGGCTCACAACTATCAGTAACTCCAGTTCCAGGAAATCTAGCATCCTACTCTGGCCTCCATTGGCAACAGGCACACAGGTTGTGCATTTGCATGCAAGCAAAACATTTAAATATAAAATAAAAATAAAAAAATAAATCTAATTTTTTTTTATTAACAAAGATTAGTAGGCTTGAAGTATATGAGAGTTTGACTATGGAGTGTCCTACAGGAGCATGTGGTATAGTCCCAGTTCATAATGCTATCTCTAAGGCTGTGGAGCTGTTAAGAGACAGGCATTCACTGGAAGTGAATAGGGGTGGACCTATTGACCCAGGCTATTGGGCGCCATGCCAGCCAGCTCTCTGCTTCTACTGCTGTGGCTAGAGACATTCCACCATGACTGAAACCCCAGAAACTGAGCCAAAATAAACCTTGCGTTGTTTCTTCATCAGGCATTTCGGTCACAACACAATGTAGCAACCATGGACTACAAAATGGGGTTTGCAATTAGACACTTTGGGTTTTTTTTTCTCCCAAGGGCTGAGACCCCCCAAGGATCTCAGCCAAATGTTGATCTTCAGAGACTCCAGCGACGTCTCTCGATGGACGTTCTCCTCTTTCCTTTGATTTGCAGAGGTTTGGGTTTCCACTTCATTGGCACACGAATTCCTCTCCACAACGACTGGCATGGATGGCCCCAATTCTTCAGAAGTGGGCACATTTTGTGCAACTAGCAGAAGGATGGACATACGTGAGACCCTCCTCTGCCACCATCCTATGTTTCTCACGGGATGAGCTCACAGTTTCTGTGCTTTATGAGCCAGGTGCTGGCAGTTTGTGTTAGGGTAAGGCCACGGAGGCATCTCAAGCACTCCCCTGTGCTGCCCCTGGTGTATGTGCCTGCAGCCCTCAGGGTTAAACCCCAGTTGTCCCTGCCACATGCAGTAGACAGGCCCAAGCCCTGGGTTTTCTCGTCTTGATATTGATGTCAGAGAGAAGCCTTGGTTTTTGTTCTGTTTTGTCTGTTTCCATTGTAAGGCAAACTGCAAGTCCTATTCTACTTTCTACTTACAAGTGTGACCCCGTGGTGCATGCCTATCATCCACGGTGTGCTTCAGACCTGGGACAAACAGCTCCAGCTTCTCCCAGCTCCTCTGTCCCTATCTGCTGCAGGACAAGGCTGACATACCCTGCACTCTGCCCTGAACTTTGCAGAGCAGGGCCTCTTCTGTCTCCTTCACCATATAATCTGGGCATTTTGTTCTCATTCTCTCTCAATCTCTCTAACCCTCTCTCTCTCTCTCTCTCTCTCTCTCTCTCTCTCTCTCTCTCTCTCTCTCCCCGCCCCCACATCGCAGTCAAGAGCTGCTTTCAATGAACCTTCATTTATATATTTTAACTTACCTTGCATGAAAAGCAATCCAATATCCTCATTTTTTTTAGTTATAGAAAAGGGATGGATGGGTGTTAGCATACAAGCAGCTTCACAAGGCTGCCTCCAGGTTGCTTAGCAACCTCTGACATCCTTGCTCCCTGCCACTAGATGTGGGCCCAGGATAAAAGGACAAACCAGACATCCAATGTCTCTTTCTTGCTTTGTCTCTTACTCCTGTACTTCTCTCTGTCTCTCTGTCTCTCTGTCTCTGTCTCTGTTTCTCTCCCTCCCTCCCTCCCTCCCTCCCTCCCTCTCCCTACCCTCTAGGCCACTCAGGTCCCAACTCCTCTCCACTTCCTTCTCCCCAATAAACCTCTCCATATTCAGATCTGTTGGGTGCCATCTCATTTTTAATCATAACAATCCCAGAACTCAGGGAGGCAGAGGCAAGTGGATCTCTGCGAGTTGGAGGCCAGCCTGGTCTGCAAAGTGAGTCCAGGACACCTACAGGCTACACAGAGAAACCGTGTCTCAAAAAAACCAAACCAAACAAACAAAACACAAATGTGAGCTGGAGAACACAGAGGAGAGAGACAGCCAAGAGTCTGAGGGCACCTACAGGGAAGGACGGACAGCTGCCGCGCCACACGGCTCCGAGGATGAGGCCCTTACTGCTGCCCATTCCTCTGTCTGGGTGTAGAAATATTCCTCTTGTAAAACTGGGGGCAAAGTCCATTTCCCTCTCTTTATTTTGGAATAAAGTAGCTAAGATTGTAATGAAGAAGTAGGGTAAAGTTAAATCACATGTTTTTCTTTTATCTCCACTCATTCATTCCAACATCCACACATATTTTTGCCTTTGGTGTTTAGGGTTGGCTAACTCAGTGGACATACACCAGCCTCTAGGAATGCAAGTGATTGAGGGGCAGCATAGTTGGGAGGCAGTCACCAACACTGACAAGTACAACTCAAGGTTGCCTTGATGGGTTTCTGAACTGAGTTTTGTCTTAGCTTAATTCTTTCAAATGACTAGATAATTTCAGTTTGCACGTGTGAAATTCATCAGCACATGTGTGCACATGCACACTCATTTGGAAAAGTATTGCACGACAGGTAAAAGCTAAACCTTGGTGATGGGAAGTGAGGGTGACGTAGAATTGGCACACTGAGGAATTTTTATGAGCAAAGGTGTGGAGAAACAGTTGCGAGCTGAGCAGGCTTAAAAACTGTTTTCGCAGGAAAGGAACACAGAGGAAATTACAAAGGCTGGCCATGAAAAGGGGTGCTAAAATAACTAAGGTTTTAAATTTCTAGATATTTTCTTAAGATTGTCCAGTAAAGGTTTCCAAAAATTAAAAAAGGCATGTTGGTATACATTGAAGTAAAAACACATTCACATGTCTACATGCTACAAATACAGGCAGAAAAGTTATTCTTGATATAAATGTTTGAGCTCAACCCGTTTTACGAATGCGCTAACTGCACTTTGAATTGTTAGATAAGGAGTCAGCGGTGGAATGTTGTACCTAAAGTGATGTGTCTGGTTGTCAGTTGGCAACGCAGACCTGTGCTGGGCTCGGGCTCCAGCAGCCGTGGGACATCTCATCCTTCCACCTGCTGCCTTCAGCCCGCGCCTCACTCTGCTCCCTGCTGGCAGCATCCCACCGTGAAGATGGTCCTGGAACAAGATTGATTCCTGTGAGAGGGAAATCCTACAAAAATTGTCTAAGAAACAACTCGTCGTGCTCACTGGAGTTTGGGAGAAAATGTCCCGGAATTTATCTTATGAATAGGTAGTTCAACAGTATTATAATTGTGATGGTATGGGTCTGGAAACTCAGTCCTGGATGCCCACGAGGGTGTTGCGAGGTTGAGCTGAAGATGGAAATATTTGCTAGGATGCAGGAATTAACATCTGCATGTGACCTTGGGTTGCTGAAGTTTCCTAGCCCTGGGGCCAATTCTGTGTGCATAATATCTCCATGGCCTCTGGCTGGACCTCATTGTGGGAGAATTTCAGTTTCCTCTGAATTTCCTTTCTGCCTCTAGTGAATTATGATACAGATCTGTCAGACCTGATCCTCCTACCTCAACAACACTCGACGACTTGGCTGCTGTGGGCTTCTCACTACTCTCTGCCCACAGCAAAACCACCCTGCAACCTTGCCTGTGGGTAGCTGATTTCCTGTGAAAGGATCCCACGGGTGCTCCATGCCCTGAGGCTTCATGTGGAGGTCAAGCTGCCTGCTTCGCCAGTCTTTCCAGCACAGTCATTGTCCTGCTGTGGATATTCAATTCTTACATTTCTTGAGACAAACTTAGAAACCTAGGTTAGATTGTAAAGGTGTAACTTTTATCTGTTGTTTTATTAATTTACTAATCGACGCTGGCAGGTAATGTTCTCCATGCCCCTGTGCTGTTTACCCCTCCCCCATCACTCACATAGATTTTTAACTCAACAATCTTGGATCAGACCCTTTGTTTGTTGCTTGGCCTGATAAATCTTGAGGGAGAAGCAGGTTCAATGGCCAGAAAATTGTTAAAGACGCTATCTGATGCCTTCTCAGTTCCTTCTAAGGCTTGTCCTGTAACCTCTCACACATTAAAACAGTAATGTTTATATGCTTCAGGGAAAGTACAGTTTCTACCCTAGGAGAACAAAGGATACACTGCTCGAATTTGATTTTAAACTAGACCTTGCAGCACATTTAGAGCAGTGGGCTTGAGAGTCAGATTTTTAAAGAGAAAACAGCTTTCTGAACACTAAAAAGTTTCCTTTAAAGATCAAACACTAAAACATGAAGAAATGACTGACTGAATCATGTGAAAACACAGTCTATAGAGTCAAGGAAGTCACAACTCCCATGGAAAAAAATAGTAATAGGCCATTCCAGGAGAAAGAGAGAGAAGTCAGTGAAAGGAATACCAGGCTGAAACCCTGTGAGGGTTCCCTTAATATCCAGGCCTATCTTTATGCCTGCACAGCTTGTAGGCAGGGTAAAATTTTGAGGGTGGGTTGTGTTCTCCTCCCTCCACTAGGAGTCTTGTCTAGTTAGAGGGTATCCATGGCCCCTGCTACTAGACAGTCTTAGCTAGAGAACCCCTCACATCATTCCAGAAGCCTATCCTGACTTAGGTCTCCAGCTTGTCACAGAGATGCCCCCTCGCGCAGTTTCTCTTTTCTTTGTATGCCTTCTGTCCTTCTACACACACACACACACACACACACACACACACACACACACACACACACACACACACGACCTCCTGGTTCTCCTCAGGTCTGATCTCCATCCTTATTTCTCTCCTTAACTAGTTCCCTCTCTTCAGCCTCTTGATGGAATGTCTAATCAATGCCTGGCCCAACCAAGACCCACCCCCATGGAAGAGAGCCAACCCCTGACACTACTAAGGATACTCTGCTATACTTGCAGACAGGAGCCTATCAGAGTTGTCTTCTGAGAGTCTCTCCCCTAGCATCAGTTCAAAACAGATGCTGAGACTTACATCCAAACATTGGGAGTCTTGTGGAAAATTGGGAGGAAGGATAAAGGGACCTAGAGGCAACGGGAATTCCTCTAGAAGACCAACAGAGCCAACTAACCAGGGCCCAGAGGGCCTGGAGACAGAAGCCCCAACCAAGGGCCATGCACAGACTGGACCTAGGCCTCCTACACAGATGTAGCCAATGGGCAGCTCAGACTTCATGTGGGTCTTCTAGTAAGGGAAGAGGGGGCTGTCCCTGACATGGACTCTGTTGCCTGCTTTTTGATCACTTTCCCCTGGAGGGACTGCCTTACCAGGCCACAGGGGAAGAGGACACGCTCAGTCCTGATGTGACTTCATGAGCTGGAGTAGGTGGGTAGGGGAGCCTTACCTTTTCTGAGGAATAAGGGGAGGGGTGGGGGAAGAGGGAGGGAGGGAGGATTGGGAGGAGAGGAGGGAGGGGTCTATGACTGGGATGTAAAGTGAATAAATAAATTAATTTTTTAAAAAAAGATTCAGGCCTCTGCTCATAAGCTTGGGTCAGGGTCAGGGTTAGTGTTGCAGGATATTTGATCCCATTGTGAACCTCAAGACTGTGAACTGTAAAAACCTGTCTTTTATTTGGTGTGGTCCCACCCTAACATGCACCTTTAATCCAAGAACTTTCTGTTTGTTTATTTTAAACAAGTGATTATGGTGTGGCTCAGCTCTGACACACACTTTTAATCCAAGAACTTTCTGTAAATAGTATTTAATAAAGTTAACCCTAGATCAAGAGGTGGAGCAAGAAACCAGCTGACAGGGATTAAGTAGAAAGGAGGAGCTTTGAGTTGAAGGATTTTTAAGACAAGGTGGAATAGAAGGAGCTCTTTAGCTCTTTGGCTCTGGAGCTTTTGGCTTTCTCTTCCTGGGCTGTCAGCTGAGCTAGCAAACTTTTTTGGACTTTTCCTTCTGGGATGTTAGCTGAGTAGGAAAGTCAGCTGGGTGCTTTCTCTGCCTCTCTGAGCTAGCAGGTTTTCATCCCAGCATCTGGCTCCTGCGTCTTTATTGGAAAAACTAAATGATTGGCATTTTCATTTTTAAATAACAACATTTTGGTGCTCCAATGAGGCACAACCCCACAGACAGAGGGATCACTCCAGCAGCAGACAAACGGAGAGGCCATCAGATTTGGTAAGTCGTCTGAGAAGTCTTCAAGAAGAGAGTTAAAGATGGAAAGTACCTGGAACTTAAAAGAAGGCTGTAGACACCTGCTTAGTGCTACTCTAGATGGCTTAAAAATAGAAGCAGTGAATGAAAAGCTAAGTAACTAAAAACAAATTGGCACAATACCAATTATGATTATTAAGATTTTGGTATTTTATACTTTATTCTTAATAGCCAGCTTTCTATACCATGCATGTCTTTCTGGGTGTGGGTTACCTCACCCAAGATGATCATTTCTAGTTGCATCCATTTGCCTACAAATTTCAAGATTTCCTTGTTTTTAATAGCTGAATAGTACACCATAGTGTAAGTGTACCATAGTGTCTTTATCCATTCTACTGTTGAGGGACATCTAGGTTGTTTCCAGATTCTGGCTATTATGAATAAAGCTGTTATGAACATAGTTGACCAAATGTCCTTGTTGTGTGGTAGAACATCTTTCGGGTATATGCCAAGGAGTGGTATAGCTGGGTCTTGTGGTAGCCCTATTCCCAATTTTCTGAGAAGGCACCAGATTGATTTCCAAAGTGGTTGTACAAGTTTGCACTCTCACCAGCAATGAAAGAGTGTTCCCCTTTCTTAACATCCTTGCCAGCATGTGCTGTCACTTGAGTTTTTGATCTTAGCCATTCTAATGGGTGTAAGATGGAATCTCGAAGTCATTTTGATTTGCACTTCTCTGATGACTAAGGATGTTGAGCGTTTCTTTAAGTGTTTCTCCGCCATTCAATAATTCTCTGTGGAGAATTCTCTTTTTAGATCTGAACACTATTTCTTAATTGATTATTTGGTTTTGTTGTGTTTAATTTCTTGAGTTATTTATATATTTTGGGTATTAGCCTTTTGTCAGATGTAAACTTGATGAAGATCTTTTCCTAGTCTGTAGGCTGTTGCTTTGTTCGGTTGACAGTGTCCTTTGACCTACAGAAGCTTTTCAGTTTCATGAGGTCCCATTTATTAATTGTTGACCTTAGAGCCTGGGACGTTGGAGTTCTGTTCAGGAAGTTGTCTCCTGTGCCAATGAGTTCAAGGTTCTTCCCCACTTTTTCTTCTTCTTAGTGTATCTGGTTTATGTTGAGATCTTTAATCCCCTTGCATTTGAATTTTGTGCATGGTGGTAAATATGGATCTACTTGCATTTTTCTACATGTAGACATCCAGTTAGACTAGCACCATTTATTGAAGATGCTATCCTTTTTCCATTGTATGGATTTGGCTTCTTTGTCAAAAATCAAGTGTCCAAAGGTATGTGGGTTTATTTCTGGGACTTTGATTCTATTCCATTGATCAATCAGCCTATTTCTATGCCAGTACCATGTGGTTTTAATTACTGTTGCTCTATAGTACAGCTTGGGATCAGGGATGGAGATTCCTCTGAAGAATCTTTTATTGTACAGGATTGTATTAGCTATTCTGATTTTGTTGTTTGTTTGTTTTTCCATATGAAGTTGAGAACTGATCTTTCAAGGTCTTTTTTTTTTTAATGTGTAGGTATTTTGATAGGGATTGCATTGAATCTGTAAATTGCTTTTGGTAAGATGGCCATTTTTACTATATTGATTCTCCTGATGCATGAACAAGGGAGATCTTTCCATCTTCTGATGTCATCTTCAATTTCCTTCTTCAGAGACTTGAAGTTTTTTTCATACAAGTCTTTAATTTGCTTGGTTAGAGTTACACCTAGAAACTTTATATTATTTGTGGCTATTGTGAAGGGTATAGTTTCCCTAATTTCTTTCTCAGCACGATTGTCACTTGTACACAGGAGGGCTACTGATTTTTTGAGTTGATTTTGTATCTAGCCACTTTCCTGTAGGTGTTTATCAGCTGTACGAGTTCTCTGGTGGAATTTTGGGGCTTGCTTATGTACACTATCATATCATCTGTGAATAGGGATAATTTGACTTCCTCCTTTCCTATGTTGATCCCCTTGATCTCCTTTTGCTGTCTTATTGCTCTAGCTAGAACTTCAAGTATTATATTGAAGAGATATGAAAAGAGAGTGGGCAGCCTTGTCTAGTCCCTGATTTTAGTGGAATTAGAGCTAATAATGATGTTCTTCAAACTACTCCACAAAATAGTAATGAATGGAACATTACCAAACTCATTTTCTGAGGCCACAGTCACTTTGATAACTGAACCTCACAAAGACCCAACAAAGAAAAATAATTACAGACCAATTTCTCTTGTGAACATTGATACAAAAATACTCAATAAAATACTCACAAACCAAATCCAAGAACACATCAAAGATATCCTTCACGATGAACAAATAGGCTTCATCCCAAGCATGCAGGGATGGTTCAATATATGGAAATCCATCAATGTAATCCACAATATCAGTAAACTGAAAGAAAGAAAAAATATATGATCATCTCCTTAGGTGCCGAAAAAGCATTTGACAAAATCCAACACCCATCCATGTTTAAAGTCTTGGAGAGATCAGGGATACAAGACACATACCGAAACATAATAAAGGCTATACACAGCAAGCCAATAGCAAAAAATCAAATTAAATGAAGAGAAACTCAAGGAAATTCCACTAAAATTTACCATTATATGGATAATATATTACTGGCTGATTCAGATGCAGATACCTTAGGAAAAATGTTTAATGAAGCAAAGAGAATTATGCCTTGCTAGGGATCACAAATTGCTCCTGAAAAAAATTCAAAGAGGAGATTCTATAAATTATATAGAATATAAGATAGGTTTACAGAAAAGTCGACCACAAAAAGTACAAATCAGAAGAGATAAATTACAAACTCTTAATGATTTTCAAAAATTGCTGTGAGATACTAACTAACTACATCCCATAATTGGATTAACTATTCAAGAGCTAAGTAATTTATTTCAAGCCTTACAAGGTGATAAACACTTAAATAGTCCAAGAAAATTATCAGTTGAGGCTCAGAGAGGGTTGGCTGTTGGAAAAGAAAGAAAGAAAGAAAAAAAAGAAAGAAAGAAAGAAAGAAAGAAAGAAAGAAAGAAAGAAAGAAAGAAAGAAATGAATTACAGGACGCACACGTGGATCACTTGGATCCAAAGCTAGATTGTATTTGGTTTATTTGTCTTCTACTTATTCTCCCGTGGGAATTCTTATGCAGAGAAGATGGTATCCTTGAATGGATATTTTTAGCACATAAACAGACTGAAAAATTAAAGATCCATGTAGAAAAGATTTCTTAGTTGATTCTGAAAGGGAAAATAAGACTTTGTCACTTAGCAGGAATAGACCAAACAGAAATTGTGGTATCCTTTACTAATGCTGAAAATTGCCTCATTACGGGCAGAAAATGAACACTGGCAAAGAGCATGGAAAAAAATTTTTGAGAGAGATTAGCAACAAGTATTCCAAAATGAAGAGACTTCAGTTTGTAAAAGGAACTAACTGGATTCTCCCTCGTACAGTAAAAGGGACACCAGTTTCTGGAGCACCTACATTCTATACTGATGCAAATAAATCAGGAAATGCAGGTTATAAGTCAGAAGAGGTAGGTAAAATGGCTCAGAGACGTTATAATCTAGTTCAAAAATCAGAGCTGTGTGGCATTCTTACGCTATTATGTGATTTTTATGAATCTCTTATTATAGTTACTGACTCACAATATGCGGAAAGGGTTGCATTACATATTGGAACTGCTGAACTTATTCGGGATGATTCAAAATTAACTTGGCTATTTATTCAACTACAACAAGTAATTAGAAATAGAAGTCATCCTGCGTATAACACCTATCAGATTCAAAATGTGCCCACCAGGCCCTCTAGCACAAGGTAATGATGAAATTGATAAGCTATTAAGAAGAAATGTGATAGGAGCCTCATAATTTCATAGGAAACACCATGTTAACAGCAAAGGTTTGAAGAAGGATTTTTCTATCACTTAACAGCGAGCTGAGGAACTTACAAGGCAATGTCCTACTTGTTCTTTGTGTAACCAAACTCCATTACCCACAGGAAGTAACACAGGAAGTACGCAAAGAAATGACATTCGGTAAATGCATTTGTTTCATTTTGCAGAGTTTGGAAAGCTAAAGTATGTGCACCAGGCCCTAGACACATATTCAGGATTTCAATGGGCAACTGCTTTAAGTTCTGAAAAGGCTGATTCCATAATTGCACATTTATTAGAAGTTCTGGATATTATGGGATACCTGTACAAATTAAGACTGACGATGCTCCAGCATCTGTCCCCAGTAAAATGAAACCATGTTTTTGCATATTACAATATAAAGCATATTACAGGTATACTACATAATTTTAACAGGACAAGCAGTTATAGAAATATCTAATCACAATTTAAAAGATATGCTTAATAAATAGAAAGAGGTAATAAAGGTCCCAGAGATAGATTACACTTTATTAACTTTAAATTGTTTTGATGCTGATGAGAGAGGAACAGCAGCTGCAGAAAGACACTGACTGGATAGGAAAAAAAACTGCTGAACTAAATCAACCTGTATATTATAAATATGTGTTGACCTTAGAATAGAAACCAGGATATATGTTATGTTAGAGAAGAAGTTTTGCCTCTGTTTACACATAAGATAACATCAAAATTAATAAAGATTAGATTAGAACAGGAGTGTTAGTGGTCTTGAATAGAAGTGATAGTTCATCAGACAGCTTGATCATTCAGTTCAAACTAGCATATATTGACACAAAGTTAAGATTATACTTCGTTACATTGGTATAAATCTTTGTATATTGGTACAAAATTAACTTTATATTTTGTTACATACTCTGTGTCAACTCTTTTTTTAACGTACTTTGAAGAAGATGATGAGCACCAAAAAATTCTGATTTAGGAGATGGCTAAGCTAGCCACCGGGAAAGAAAATGTCCTTGCTTCTCTACAGACAGATCTCTGCTTAAAATGGAAAAACTGGATGCAGCAAAGTCGACTGCGGAGCTTTGCAAGGACAAGGTAGGCATGTGCTTCATACTACATGTGTCACAGAAGAGTCTGTCATATATTCTGAGCCAGAAGACTGTAGATGATGCTCCAACATTATACGTAAATTTTGGGTGACTGTCCAGACAGCCAGCAATCTCTGTCACTTCCATCGTTTTAAAAGCTGCTTGCTCTGCACTTCCTGCTTATTCAGATACTATTTATCCTTCAAGGTTGAAGATGAAATAGTTATAGTTATAGTAATGTAATAGTTATATAGTTATAGTCTTACAATTAAACTGAAGTTGCTTAGGACTTAAGATGTTTTAGGCCTAAAAAGATGGTTTTTGATTGGTAATGCAAGTTATGATAGGACATGATTTAGGTATAGAACTTTGGACTCACCAACATAGGAGAAATAATACAATACTTTCTCCAAGGTTGCCAAAGACTAATGGACTAGACATTATGAATATGTTTTTTTTTACCAGATAATATATAGTTCATTGATGTTAGAGAAAAGTGTTTTATTTAGACAAAAGGGAGAGGGGGAGATGTTGCAGGATATCTGATCCCATTGTGAGCCCCAAGATTGTGATCTGTAAAAACCTGTCTTTTGTCTTGTGAGGTTCAGCCCTAACACACACCTTTAATCCTAAGACTTTCTGAACACAGGATTTAACAAAGTTAACCCTAGACCAAGAGGTGGAGCAAGAAACCAGCTCACAAAGATTAAGTAGAAAGTAGAATCTTTGAGTTGAAGGATTTTGTTGTTGTTGTTGTTTAGATTTTTATTTATTTATTTTATGTATGAGTGCCAGCAGAGGGCATCAGATCACATCATAGATGGTTTTGAGCTACTCCATGGTTACCGGGTGTTGAACTCAGGACCTGTGAAAGAACAGACAGTGATCTTAACTGCTGAGCCATCTCTCCAGCCTGAGTTGAAGAATTTTTACAACAAGGAGGAGAATAAGGAGCTCTTGAGCTCTTTAGCTCTTTCGCTCTGGGGATTTTGGCTGTCTCCTCCTGGGCTGTCGGCTAAGCTAGCAAGCCTTTAGCATGGGCTTATAGCTTTTAGCTTTTGGCCTTTTCCTTCTAGGACATGAGCTGAGTAGGAAGTTAAGCTAGGTGCTTTCTCTATCTCTCTGAGCTAGCAGGTTTTCACCCTAGCTTCTGGCTTCTGAGTCTTTATTGGAAAAATTGATTTTCACTTTTTAATAACAACAAGTTAAGGTCAGAGTCAGGATCAAAGTTAGGGTAGGACTCAGAAGGAAGAGGTTGACAGATGGAGATGAGAAAGCACAGCTGACCAAAACAAGAAAACAGTGAGAATGATGGTGTTGCTAAGTTTGGAAGGCACTGTTGCCATCATCAGGGATTCCCAAACATCCTTCCTGCAGAGATAAAACACAGACACTACTTTAGTAAAATGAGAGCAGATGACATTTATTCTTACTTTTGCTTTGAGTAGAAGCACCAAAGATATGAGTCTTCATGTTCCTTCACTGAGTGGGAAGGGAAAAGGCACAAGATGTGCAAGATTTTAGCAATCTGGACTCCTGGTGTGCACAGCAGTGATACTTGATTTCTACTTTCCACTTATGTATTTCATTTCTCAATTTGTCTCTGCCTGAAATGCTAAAAATTAGTGGTTTGGTAGAAAAGCTATGACTTGAGTTTTGTGGGCACATGAGACATCCAAAAATTCATGTTAAGAGTCTAGGTCCAAATATGGACTCAGGGCATGGGGAAGGTTCCAATCATATGCACGAAAATTGACTGTCAAATAACGCATACACTGTGTGTGTGTGTGTGTGTGTGTGTGTGTGTGTGTGTGTGTAGATTACAGGATGGGTACAAATGGATTAAGAGGCTGCAATGGTCAAAAAGGCCTTACTGGCTGGAGACAGAGTGCTAATACAGATGCAGAGTTAACGCAGGCGACTATATTAATGCTCCCAGTTGTAGGATTGCTAGAGGGTAAGCCAAGTCACAGGGTCTCAGGATCAATCCCTGTGACAGGGGTGAAGTGTCATTAAAGCAATGAGCAGGACCAGGTTCAGATAGGTGAGTGGGTAAATGGATGGATGGATGGATGGATGCATGCATGCATGGATGGATGCATGGATGAGTGGATGGATGGATGGATGGATGGATGGATGGATGGATGGATGGATGGATGGACGGATGGATGTGCAGATGGACAGATGAATGGTCAAGTAGATGAGTAATTGGATGGGTGCATGGATGGATGATCCCTAGGACAGGCAGGAGTTATTATCTGTTTGTGGTCCCTTGACATGTGCACCAGGTGATCACATGATAAGTTAGTGGCACTATTGTCATCCCAGGAGTCCTTTTTCTTATGGGGTCCAAGTGAGGGTGTTTCAACCTTCCTTGATTTTGTGTGTTGGAAAAGTTTACAGACCTGGTTTTTCTGATATGATTTTAGTACACTCATGTGCTCCAACTTACTTAAATAAGCTCATAAGCTTTTCTACTTCCATGAATAAGTCAGTTATCAGTCAGCACCTTATGGGTGATGCTGGTGACATCTGATAGCATCCTGCCTCTGCATCCTGCTCTCAGACAAGAGTCAAATACTGCCTATAAAGTGGAGCCACTCAGGGCCAGTCACATCCTGAAGCTACCTTCACACAAGGAGTAACTGAAAGCAGAACACAGCCTGATCTCAACAAGAGGGGCTGAGGGGAGCCCAGTGAATGTGGCTGCCATGTTAGGTAGGTCTGATACAAAATATTTCTCATGATCCTTCCAGGATCTTTCTTTCTCCAATGTTTGCAGACGTTTGTCTGCCTGGAATATTCTGTCTGTCTCTGTCTCTCTGTCTCTCTCTTTGTCTGTCTGTTTCTCTCTATGTGTGTCTGTCTCTTTGTCTCTCTGTGTGTCCCTCTCTCTCTCATCTGTCATCCTATGTCCCTGTCTCTGTCTCTCTCTGTCTGTCTCTCTCTGTCTCTCTGTCTCTGTCTCTCTCTCTGTCTCTGTCTCTCTCTCTCTTTGTCTCTCTCTCTCTCTCTCTCTCTCTCTCTCTCTCTCTCTCTCTCTCT
>OU015753.1:107854017-107864095 GCA_907169655.1 Acomys percivali
ACAGCAGAGATGAGGAGAGCAAGCTTCCTTCTGGAACATCTCTGTGCCAAGAAGCAGGTCCATTCCTCTCGGTTCGGCCCCCCAGCCTCCCTCCATCCCAGGGCTATCGTCTCACCTTGCCCCATCTCCTATCCAGCCTCCTTTCTTCCCTGCCTAAGACCGAAGGGAAAGGAATGAAAAGCCATTCCTAAATGCATTCGTACACTGTCTTCTTTGCAGAATGAAATGTTCACCACTGTCCTATCATCTTTATGAAGACAATAGTACATAAAGGCATTCCTGTCTCCCTCACAAATCATAGATGCTGTTGCTGTAATATTGATAGTATACAGGACTGTATGGATGGTGCCTGGAGATTTCAAAGTTAACAAGGTCTTACTTTTTCCACTTCTATTATTATCCTGTGTAGAGAGATATACGCCAGAAAGTTTCAAGAAAACTTTCAAGAAATTTATTGTCCAGCTCCCTCAAAAAAAGAAAAAAAAAACCTCTCCAAAGAAGAAATTCACTCATCCCCAGAACACTTTTCTGTCACATCTCAAGATATTACAGACAAGCAACATGGTCTTACTCTTTACTTACAGCTGGGTTGACACACTGTGTGTCAAACAACCCTGAGCAGACTTTCTACCCCTAACAACATCATGGCAGGTGGTACAGAGCAGCCGAGGATGCTTACCAGGTTTTACTGTCACAGAAACAACTGTATTTGGAGCAATATTGTTTCACTGATATTTTAAACAAGTTTTAATTACAATAATTATACCTTTTAAAAAGTTACAGTAAAACTGTGTAGCTAGTTGCAATAACTAAAGCATTACACAACTACAGCCCATGCACAGGGTTTCTCTGTGTAGCCTCGGCTGTCCTGGACTCATTTTGTTGATCAAGATGGCCTCGAACTCACAGCATTCGACCTGCCTCAGCCTGCCTCTGCCTCCCGAGTGCTGGGATTAAAGGCGTGTGCCACCACACCCGGCTTCACCTACTTATCCTGTGTCTTAGGTATAGCCAAGCCCCTCTTTATTTCCCACCCACCAATCTAAAACTGTGGCCAAGTTCTATATTTAGTCTCTGTGGTTACCTGCCACTGTGCCTCCAGCAATAAAAGGAGCATTTCAGCTCAACCATCCTTTTCTGGGATGCACCTTCCACTCTGCTGCTGACTGCAATTGTGGAGAGGAAACAAATCAGTGCTGGGCCTAGCAGGGTCGTGTTTCGTTCTTGAACCAGGGTCTGTGGCTCAGAAATAAGCTGTGGCTATTCCTCAGGAAGCAGCCTTTCGTTTAGCACAGCAAGCCTGTGCTCTGACCTAGCCCACTGGGATGGCACTAGGGACATCACATCTGTATGTAAAAAGCCGACCACACACTGACATCCAGAGCTACCACATCCTCTTTTTATTCAGTTTTATTTTTCTGCTTGAAACAAACTGAACTGTTCATGGATCAGAGGAGGCCGGTTGACATAAGTTCATTTTTCCATCTAGTATCAGGGCTGTGGAGGGAAACAAGTCAGTGCTCTGCATGTTGATAACACCTCACCTAAGAAAAATGACTTGTCTCTCTTTTACTTTATTTTCAGAGATAAGAGAAGTGAGACAAGGTTTTTCCAGAATTAACTCTGAAGTTAATGACTTCACACTTTCTTCTGCACATATGCCTGTGTTGCACACTGTTCTATTGCTACAAAAAGACACCATGACCGAGGCAACTCTTATAAAAATAAGTCATTTAATTGGGGGCTTGCTTATAATTTCTGAGGTGAGTGCACTACCATCATGGTGAGGCGCATGGAAGCTGGCAGGCAGACCCGGGGCTGGGGAAAGAGCTGAGGCGCACATGCGGATCCACAAGGCAGCAGGAAGAGACAGTTAAGACAGGGCCTGGGCTTTTGAAACCCCAAAGCCCACACCCAGGGGCACACTTCCTCCAGCGAGGCTCCAACAAGGCCTCCCGATCCTTCTAATCCAACAGTTCTACTCCTTGGTGACTTAAGTATTCAAATATATGAACCTGTGGGGGTCATTCTTAGTCAAACCACCACACAACCCTCTAAAGAAAACTAATCACAAAATGCTTCATCTTTTACTTCTACACACGTCCAAGGGCAAAGCAACAACAGAAGGGCCACGTTTTCATACAGAGAAGTCTGACACAACACTAAATAAAAACTCCTGGAAGGTAGGCGGCCATGAACAATCACCATGTCTGTACATTAAGTCCCAGTTAAACACCAGGGCTTCAACACTTTCCCATTCACTTTCAACTTTTCCCAGTTCATCCTGTAACACTGCCTTTCTCTTCACACCCGTTAGCTTTGAACCCAAATTTTTATCCTCACCTTGCTTTTCAGAATTGACTCAGGGCCAGCTTTGGTGACTGAACATAGAAGGATCACAAGCCCAAGTCCTGCGTGGGTTACATTCCAGGTTCAAGGCTAGCCTGGGTGAGTTAGGAAGATCCTGTCTCGAACCGGAAGTTCCAAAGGGCTGGTGGTGCAGCTCAGTGGTAGAGCACTCGTCTGGCATTCTCGAGACCCTCGGTTAAATCTGCAGGAAACACGCACAAACACACAACTGTACACAGTCGAAAGATCATTCTTTTGTGCTGGAGTTCAATTTTGTTGTGGCTGTGATACTAGCAAACTTCACAGAAGAAAGAAAAATAAAGTTTTGTTTTGTTTTGTTTAAGATGGGGTAGATGAGGTCAGGCACTTCGTGTGTCACATATGGTGCACAGACATACACTCAGAAACAAACACTCTACACATAAAATAAATAAGCAAACATAAAAAATTTTTAAATGGGGATGGTGAAATATCAAAAAAAAAGCATGTAGAGGCTGTGAGATGGCTCAGTGGGTAAAGACACTTGCTGTCTTTGGGGAAATCCCAGGTAAAGGTAGAAGGAGAGGCCAGACCTCACAAAGTTGTCTTTTGACCTCCACATGTGCAAAGTGGTATGCGCATGCCTACACAAACATTACACACACACATAATAGAAATAATTTAAATATATAAGTGTCTTGAGCAAACAAAGCAGTGGGTGTGCAGGGGGATGGGGGTAGTTTACCAATCACAGGCAGCAGTGGGGATTAACTGCTTCTTGGAAACTGCCACAGAAGATGTGACAACACCTCTAACCATCACTGGCTTGTTGCTGTTTCCTGAGACGGATGGAAATATGGGGGCAGCCGGGGAAGGCTCTCAGCGTCACCTCTTACTGCCATCAGGTGGGAAAGTGTACAGGGTGACTTTAGTTGTTCCAACCTCAATTTTCTACCCACGGCTCTTTTATCCCTCAGCAAAGGGAACTACGTGCCCGAAATTCACAGCAGGTGATTCTCCAGGCATCACGCCCCATCACCCCTTGCTAGTAGGAAATGTGTTAGCAAAAATGATGATCTGGATTCAAATTCCAGGCCTGATCCTCGCTGTGTGATAGAGGAACATTCCTTTATTTGTCAAAATAACAATAATACTTTCAGATCTGCTGTGAGATTAAGCTGTAAGAACTATGTGCATACTACCAAAGTACTCGGCCTTCAGTGTGGACAAAATATCCCCAACAAGCTCCCCCCCCCAAAAAAAAACCAAGGTCACTGTCATGCCACAGGCACGCTCTGCATCAGACTTAATTACACCCGGACACGGTGCTCCCACTCACAGGGCCATACTGATCCCTTCACCCTGAGGCAGCTGAGCACTCCGAGATGTGAAAGGATCCAGAACTGAAATGCATCATAGTTTCCAGAAAACATTCTAGAAGGCTCCACTTAAACAGAAACGTCTGTGCCTTTCTCCTTTATTAAATCACAGCAGCACCGCTTTTATCTTCTCTCCGGCCAGGGGCGGAGAGTTTGGCAATCGCATCAGGATGGCTCAAAGGTGTGCTTCCTGAATGTCAAGCTCGTCTTCCACGGGTTTAACTGAGTTGAGATCAAAGCTCATTGCAAAGATCCATTTCCCCCAGCGGTAGGGGCCAAGAAGGCTCTTTGTCTACACTAACCGGACCCAGTGCAGCTCCTTTGAAATCAGACGGACTGTGAGTGGGATTGCTGGGGTGAAGTTACACAAGCAAACTTTCCTATTTCCTCATTTTTGTCTTTCATTCAGAAAAACTGCCAGTCAGTAAGACAAAGGAGTCAGCCTTTAGAGCACAACACACACTTCTGTAACTTTCCACGTCTGACACTCTCACTCAATAAAAGCTGGCATGTCGTTTGTGTGAGAAGCCCCGTTTTCACTCTAAGTAACAAAATATAAATAGAATTAAGGGCAGCACACATTCCTAGCATTAGATATCCAAGTATATCTGGACTAAATAAACATTTCACTTCAAAGAGAGAGTCACCATTGTCCATCATCTTTAAGTTTTCTTACTTGAAAGTCCGCAATGTGTATTATAGACATAGTTATTTCTGCCTGGAGTTTCTCTGGGGCCTTCAGACTTTTCTTTTTTTTTAATCATGCCTTGTCCATAAAATATAACAGGGCGTAAACATGGTGATGGAATGGACTTCCGGCACCCTCACCATCTACCCTGTACAACAGTTCCACGGAAATGTGGTCAGTCAGCTTCCTGCCCCTGCTGCAGTGCTGTGCCTCGCCGCGTCTGATGGAGCCCACCCCTGGGAAGCCATAGTCCAGAGTAAACCCTTTCTTCATTAAGTTGCTTTTGGCCATGGTGTTTTACTACGGGAACAGAAGAGTAACTGCTACAACCCAGCATTTAGCGGATGCTCAGTGAGGAGACAGAAGTCAGACCCATTGATGTCACGGGGCCCGACCAGTGTGTCTCCACCCTGAGAGTTTCTAACTAGTAAAATGTGCAACTGTGCTTTGACGCTCTCCTAAAGAAAACAAGTGCGACAGCAACTGTGGTTTGATCCAGTGCAAGCATGTAACCTCGTTCTCAAATAACAGTAAAAGAAAGTTGCATCTCTCTTTGTTTAAAGTCAATTCTTCTGGTTTCCATAAATACATGATATTTCCTTTCCTTAAAAATATTGAGAACACATTAAACAATATTAATCTCTATTATCACAATTTCTCAGTGAAATCTATAAGACACACAAAAAATCAAAACACACACACACACACACACACACACACACACACACACACCACTCTGAAGACAAATGAATCAATGCGAGATTTAGAGATAGTCCAGATGGTGCCTTTATTAAAGAAGAGCTTAAAATAACTGGGGATCACATGTCAACAAGCAGAGGAAGTGGTCAGCATGTCTGAGCAGGTGGGGAGTTTCAGAACAGAGATTTAAAAAAAGATTAAAAAAAAAAAGTAAGCTCGATAGAGACGCTAAAGAAATAAATCACAGCGACAGAGATGAAGAGCACCTTCATCTAGCTTATGAGGAGACTAGACTGGGCCAAAAGAGGAACACTAGCAAAATATTAGAAGAGAAAGACTTTTTTTTCCTGGAAGCATGGAGAGGTTGAGATGGAACAAAAAGTGAAATAAATCAGTAACAAAAATAAACACACTTATAGCACTTATAGCTCACTATTCTAATAAAGAGAGGTGACTGTGCAGAACAGAAAGAATGGTTACTTCCACGGTAGGAGGGCTTGGAGAAAGAGGGATGAGGATGAGGTTCATCAACACTGCAGTGTTACAGAGAAGAGAAATAAATTCTGGTGTCCTAGTGGGTGGCAGAATAAGCACTGGTAATAACATACCTCAAGAAGCTGGAAGGATTTCAAATGGTGTCACCACAAACAGTATCCAATGCTTAATGTGATGGGTATGCTAATTGCCCAGAGTCAAATATGATACTGTATCATTTGAAATATTAATACATGCTAATGAAGAAGAAAATGAATATAGCAGTCGTCCTGGCAGAAACATCATATGTCAGAAGAAAACACAGTGACATTTTTATAGTTCTCAAAGAAAAGCTGTCATCCCTCTACATAATTAAAACACCATTCAAAAACGATGAACGCCTTTACAGTGATAGAAAAAAACTTAATTAGCGGCAGATCACAATGGTATGAAATGCTAACATAAATTCTTCAAGGTAAAGAAACATGACACAAGAAAAATGGATGGGTTCCTGGAAATGTTTAATATAACAGAAAGTATTAACTTTATTTTCTATTTTAAAATATCACTGATATGAAAGTTAAGTATAACCAATGCTTTGTGGGTTCATGTTGGAACATGAGAACACATTAAACAATATTAATCTCTATTATCACAATTTCTTTGTGTTTTGTTTTTGTATTTGTTAATTGCTTGGTCCCTTGACCAAGCAATTTTGTATTTGTATTTGTTAATTGCTTGGTCCCTTGATATTGTTACTGTAGACTGTCATGTACCCCAAGTGTTGCTGTCACACCTGGCTTCCCTGTTTGACTAATAAAGAAAGCCAATACCTGGGCAGGGCAGGAGGAAGGTGGACATGGGGACTGTTCACAGGATTTGGGGGCAGAGAGGATCTTGGGAAAAAGAAACAGACAGGAGCAGAGGAAGAAGTAGGAGGAGAATCACCATGGGATATAAAAAAAGCCATGTGTGTCCAGAAGAGGAACTCTAAAGTTCCACATAAAAGAAATGGCCCAAATGGGCAACCTTAGCGAGGATTGTGTGATTACAGATGCGAGGTAGGCCAAATGGAAATTATTAGAAGTCGATAGCATGAGATGGAGATTGAGAAATATTGGAAGGTAGTTTGGGGTTAATATCTGCTCAGCTGCAGGCAAAATAAGGCTTATTCTAAAACACAACAGGTGTCTGTGTCTTTTTTATTATGACAGTGGGCTAGATATTACTGCCATAATAATTAGAAGCCTAATAATAAACACTTGTTAGGCCATACAATTAAATTAACAGCAACATAATGGTGCCCCCACGTTGGGTGTCATTTGTTGAACGATTATTAATATTTAATACTGATTTATTATTTTAATAAATTGGCAGTTACTCCTTAACCAGCTCCAAATAACCACATAGAGACACTAGGAGATATTTAATTAGCCTAGAGCACAATGCTGTGTCATGATTACTAAGCTAGCATAGTTTCCTTCCACTCAGATTTCCCACATTATACTTGCTTTTTACTCATACCCTAGGTCCGGTTCATTTCTCCTGGTGTTTCTCAGTCCTCTCCACATGCATTCCCCCTGTCCTTCCTGCTCTTTCTCCTCCCCTCACTGGACCAGGATGTCACACCCTATTCTCTGCATTGCTCAGCATTGGCTAGTCGGCTTTTATTGACAACACAGAGAACAAATGGTGGCATGTTTACACAAACTTGAGACAGGAGATACTTAGAATAAACATCACAATGCAATGTCTGGATTGAAACCAGATAACGGGGTAGAGAAATCAGCGTTTGAATGAAAAGGGATAAACTGTACACAGTTCACAAAAACATTATGCCAACAGGTTCAGAACATACGCAAAATTGGGACGTATGCTAACAGTGGCACACAACACAGGCCAGAGACACTGCATGCGTTATTTTCTGCACTGCATTTAAACTGGGAAGATGGATTTTAATTAAATTCAACCTGATTATAAACCCAAGGGTAAGTAGCACAATAAAATTAGAGCTAGGAATAATAACAATAGTATAAATATAATATGACCATTAAATATTCAGTTGAGAAACTAGGGGGTGTGGTTCAGTTTGTAGAGTTTTACCTCACATGCGGGAAGTCCTTGGTTCCATCCCTAGTACCATTCATATCAGGCATGATGGCACATGCCTACACTTAGAAGGTGAGGGCGAGAGAATCAAAAGTTCAAGACCAATACTACACAGTGAATTTGAGGCCTGGCCTACGTAAGACCCAGTACTAAATAAACAAATAAGCAAAGAAAGAAATAATAAAAACATTGAGTGAATAAATAATCAGTTAAAATATAATATGAAACTAAAGGGAGAAAAACAAATGCCAAAAAGTTAAAAATTTAACAAGATGGTGAATATTGGTCAAATCTTAAGAATACAAGCATGGCTGGGCATACTAATGAATGCCTTTAATCCCAGCCCTTGGAAGGCACAGGTAGACGGAACAGGATCTCTATGAGTTCAAGATCAGCTTGGTCTATTTAGAGAGCTCCAGGACACCCAAGAGTACATAGCAAGATCCTGCCTCAAAAATAAACAAACAAAACTACAAGCATATGTGCAAGTAGGTATGTGTTCTAAACACAAGAGTTAAAACCACCAAACATTATGTTAGTAACCATACTACAGAGACTCTCGATCATCCATATTTATTGCTGTCTGACTCATAATAAACAGAAACTATAAACATCTTAAAAGTCTGTCAAAGCAACAGATGATGCATAATGAAAATGTGTTACAATTTACACAATAAGATATTACTCATCTGTTTAAAAAACTAAAACTTGCAGGTAAATGGAGTTAGGGGGAAAAAATCACCTTGAGTAAGGTAACTCAGACCCAAAAAGAAGAATAAAAAATGTATTTCCTTATATGTAGATGTTAGCTTTTAAGCCTTTGCTACATGTGGTACTATCTGCATAACCACGCAGGTTAGGTATAGAGTAAGGCACTGAGGTGACATGCTCCTAAAGTAGAGGAAATAGACTGCCCGATCCTGCTCCAGGTGAAGTTATGGAGATGCCGGGGGTGGGGACTGAAGTGGATAAAGTGAAAGAGGGGGAAAGAAGAGAGGGTAAAGGAGGAAATGTGGGAGGGATGGCTAAGAGTCATCTTAGAGCTTATACGAAAATCTACTTCAGTAGAGGCTTTTCAACATGTACACATAAATGAGAGAATTCTAAATGAAGTCACCAAATATTGGGAGACAAAGCCCCAACTAGATAACTCTTGACACCGAATGAAACCTCCAGTGCCAGGAATGGGTTACGTTATAATCAAGTTGTTGGGCAAAAGGGGTCCATGGAAACCTCCAAACAACTCAGGCTATTGCCAAGGCCACTGGAGTTGTTCTTCATAAATTGATAGCAAGGTTCTTTTGCAGAAGACAACACCTACATATTTCACGAAACACAAAGAAGCAGATCAATCTGGTGCCAATCTGAAACCTTCACTCTTACTGACTAGTCTTCATGGTACTTGAAGCTACTCTACATGCTACCACAGGAGAAAAGTAAGCACCAATCCAGCCGTAAGCCCTCAGTCTACAGTGGTGGCCTGCCAGCATGATATGCAGATGCAATTGTGCTACAGAAGTTGTGGGAGTAACCAACCACTCTCTGATTAGATCTAAGTCTCATTCTATGAGATGGAACCCGTGCCTGATACTGCTCAGGTGGTCAAGAACGTGAGACTATCTAGGCAGTGGAGTTTGGGGATAAACTCTAATACTAGTGTTTTGCTATAGAAATTCAGCACTATAATGACTCCTAATAACATTCTGCTATGCCCACAGAACACTATCTTGCTTAGCCATGAACAGAGAAGCTTCCGCTTGCAGTAGGTGGGAGCAAAAATACAGAGACCCACCACTGGACATTGTGCAGAGGATGATAGACTTTGGAGCACTCAGTCCTAAATGGGATGTCTTCATCAAACCTCTCCACTCAGGACTCAGGAATCTTTGTGGAAGAGGAGGTGGAAAAACTGTAAGAGCCAGTGAAGATGGAAAAGCCAAGGAAACAAAGCCTTCCAGACACAGCAGAACTGATGCACGTATGAACCCACCGAGATGGTAGCAGCATGCACAGGGTATGCACAGGTCCATGCACATGGGGTCCTAGCATTGAGCACTGAGAGGGGGAAGTGAGCATAATCTCCCATTCCTAACTAAGGAGCTACGTCCAACTAATCAACTCCTCACAAAGGGAAACTTTGTTTTCTCCAATGGAGTCACACTGGGTATACAAACCATACTGAGGGTCAGGCCCCATGCCCAGAAGCAGACAGCCAACTCAAAAAGATCTCAGTGGTATTTTAGAGTATTTGGTGTGAGGAAGGGCTCATGATGATTTATTTTAGGCTTTTTCACCTTACTGGTCTTTTGCTTATATATTCTGGTTTCTGGTTTTGTTTTGTTTTTACGTGTTTTGTGTGTGTGCATGTTTCTCTCTGTGTGCATGTACTTCTCATGCTTTT
>OU015753.1:107864195-107927173 GCA_907169655.1 Acomys percivali
AAAAAATCTATTAAATTTTTCTAAGAAAGTAGGGTGAGGGGCTGGAGGGACAGCACTGACATGGGAGTTAAGAGCACTGGATGCTCTTCCAGAGGACCTGACTTCAGTTCCCAGAACCCACAAGACAGTTCTTTCTATAACCCCTGTTCCAGGGGGTCCAGTGCCCTCTTATGGCACTCTACAGGCACCATACATGTATGTGGTACAGAGACATGCATTCAGGAAAAATACCCATACACATAAAATAAATCATAATTGAAAGTTAAGAATAACAAAAGAAACAAACAACAATAATCATGGTGGTGCAGGCTGCAGGCAGATCTTCGTGAATTCCAAGCCAGCCAAGGATACACAGTGAGATCCTGTTGCAAATATACAAAGCAAAGTAGTATAACCATAGTATCTATAAAACACCTATTTCCGACGCTTCCTCCCTGACATCTAACCCTCATGGTACCAAAAGTCACCGTGCAAGCTTCCAAGGGAGGTAAACAAGCAACACTTCTCCCAGCTATGATTCCTATGAGCCATATTGATGACCAGCATGGTACAATCACGCTACAGGTGTACTTGTGGCACAGAAAAGTTGGAAGTAACCAACATCCCTCTAATTGGACTTAAAACCTGCTCAACAAGAAAGAAACCACGCATAGTATTGGAAACCTAGCCAACCACTCAGTGCTAGTGAAGCCATGGTTATTGGAAGAGAATCCACAACCACTAATTTACTAAAAAACAGCATAAACATGTGTCCTTATACACACAGATACATGTAATCTTCACTCCTCATTGAGGAAACTTCTTTTTGCAACAGACAGAGACCACTACAGAAAACCACAACCCATCAAAATGCAGAGCATGCAACCCGGTCTCAATGTATACATCTACAAAACACTCCTACACCCAAGGTTCAGATAACATTGAGTGAGTGAAAGGGGGAAGAAATATTGTAAAAGCCAAAAAATCAGGGAGTTTGCTGTAAGACCGTGTCTCCTAGTGATGTCAGAGGCAATACCCTTAGCAACGTGACTGCCCAAACATGAGTTGAACAAGGAGGACAACAGACATGCCAAAGAAGAGAGGGGAAAGACCACATGTGCTCAACCCTACACAAAGAGCTACAAGGAACTAAGGAATGCTTGGAGTGGGAGAAAACTCAGAGAAGAGCACACCAATTGGTTACCCAATACCAAATGGCCAGCCCTGAACACATACCTACAAGTAACACTAATCAGACTGAGCATGCTATATTTAGGAATGCATACACATACATGCATGTAATAATAATTAATAATTAATAAAGAAGAGAGCATGAATTTGAATGAAAGCAAGGTTGGTTATATGGGGATGCCTTTGAGGGAGAAAGTGGAAGGGAGAAATTATATAATCTCAAAAAGAAAAATAAACATTCAGTTTCAAATACCAAGGTTTAGACTGCAAATATGCTAAAAAACAGCATGCACACACTCATAAAAATAGAATTGTCATATTAGCACATGGTCTATGCAGTTTGGAAGAAAGAATATTACTAGAGAGGACACCACACAGTGATGGAAGTAACAATCCTAAACATACAAGTCCCTAAGAGAAACACACAGAGCAAAGCCAGGAAATAAAAGGAAAGACAGACAAATCTGCACTTAGGGTTGGCAGCTTCAGCAGTCATCTCTAAATAATTTATAAAACAGGAAGATGGAAAAATCAGGAAGGAGATGGAACACTGAATATCACAGAAAATCAACTTGACCTGTTTGCCATTTATAGAACTTGCCACCCCAAAGCCACGGAAGACACAGTTCACATCCACACAGATGTTCAGCATCATAGATCATATTTAGAAAATAAATCAAACCACATCAACATAGCCTACTTAAGTCATACAAATATTCACTTTGATCGTAATAGAATTAAACTAGAAATTAATAACACAAAGATGTCTGGAACACTCTCACATTCTTGGGAATTAAAGCACACTATTTATAAGTAAGTCACATGCCAAAGAAGAATTCACAAACGAGACTAGAGGATATTTCAAATGAATAATAATAAAATCTCAATAATGAATGTTTGTGGTATGAGGGTAACACGAGGCTTAGAGATCCCTGATAGTACTAAATTCACATATTAGAAGGACCAACATCCAGTCACCTACAGTGCTACTCAAGAATGAGACAAAGAGTAAGTAAATTGAAATCAAAGTAGAGGAAGTAAAATAAAAAAAACTGAAATAATAAGCATGCATGTTCAAAAAGATGATTGGCATTAATACAGGGCTGCCATGTTTGGGAACCAGAATGGCTCTCTCGGGCTCATGGTCTAAGTGCTTGGTTCCCAGTACTATGCAGAGCTGTTCTGAGGACTTGGGATCCTTTCAGACTGTGGTCCTCAAGCTTCCTAATTCTGCAACCCTTTAATACAGCTCCTCACGTTGTGGCGACCCCAACCATAAAATTATTTTCATTGCTCCTTCATAATTGTAATTTGCTGAGGTTTTTAATGATAATGTAGTTTTCCAGTGGTCTTAGGCAACCCCTATGAAAGGGTCGTTCGACTCCCCAAGGGGGTCAGGACCCACAGGTTGAGAACCACGGCTGCTGGGCTACAACTTCCAGAAAGCATGGGTCAGAATGAACCTCTGTTCTACTAAGTTGTTTCTGTTGAGTATGTCACAGGGAAGTAATAACTAATATCATGTCAAATCTGATTCACAGACACACACACACACACACACACACACACACACACACAAATTATAAGGCACAAATCATGCTGGCATTCATGGCCGCCCTGTGTTTCTGTTTAATCTGCCTTGAGTCATGTTTTGTTCCATGAACCCAAATATCCTTAACCAAAACAGAACTGGCCCTAAGAGACAACCTGTTTCAGAGGGTGGAGTCCCATGGGAATGTTAAATTTCATGTTTATTGAAAATAAAAGTTACACAACAGGTTAATGTTGTCTCTCTTAAAATGATATTCAGCTTCACTGAAATCATGCATATGAATATACTTGAGGAATTTTTATTGCACTTTGGCTCAGTGTTGTAGGTAATGTGACCAGAGATTGAATCTTCCAGTGTCATTGAGGGTTTATCTCCACTGGTACTGAGTGTGTCCTTCCTCACCTGCATCTCTGATGGGAACTGAAATACAAGAAGACACGTCCTTTCATAAATTCCATATGGTAAATTATTTTAAACAAAGCAGGCACTTTTTTAAATTAAGAGATATGCAAGTTCAGTGACTCAGTTGTGCTATGAGGATCTGGCCAGTGGAGTGAGGAGAGGAACACACCAGGACAGGTGAAATGGCTCTAACACAAGCTGGCAGGAAGGCATCACTACCATCGCAAGCTGTCTTAGGCAGCTCCCTCAGCATGGAGGTCCCAACGGAATTAAGAACACTGGAGTGTTTCATGTCCATACAAATAGCCTGAGAGTGAAAAGTTGTTCGGCGAACAGAGGTAACATTAAAAGCCATGAAGACACCAGACAGGAAGGGTTAGGTTAGGGTTAGGGTTAGCTTATGCCCTCTTAAATGTGACCTAAGGGCTTCTAACAACATTCCACAAATAAGTACAACAGCTAACACCTGTTAAATCTTTCTTTGTGCCAGAAGCTCTAATTCTACCAATAGTCGTATGTGTAGACAGCAGCATTTCATCATGAGTTATAGACTGAGAGACCTAGATATTTATGTGATCAAGATACAAAGATTTCTGATACTACATCGCATGCTTTTACCCATCGTGATGGCCTGCCAATCTGTTCAGTCATGCAAAGTAAGAAAAGAGATAAATCGTACCTATAGGTGTTATAATCTTGATTAAGATAATATCTTGGTTTAACCAAGCCTTCAGACAGTTCTGACTCCCTTCTCCCCCCCCCTCCCACCCCCCCCCCCCACTCCCGCCCCTCTCTCCCACTTCTCTTCTTTCTTCATTTTATATACTGGTCATTGGCCCATCTCTCCTCAGCTCCCTGTCCCACCATCCTTCCTGCCCTACTCCTCAGAAAAGGAGAGCTCTCCCCTTCCCATCCACCCGAGCTCATCAAGTCATATCAGGACTGAACATGTCCTTCTTCCCCTGTGGCCTGGCAAGGCAGTTCCACAAAGGGGAAGTTCTCAAAAAGCAAGCAACACAGTCCTTGTCAGAGACAGCCCCCACTCCTCTTACTAGAGGACCCACATGAAGCCTGAGCTGCCCATCAGCTACATCTTTGTAGAGGGTCTAAGTTCAGCCCATGCACGGTCCTTGGTTGGAACTTCAGCCTCCACAAGCCCCTCTGAGACCTAGTCAGTTGGCTCTGTTTATCTCCTTGTGAAGTCTCTGTCACCTCCAGGTCCTTTTCTTCTCCACCCCACCCCACCAGCTTCTCCACAAGGCTGCCTACGCATTGCCCAAAGTTTGGCGGTGAATCTCAGCATCTATTTAAAAGTGCTGCTGGGTGGAGCATCTCAGAAGACAGCTCTGCTAGGCTCCTGTCTGTGAGCATAGTAGAGTATCTTTAATAGTGTCAGGGTTTGGTTCTCTCCCACGGGGTGGGTCTTGGGTTGGGCCAGGCATTGGTAGGGCATTCCCTCAATCTCTGCTCTGTCTGCTCTATCTTTATCCCTGCACATCTTGTAGGCAGGGTGAGTTTTGGGTTGAAGTTTTTGCGGGTGGGTTAGTGTTCCCCTCCCTCTCCTAGGAGATTTGTGTAGTTAGAAGGTGTCCTCTTCAGTCTCTATGGCCCTTGCTACTAGGAGTCTCTGCTGGAGTCTCTCTCATATCCCCCCAAGAGACTACCATGACTCAGGTCTCCAGCTTGTCACAGAGATGCCCTTGCCCACAGATTCTCTTTTCTCTACAAGCCTTTTGTCTTCCCACCCCTGTCCTCCCCAGGTCTGATCTCCACCCTCATATCTCTCCGTTTCCTCTCCTACCTTGTTCCCTCTCTTCAACCAATACCTCGGTCTATTCTGTTTCCCCTTCTGGGTGAGATTTAAGCATCCTTCTTTGGATCCTCCTTGTTACTTATCTTCTTTGGCTCTCCACATCGTAGTATGTTGGTCCGGTTCTATATGCCAAATATCCACTTATAAGTAAGTACACATCTTGTGTGTCTTTCTGGATCTGGGTTACCTCACTCAGGATATTTTCTAGTTCCATCCGTTTGCCTGCAAATTTCATGATTTCTTTGTTTTTAGTATCTGAATAGTATTCTATTCTGTAAATGTACCACGGTTTCTTTATCATCTAGGTTGTTTCCAGATTCTGGCTATTATGAATAAAGCTTCTATAAATATGGTTGACCAAGTGTCCTTGTTGTATGGTACAGAGTCTTTTGGGTATATACCCAGGAGTGGTATAGCTGGGTCTTGAGGTAGAGCTATTTCCAATTTTCTGAGAAAGAGCCAGATTGATTTCTATAGTGGTTGTGCAAGTTTTCGAGGAGTGTTCCCCTTTCTCCACATCATCACCAGCTTGTACTATTACTTGAGTTTTTTATCTTAGCCATTCTGACAGGTGTAAGATGTAATCTCAGCATTGTTTTGATTTGCATTTCCCTGATGAATAAGGACATTGAGTATTTCTTTAAATGCTTCTTGGCCATTCAAGATTCTTTTGTTGAGAATTCTCTGTTTAGCTCTGTGGGCCCCCGCCCCTGCCCTGCCCTTTTTATTTTATTTTATTTATTTATTTATTTTGGTTTCAAAATGTTTATTGCAGCACATATCTTTTTAATTGGGTTATTTTTTGTTGGTGTTTACTGTTTTGAGTGCTTATATGTTTTGGATATTAGCCCTTTGTAGAACTGGTGAAGATCTTTTCCCAGTCTGTAGACTGTTATTTCGTTCTATTGACAGTGTCTTTAGCCTTAGAAGCTTTTCAGTTTTAAGAAGTACCATTTATTAACTGTTGATCTTAGAGCCTGAGGTGTTGGTGTTCTGTTCAGGAAGTTGTTTTCAGTGCCAATGAGCTCAAAGCTCTTCCCCACTTTTTCGTCTAACAGATTTAATGTGTCTGGTATTATGTTGTGGTCTTTGATCTATGTGGACTTGAGTTTTGTACAGGGTGATAAATATGGATATATTGACATTTTTCTACATGTAGACATCCAGTTAGACTAGCACCATCTGTTGAAGAGGCTGTCTTTTTTCCATCATACAGCTTTAGCTCCTTTGTCAAAAATCAAATGTCCATAGGTGTGTGGGTTTATTTCTGGGTCTTTGATTCCATTTCACTGATCAATCAATCTATTTCTATGCAAGTACCATGCAGGGGTTTTGTTTTGGTTTGGTTGGTTTGGTTTTTGGTTTGGTTTGGTTTTTGTTTTTGTTTTTACTATTACTCTGTAGTATAGTTTGAAGTCAGGGATAGAGGTGAAGATCTTTGTTGTACAGGATTGTTTTAGCTACTCTGGGTTCTCAGTTTTTCAACGTGAAGTTTAGAATTGTTCTTTCAGGGTCTATAAAGAATTGTGTTGGCATTTTGATAGGGATTGCATTGAATCTGTAGATTGCTTTTGGTAAGATGGCCATTTTTACTATGTCAGTCCTAATCCATGAGCATGGGAGATCTTTCCATCTTCTGATATCTTCTTAAATTTCTTTCTTCAGAAACTTGAAGTCCTTGTCATACAGGTCTTTGACTTGCTTTGTTAGAGTTATATTATTTGTAGCTATTGTAAAAGATGTAGTTTCCCTAATTTCTTTCTCAGCCCATTTGTCTTTTGTATACAGGATGGTTACTGATTTTTCTTTTTTAAATTAATCTTTTATCCAGCCACTTTCCTGAAGGTTTTTATCAACTGTAGAAGTTCTCTGGTGGAATTTTGGAGGTCATTTATGTATAATATCATCCGTGAATAGTGATACTTTGACTTCTTCCTTTCTAATTTGTATCCCCCTGGTCTCCTTTAGTTGTCTTATTGATCTAGCTAAAACTTCAAGTACTATATTGAAGATATATAGAAAAGGTGGGCAGCCTTGCCATGTCCCTGATTTTAGTGGAATTGATTTGAGTTTCTCCCCCACCCCCATTTAATTTGATGTTGGCTATTGGCTTGCTGTATACAGCCTTTTTTATGTTTAGGTATGGGCCATGTATCCTTGATCTCTCCAAGACTTTTTCTTCCTTTCTTTCTTCCTTTCTTTTACTTTTTACATATGCATTTATATTATTACACATATATACAATAAACTACCTATAGCAAGAAGAACCATGACACAGTCAGGAATTATATAAATGTTACATTCTTAGTGTTTTGGCTATTTGTATTTGACAGCCTTGAAGAAAACATCTTTCCTATCTTGGTGCATCTAAAATTCTGAATGTAAATCAATATCTATCATATCTCATCTCTACCAACTTAAAACATCTATCTAGACCTAAAAACATCTTAACCCCTAAACAACTAAAATTCGTTGTAAAACTAAGCTACCTGGTCTTCAACTCCATCAGAGACTTGAGAAGGAGTAAAGTTGATTATATGAGTATACCAAGAGTGCAGGTTAGCAGCTTCCCAAATGAGAAGATGACAGATACAGTTTGATACCTGAGCAGTCACCCAAAACTCTCTATTATGTTGGAGCATCTTCTTCAGCCTTCTGGCCCAATATATCTGACAGACATATTTGTGAGGCAGGAACTATTGAGGACTTGCTTTCCCTGTCTTGGCAGAGTTTTGCCGTCAACTCTGCCAACATCCAAGCTTGTCTATTTTTAGGCAGAATTCCGTCCATGGTAGAAACAAGGACATTTTGCCCAGTGCCTTGTTTGCCACATTTGAAGCCATCTCCATAAGGAGGTTCTTTGATGCTCATCATCCTCTTTGAGGTAAGCTGGGTATTGCCAGGAGTTAACCTGTCTCATTCATTGTCAATGAATCTTTAAAATAATAATAAAAAAACATTTTAAAATGCCATATTCTGCATGTCTCTGAGGTTTTTGAAGACCTTATCTAACTATCCTACCTTATCTCTCTATAGAATCATATCTATCTGCCACACCTAAGATGTATATTCTAGTGATAAAAATAGACTAGTTATTGACATGACCATGATTTGATCAACTAACAATTAACATGTATAACTTATTTATCCTAAACAGCCTGCAACAGCACTTTGAAAGTATTGGAAGTAAACCTTGTGTTATAATTGAGTTATATGGGTACAATACCTCATATTAGAAATATTGAGTAGAAATATTTATATATAATGTGCTTGAATAATAATCTTACATTTGAATTGTATACCGCTGTATCTAGAATTAAGCTTATTTGCATCTATATACAAAATTCAATACCAGTGAATTAAAAATAACCTTGTGAGTGACAATTGAGGCATTAAGTTGAGGCATAGATTCACTAACCTACTTTTTGTTCTATCTTCCCTATATATTTCTATATTCCCCTTTCTTTCTTTTCAAGCCTATCTCCAAATCTAAGAATGTAAGATAAAGGAAAAGAGAGACATCACTGAGTCTAACCTTGTTTTCTGGCTAAATAAGACCAATAATAACTTGTAACCAATTCCTATTGAAAATAACCTCCTATAGCCCAAGAGAGCAATCAAAAACCTACCCGACCTCCCTTAAAGGAAATAGGGAGTCGTTCTCTTAAGGCTTCTTCCACTTGATTTGGGATGAATAATACCTTTGTAGGGGCTCTAATAAAACTGGGGAATGGTTAAACAAGCTAGGAATAGCATTTGTGGTCTAGTTTCTAAATGTTGAGAAATTCCAGACTTAATTAGAGTCCTGTGTGGGGCAGTCTGAAATGCTGGACCAATTGAGATTGGAAGCTTTCTTTGAAAATGTCCTTTTCCAATACTTTTATCATAAAGAGGTGTTGGATTTTGTCAAAGATTTTTCTGCATCTAATGTGAGGATCATGTGAATTTTTTGTCATCATTTCTTATCTAAATGAATTTAACATTTTTGAATGAAGTGTACTTAGAGTGGTAAAAAAAAATACCATAACATTTACATTAGATTGATAATCTCTCTAATATATTCAAAACTTATATGATTTCTATAGTCTAAGACAAAATAGAAGCGACAGAAACAATAACTAAAACCTAGCTCAGACTATTGAAGAAAATTGTAAACCTATGAGAAAAAAAAACAATGCACCATGAGGAAGAATAAGTGGATCTCCCAAAGGAAAACAAACAGCACTTCCTTATCTGCAGTGCATCCTACGAGAGCATCCTACAGGAAATAGAATAGGTGTTTTCAAACCAAACAACAGTTCAGACACAGGTAAGTAGTAGTGACTAAACTGGAGATGCAGGCAGTAATTAGAAGTACAACGCACAGAGGGAAAGTGAGACAGATGGTGGGAAAATTAAGAAATGGAATAAATAGCAGCTTGAGATGCTCCCACCTTTGTCATATGTACATGTGTATACACATATGTATGGTATGGACATGTGCATAACTGTACATAGTATATGTATATCCATGCATATATATGTGTGTATGTATATATTTTATATACATATATATATATATAGAAAAATATTTCCATAAATTTTCTCAATTTTGTGGTATACATAAATTTTTAAAGTTGAAAAGATACACTGATAGGATAAGATGAAATCCAAACTAATACACATGGAAGGACAATGAAAAAACCAGATATTACCTACACATGATCAACAATTAAACTCATAGATGACTTTCCAGTGGCCACACAGAGTGAACAAAGACAGCAGTGACATACTGTGTTCAATTCCAGGCCAAGAGGGAGCATCACAAGTATGATTTTTTTTCACATTAGAGTAATCCAAGATGAAAATTGCTAACACTTAGTCGCTCGACAAAACCACAGCACCCCATGTTACTAAAGACTTCTACTTTTAACTTCATGTTTGCATGTGTTGAAAGTTCTGTCTGCAGGGTCTGCCATCATCAAAATTTTGAGTTCCCTTATACATCATACATCATGTTAGAAGTCACCCACACCCCTAAGGCACACGACGGGTTCTCTTCCAGTTTCGTCCTGGTACTGGGGATCAAAGTCCAGGGCCTCACACATGTGAGGCAAGTGCGCTACCGCTGATCCACAGCATTGGCCCTTCTGTGGCACTTGATGGGCCATTTCACGCTTTAGTGACTTCAAACTAAAAAGACAAATTATATGTGTCCCAACCTCCAAAATATCTACAGTATATATTGCATTCAAAATTTAAAAAAAAAACTGTTAAGAATTTCTTATCCAAGCAAAGGAAAATTTAACCTTCTGTTCAACATTGAAGAAGCAAAGGGTGATGTTGTCTGCAGACTCGCCTCACCCACTCCTCTTGGGATTTGCTTTCTGGGAAGATCTTTGTCTATTCAGCTGTAGTGAGATGTTCATTAACACAAGACAAATTTCTGTTGAATAAATTTGAGTCTGGGGGATATACATTTTTAGGAGTCAGTCACAGACAGTCTACATGGGTTCCGCAATTCTTTACATCGATACTTTTTTTTAAAAACTCTGTCACTTTCCCATGTCAAAAAGTTGAATGACCACAATTAGAGATACTTTCTAGAGATGGATCAATGCACAGGCAGACAGATGACCACGTGTGTACATAGAAAAATAGGTGATTGCGTGATGGATCTTCTCATGGGTAGGTCAGCAGAATGGTGCAGACGTTATAGGAAGACAGGGCACAGAAATAAGGACCTTACCAAACGCCTGTGATGAGTAAGTGTGAATATTGTGTTTGTTTTTAGGCCAGACTACAATGTGTCCAGAGAGAAACTAGCTCTACCATTTATAGATACACTGGGGCCATCACAGGGAGAGAAAGCTCCCTGAACTGCCCGCATCACGCTGACTTCTGCTGAGTCTTCTTACTCAGTCTGACCAGACAATACAGTCAGAAAACAAACAAACAAACAACAACAAAACCCACCCACATTTTCCAAGCAACATCTATATTATGTAATGTCTATTTTTCAGGAAAACATAAAATAACAATGACATATATATTACTTCCTTTCTGATGTGTGTGTTTTCAATGTTCATGCTGCCATAGGAACAAAACCTGACTTTGCTCTCTCCTGCCCCCATCACTTCACGAGACCTTCGACAAAACGATCTGCTACCTTGGGTACGATCTATAGATAATTGATCCGGGCAATGACATGCTATTGATCACTTCCTGCCAAGAACAATTCGCTATGTTAGAGATCCTTCATAACAATTTATTCTCACTAATATAGTCTAGGAAATTTTATGGTTCTTTGATCTTGGCCTCTTCAGTTAAGACAATTTGTCTGCCATTTCCAGAATCCTTTGAGCTGCTCACCGGGGAACCCATAAACAATTTCAATAATCACTGGGCTAGCAAGATAGTCATGCCTCGCAGCCGGGTAATCAAACACTGTCACACTACAGCCTGCTGAGGAGGAAAGCATCACTCTGTATTCTTTCAATATGTCTCTGTGACCTGCATTTGAGCTGCTAACATAGGATTATTACTGTTTCTGCAGTAAGAGTAGAGAGAGTGATCTCCAACTTTAGCATGAGATTCAAGACTGCCTTCATGAACTAACTAATTCTTTTACCTGTGGATAGTAATTCGAACCGACACAGCTCGGATGCGGGGGGGGGGGGGTTCTTCCTGGGGGCAGGGGGGTCCTTCCTAGAGGGTCCCTAAGAAGTAACTGAGGTTACTTCCTACTATCCTTCGTGGAAGTGTATAACCAACAAAAGATCAGCTGAAGAGCCACTATGAAGAATCACACCGATGAAGGAAAATGTGGGCATGAAAAAAGAAAGACAAGCTTCTTAGATCATGTGTCATGGGGCGTGTTCAGGATAGTATGGCTGTAGGAGAAATGACTGGACTGAGGGGTACATTTGGGGCCAAGGTAGAAGCCTAGTGCAATGGAAATTCCCTGGAGTCTATGAGAGTATCTCTAGCAAACACTCTTAGTAATGGGAGATGATACTCAGTGAAACAGTTTATTCTTGCCTTTATTCCAGGGTGAAGAACCTTGCAATGTGGGGAGAGGGGCTCCGGGCTGGGACTAAGATGCTCTGTTTATATGGGGGGGGGGGTAGTCCAGGTGCTGTGCTAAGTGACTGGCTACCCGTGACCACCTTGAGGGTCACTGTGCTGTGTGCTCAGAGGAAAGCACAGAAACAGGGAGGGGAGTTGTCCCACGCCTTCATCTCAGGATAAGATTTCCAGGGTTTGAACAAGCTCACCCCATCATTTCCATGACAGTGCCTTCTGGTGGCACGGTCCATGTGCCCCATAGTCCCTGACTCTTGCCTGCTCATGGGACCCTTTTCTTCCTCCTGGGCTGCTTCACACACCTTCAATGTGATGGACATAAGCACTTTTTTTTTTTTTTTTTAGTGCAAGCACAGTTTTTAATTAGTATATTTTCTGTTTTGTTTTTGTTCTTTTTTCAATTTTTTATCTTTTTATAATTTATTCACATTACATCACGATTGTTACTCCCTTGCTCTTAATCCTCCCATTCCTACCCTCCCTCCCTCCCTCCCTCCCTCCTTCCCTCCCTCCCTCCCTCCCTCTTCCACCCTCTTCCCCTCCCCTAGTCCTCTAACAGGGTTAGCCCTCCTGCCTCACCATCTGACCCTGCCTATCAGGTCTCATCAAGATAGCCTGCTTGCCCTTCCTCTCTGGCCCTGTAAGACCACCTGCCAAGGGGAAGTGAAAAAATTGGGGCCAGCAGAGTTCATGTCAGAGGCAGTCTCCTCTCTTCCCACCCCACCCCTGACGTGGAGAGTGGGCTGTCCATAGGCTACATGTGAACACAGGGTCTAGGTTCTCTGCGTGCATTGTCCTTGGCTGGTGCATCGGTTAGTGCAGGCTAGGGTGGCTCTTTTTTTCTTTTTCCTCTTTTACCATCCTGCACAGGGATGGTATTGTGACTATTCAGGGCAGAGTTTTCCAGACTTCAGGCTAATCACATCAGCAAACACATCATAGGCGCACACAAAGGCTTGCCTTACAGTCTCCTGGGAGATCCTGAATTCACTTAAGTTGACAATGAGTTTTAATCTCCACACCTAATACACGCTGCACCTGGAGTTGCCAAGGCCTGAAACCTATAAATGCCAATGTGTGGAAACAGAAAAGGAAAACAAGAAACATCGCTCACTCTTTCTAGCTAAACAACTAGAGAATGGGCTGCCAGGAACAGAGGGAAACACTTTGGAAACATAAATGTTCTACTGTGGATAGAGGCAGCACAGGAAACCTGGGAACCCTTTCACACCCCAGTTGGTACACAGGCTGCACAAGCCCCATGCAAGTACAAGCTCATGGGGAGAGTCGTCTGGGGGGGCGGCGGGGCGGGGTGGGGGGACAGGAAGTCTGGTGTGTAGGTAGTGAGGTGAGGATTCCTGTTGCGTGGTGAAAGAACGCTACAAACAGCTAAAGGCTTAAACAAGACCCAGGGGTTATATACGATCTGAAGAGGAAAAGGTTATTTCTGTTTCTCAAATCTCTTATCTCAAAGACAGTTCTCAAATGAGTAAGAGAGAAAAGATAATCTTTAGATTCCAATACCGAGATGACAGAGAAGGGAATATTGTCTGACAAATGACTTAGAGCATAAAGAAATCATGTGGTGTGCACTTACGAGCCTATTGAAAACAAACAAGAGTGTAGAAAGTCCCGGCAGGGCCTGGAGCCTGGAGAGACGGCTCAGAGGTTAAGAGCAGTGGCTGCTCTTTCAAAGGTCCTGAGTTCAATTCCCAGCAACCGCATGGTGGCTCACAACCATCTGTAATGAGATCTGGTGCCCTCCTCTGGCCTGCAGGTGTACATACAGGCTGAAAGTCCAGCAGAGGGTCTGGGGGTGAAAAATAGAGTCATGAGTCCCTCACCCAGGGGGAGATCACTGAGAAACCTTCACTGGGAGTTTTGTCGTTGTCTGAACACTATGGAGGCGCTCAGACAAATTAAAATGGCTCTGATGTCAGAAGATGCTGTGATTTCATGGACCACTGTCCTGCCTTGGTCAGTCACTGGCTAGAGACCATTCTGGAGCACATGACCATCACTGAAATGTACCGGGTGTACAGACGCAGCAGCAGGAATTGCAAGGACAGAGAGTGTAATGAGGACATTAGGAGACAAAATAGTATGTGAAAAAATACTTCTGAAGCAACAGCTAAGACTTGGTCAACCCAAACACTCTTCAGCTGATGAGCAGATAAAGTGTGATATTTAATTAAACACATTGAAATACTACTAATCCACAAGACAGGGGGAAATCTTGACTTTGTCACAATAGAAGGAGATTGTGATTACAAATGAAATGAGCCACAAACAGAAACATGAGTATCACGTGATCTCATTCACATGCAAACACTAAAAAAAAAAAAAAAAAAAAAAGCTGATCTCATAGAAATTGAAAGCAGAACCACTGTCATCAGAGGGGAGATGGGTGGGGAGATCTTGAGTGACAGGTGCCAAACTGTAGTTAGACAGGAGTAGAAAGCTCTTCAGTTCTGCTGTATAGTTTACATACTATATCTAAAAAAATCTAGACTTTTCAGCATAGGAAATAATTTACACTTAGAGGAGATATCTATGTTTAACTTGATTTAAACATGACACAAATTATGACATATCAAAACATGTCAGTGGTACCTCCACTGAAATGCACATTTTGTTCTTATGTGTTAGTTAAAACGTTTTTAACTGGGAAAAGAAACCGGTGTGTTGTGAATACCGAATTTATATGTCACTTGTGCGTGTGAGGGGACTTGTTAGGTCCTCCCAGCTCTGTAGCAGAACGCATGGCTCCTGCCTGAAGCGTCTACACATCTATCCAGATTGAAAAAGAACATCAATTAATCGCTTCACTTCACACACAGTCTCAGAGCACCAGAGTCAATGCTTCCAGAAATTGCCATGGACTTTACACATCACGCTCCAGCCCCGCCTCCCTCTGCTCTCAGAGCTCAGGCTCTAAGACCTTTCCCTTCCATCATAGGCTCTGCCATAATCTACTTTGTGTCAATTCCTTTGACCAACATGCACGCCAGCCTGGTTAGCACTCTACTCATATATACTGACCTGCCGTGCCTGCTACACAAGTCAATGCCTCCTTCCTGGTGCAGTTAAAAGCCCACTGGTATCTGGGAATGCAGCTGAGCACACTGCTGTCAGATAATTTATTTACGTTCTAAGTCCCCAAGTGTCAAGTAGGCAGGCATTGGTTTTGTCTGCACTTGCACTAAAACAAGAATAAATAAACAAAAAAAAAAAAAACCTCAGGAGTGATGACAAATGAGGCCTAGATAAAGAGATTAGGCCTAGAAACAGAGGGCGAAGAGAGAGAGATGGTCTCAGGAGCCAGCCTGTCTGGGTTTGAATTCCAGCTGACCACTTGCCACTTGAATAAATGGCTGAGCCTTCTGAGCTGGCTCTGACGTCTGCAGACTGAGGGTGGTATCAGCTGCTGCTCCACAGTGTTGCTGCAGGATGAAGGAACTAGTACCAGAAATGCACAGCACAAAGCCCCCAGGGTGCTTGTTACCATCACTGGGAGTACTTGGAGTTGGTGTGAGGATGGCCATGAGAGTGGCCGAGTTAGAAGCCACACGTGTGACAAGTCACTCTGTAGAAGCGAGCGTGGGAACAAGGGATCAATGAACAGCTCCCTGGGGGCCACGCACCAAGTGTCCCCAGCACAGGGCGCTGGTGCAGGAAGCAAGAAGCACCATGACCTTTGCTGGTACCTGGGCAAACTGAGGTCACAGGAGTGCCACAGGGAAGACAGGGTCCAGCAAACAGCCCTCTCTGGCTTTACTGAAGTGAGACAAGCCTCTAAGACGTCCTTGTTGGCTCTCAGGCTCTGGCGGTGGTGGTAACGAAGCAGATGTCTGCCAATACAGAGAAGCTGGCTCTCCCCGCAGCAGGAGCACCCATCCTGCAGCAGCTCTTAGTTCAGCCACAAGGGAAAAGAAAAAAGAAACATAACAGCACAGGCCAGAACTGTTTTGGAAAAAGGAAAAAAAAAAAAAAAAAAGGACTGAAATCTACGTCCCTGTCCAGCCATTAGTCAGGAGCTAACGAAAACACTGCTCCTGTATCTGAAGCTTGGGCAGCTTCTGTGTAAACTAGAGATGGTTTTCCTGATTCACAGAACTTTCGCTGATGTTTCAAAACTGGTAAAAAGCACCAAGGAAAAGGAGGGTAAAATATCCCAGGCAGATAGTCTTGCACAAATAAGTAATCAGTCTAAATCTCCTTGCTGAGACAAACACAATGCACAGAAGGGGGAAAAAATATTTTGGCTCACAGTTCCAGGCTGGTCCAGTCCCTCCGTCCTGTCTGCAGGAACTTGGGGAAGCTGGTCACATTACATCCAAAGTCAGGAGGCATCAGGACACTGATGCTCTGCTCAGTTAGTTCCATGCTTTTCCACAGACCCAAGGCAAGGGTCTTCCATGCACTATCAAGGGAGTTTCCTCACGTCAGTTAGCCTGGACAGCGCTGCCCAGAGGCTGATCTGCTCCAGGTGTGGCTAGAGGCTGTCTCCTATTGGGCTGGCAACCAACCGTCAGCAATCGCCTTCTTGGTAAACCAGTAACTGTCTCACCACATTTCATATTTTCACAATCCTTCTATCAGTTTTTTCTTGTAAACTTATGATATACTACATAGGACAACTGAAGGTGTACTTGTCAAGAAAAATAAGAACTAAATTTTCTGGGTATGAAACAGAAAGTGTCATTTCTTATGGGCAACTTTTATCGTTTAATAAGCTGTGTGTCCAAAATGCCTTCTAAATATCTTTGTTTATTCCTTAGACCAGCAGTGGCTCTCAGTTATGGCAGAGAAGTCTCTTTGCACAGTGTGGAATGGTTACTACAGAGACTTGCAGCTGCTCAGAGAACCGAGAATGAGAGTCTGTGATTGTCCAGCTCTAAGTAGGCATTAATATCACCCCCTTCAAGGCTTAAGGAGCATACGGAAAGGACGCAGGAACATTGTGAGAGCTGGAGCGCCAGAAGAGACCTGTGAAACGCTGTCTTCTGGGTATGAGGAGCCTAGTGTAATCATGAACCCAGAGCAGCTTTGGCTACCTACACTGGACTTGCACCAGAAACTAGTGCCTGAGGGGCGCTAGTCAAGCAAGGGATGGAAGAGGGATGGGTTGCACATGGTCACAGTCTATTGCACGCGCACACACGAAACTCACAAATTTAATCCAAAGGAAGTTTTTTAAACTATATTTTTTTAATGTGGCTCTAAGTAGCACAGATCCAGGCTAGTACGATTCCTGATTCAATATTTGTTATCTAATGAATTTTAGCAAATTTAAGGCCATTTTTTTTTACAATTTTAAAAGGATATTTGCTTTAAGGACTTAAATTGGGGCCGGAGAACTGGCTCAGTGGTTATGAGGAGCCAGGTTATACTTAGAACACTCTCACAGCAGCCCACAACTGGCTGAAACTCAAATTTTAGGGCCTGCGACGCCTGCATGGATGTGTGTGCACCATATTCATGTATAGTGCTCATGGAGTCCACAGAGGGTATCAAACTCCCTGAGACTGGCATTTCAGAAGGCTGTGAACCACCACATGGACTTTGAGGAGGATCAAACCCAGGTCCTATGGAAAAGCAGCCAGTGCGCTTAACTACTAAGACATCTCTGCACACACACACACACACACACACACACACGCACACACACACACGCACACACACATACACCATACACACACACACATATAACACACACACACACGCACGCACACACACATACACCACACACACACACACACATATAACACACACACACACACACACACACACACACACACACCCCACAAATAATTTTCGAAGGAGTTAAATATTAGTTGTTTGTCAGCTGGTCAGTGCCCACAGCCAGAGACTGAGGAACTTGTTTCCTCACAGTTTTGCCTGGGCCCCACACTTCACAATGCCTTCTGCCTCTTTGGCTTCTTCGTTTCTTCAGTTCTTTCCAGGCTAAAATTTTCCTAATGTTAAAACTATCTTAGTTTCCTGGCACTCATGAACAATTAACTGAATACTTCTTAAATTGATAAATAGACAATGAATTGGTCATCACAGGAATAAGAACATGTATAAGAGTCAAATAATCCCACAGGTTGTTAGAGAGGAAAGATGTGCGAAGCTAAGTTGCAGCACTACCAGAGGAGAAAGGGCAAGAGCCACTTCATGCTTCCGAGTGAGGAAAGACAGGTCAGTGTGCTGGCTGAGAGTCAGATGCAGCCAGGTGAATCGCATGATGTGCCTAGCATTTCCCTGCTGTTGGCCATAGGCCACGTTACGTTCGGAGGACAACAGACCCATCGTGCAGTATCTGACAACACTCCTTGTGCGGATCAGTGCAGCTACAAAGTGGGTCCTCAAAGGATACAAGTTCTACTGGCCTTGGGCAGAATTCTAGGAGACACGGAGGCAACTAGAGGTGAACAAACCTAATATACGTAGGGAAATGGTGGTTGGTGATGAAGCTGTTGCCGATTGATGGAAACTCGGATGTGTTTATTGGAGTGAGTCCTGATTGGCTGTCAGAAAGAAAGGGGTTTTCTCCTGATCAATTGGTTCTCAAAACATTTCACTCAGCAATTGTTCAAGTAACTGGACTAAAACCCAGTTCTGCGGACAGCTGTTGCCAGACCTCTGAACAATCCGTCTCTCCCAGTGTTTGTGGAAACATTTAACCTTTGTAAATTTCAGTCCTTTATAAACATCACAGGATTTTTTATAGGATTTACAGTATAACCCTCACAAATAATTTACACTGTGTTTGCCACATTTCATTAAGTAGTTAGTGAAAGTTGTGGCCTGCATTCAAGAGCCACGGGGGCATTGTCCCTGGGAGAGTGGACAGGACACCTACGACACTGACCAGAACCTCACAAAACATGGTCATCCTCTTCTCATAAAAAGACTGAGTTTAAATAGACTTATATTATCTAGGATTGTGTTTTCTTCAGCTCTTCCTTAGCTCTTTCTGGACGTTGACAGAAGGAGATAAATAATATGGACATGCCACAGTGCACTGAGAGAAGAGGGTGCGTCCGGTACCCAGATCTGCCTCCAGCCCCCCTCTCTCACCCAGTTATAGGGACGCCATCTTCTCCTTTGTGACTAAGCGAACTGGTTATATTCCCTCCCCATTGGTGTTGACCTTAACTTTATTAATTGCTTTGACCAGTGGACCTGGAGTGCAAGAAGTGACTGGTTTGATTCAGTTTCTGAGGTTTCAATCCATTGACGCTTCGGCCAAGTGTTTGGGCGGATCATCGTGGTGCTGGCAGTAAGAGTGTGTGCCGGAGGGGGCCGCTGGTCTCAGCAAACTGAGAAAAAGCCCCACAGGGGCCAAGACAGGAACACTCTCCAGTGATACACTTCCTCCAACAAAATTCCACTTCCAAAATTTTCTAGAGTCTTCCAAAATAGCACCACCATCTGGAACTAAGCATTTAGGACATGAGGCACTTTGGGAGATATTTCATATCCAACATAGCAGGTATTGTGAGTTCATGTGACCTTGTGAGAAGATGGCACTCATTGTACTAATACAGAATTACATGAGGTGTCACTGTCCTTAAACTCACTGCAATAAAAATAAATAAATAAAGAGAAGAGAAATCCCAAGAACTAACAAGGCAAGCCTATGCCTCCCTACTGGGCAAACAAGATGAAAATTGTAAGGGTTAGAATTCATTCATTAAGTCCAACTGTATCTCGGAACTCATCTTGTTACATTTTATCTGTAGCTGACAGATGTAGTACTAACTAGGAGAAAGAACCAGACATCTAAAATAACATTTAACCTGAAAAAATGCCATGAAGAAAGTGCTCTGAAATATGGCTGACCCACTTTCAATGTTACTGAACTGCCTGATAGCTCAGGCAGGTGCTCATCAGAGCGGTACAGAACTCAAAAAGAGCGCCATATTAATCCCTAACAATGTTCGTAACTTGAAAACCAGTCCTCTCAGAAGCAGCTGAAATGTTAGTTTAAAAAAAAAAAAAAAAAAAAAAAAAAAAAAACCCACGATTGCTCGTTGTGTAATAAGATATCAGTCAAATTACAAATATATAACTGAGTACACATGACCCTCTGGCTGTCTGCATTTCATGAGCCGGCAAGCAAGTAGGTCTTTTAATTTAACGTCATCTGAATCAAAGCCAGCATTTCCATTTTTCTCCTGACAGAAATATTAAGCACTGAGAAATATTTTCCCTAACAGAAACAAGCACTTGTGATTTCTTTCTGACAAAACTTCATATATATTTCCAACACAGGAAAATAGAGAAGGGGAGGGGGCACCTCTGCAGCGCACCACCATGGCCCAGGCATCTCTGCACGGTGTCACTGAGGCCTGGCTCTCGGAACTCAGAACAGCCTTGTTACCCACTTCTAAGATGTTCTTGGAACGGACCTTCTTAAACCAACGGCTGACCTTGTTACACTTTCCCTCACCTTCGAAAGGCACCCACGTGGCCCTGCACCTTCTCCTTCCAGCTCAGGCCTGGGAGAAGGAGCCTCTGTTTGCCCACATAGCAGGAATCAAGTGACCCTACAAGCTACGATTTCTGAAACTGCCAAGCATCCAGAATGGTCATTCAGTGGGCAGAGGCGCCTTCGCAGATGTTCTGTCAACAGCCATTTCTTAACGTGTGTGTGCACTGTCTTGTGTTTTCCTTGGAGTAAGGCCACATGTAAAAAGTTTTAGTATTTTACATGCTGTACATATGTAAACAAATACTACTTTTAATCTATTTTATATCTATTTTATATCTGATAACTAGTTTTGAAGTCATCCTGTGTCTTGGTTTTTTTGGGGGCAGGGTCACAGCTATCCTGGGCTTAAAGCGTTCAGTTGTTATGAACTGTGTTCTAGTGTTTTGATGGGAGCAAGAGGTTTTCAGAATCCCAGGGCAGCATCCCCAGCACACAGAAGTTTTGACACCAGTGAAGGAGTGCAGGCTACAGACAATATTTCCTTCCTGACTTACTCACTGCCTTGTTGACTCGTTTAAAAGAAGGTTGTACTTTTTTTTTTTTAACCACAAATACCTGAGCTCAAGCCTTAACAAGGAATGCACTCCTCCAGGTCACATGCTACGTGAAATTTATAATTCCATCCCCTCCAAAAAAATCTGGCAGGAGGATATGAAACCAAGAAAATTCTATAGTAATTATAGATAGTAAAAATAGTGAGCCATTTAGATTGTTTCCTCAAGCAAAACCTGCTTCCGATTTATATTATTATCAGGCAAAAGAACACTACAGTAGGGCCTGTCAACAGTGACGCCCCATCACCATTTCTGCAAGCCACTGTTTTATTTGCACACTATATAGAGTCTAGTGATGAGGACAGACCTGGCCTGACCTTGCCCCATCGCTTACTAGCTATGCTAACTTAAGCAAGCACCATCCCACTCTATGGAATGACGATGCCCACGATCAATGTGAAGGCAGTGACCATATCTGACACTTGGTTGGCTGCTGCACATAAAGTATAATTCATCCATTCCTTCATTTATTCTTGCTTCCAACAAACACCAGAATTCAGACTGATAAAGAGGACAACGTCTGTTTTCATAAGCTTGAAGTCTAGCAGTAATGGAAACAACCAACAAGATAAACAAATATAAAGTAATGCATGAGCTTAATAATAGGAGGTAGGAAAATAAAGTGGGAAGAATTATGTGGGCACAGGTATGGCCAGGGTTATATTTTTAACTGGATGGTGAGGGAAAGATCCATTCTGAAAAGGCCTGTTACATAGGTCATCGTAATTCCTTTAATTTTCTGTTCTTAATTTGGATCATATACATAAATTTCAGGCTGGGCATTGAAGCCAATGTCTCTAATCCCAGTGCTTAGGAACTGAGGAAAGAGCGTTGCTTTGAACTGAGGCCACCTCGGCTTACCTAGTGAGTTCAAAGTTGGCCAGTAAGCTAGGGCGATAACAAAGCTAAAATCTATTAGGTCAAGAATTGTATTTATGACCTCTACTTCCTCTCTCTCTCCACTCTTTTTTTTTTCTCTCTCTCTACCCTCTTCTTTCTGTCTCCATCTCTCTCTGGGGCACTCCCTTTCCCCTTTTCCTTCTCCCCCATGCCCATTTAATAAACTCCGTTTAACATAAAAAAAAAAAAAAAGAATTGTATTTATTGGAACCAAGAGCAAAACTAAAACACAGAACCAAGAGGACAGCACGAACCTTAATCGCAGCTGCACAGCACATCTCACTGTTTGTGTTTGTTAGATGTCCGTCCTATTCTTGGTGTCGATGAAGAATGATAATGAATGGTTTGCACTACGGAAGAGACTATGTGGATCACGTTTTAAGGTCTTTGCTCTCCCAGAGTACCAAAGTGTCAGATAACGAAATTACAAAGAAGGCCTGCCACATCACCCACCCACAGCAGGAGACACTGCAATGTACAAGCGTGTGGTGGGCAGCTGGGAGAGAAAGAGAAGCAGGACAGTTTGAGCACTGTGACGAGAGATGGAACTGCCCACACGAGGTTGGGAAGGAACCTCTGAGTAGCCTGCGCAGGCACCTGAGGCCATGCTGCGGCCCTGGCCACGCTGATGCTGAGGGCCATGTCTGCATCCATGGCCGGATAGCAGCAGGGCTCTGTGTGGACGGCCACGGCCCACGTTACCACCAAAGGCTAGGTAGTCGTCTCTGGTCCACAGCTGGCCCCATCCCTCACTGCCTATGGCATTTGGGAGAGCTGTCCCTGCACCTCCCTGGGCGGCACAGTAGAGCTCTGAGTGGGAGTGTGGGAGAGCCAGCCCCACTCCTTACCGGCTGTGGCATTGGGTGAGCTGGCCAGTGTCGGTGCCGACCCAACCAGCAGGAAAGACACCAACACCGGGAACTCTTCTTGTGGCAGTTTACTCAGGATTCTTGAATAACGGCTGACCCCGAGGACAGCACCCAGAAAGCCTTTATAGTGCGACTGCTCCAATCAGAGCCTGCCACGTTGTCACTCACAATTGGTGCAGAAGGATCGCGCCACCGAGGGTCATACTATTGCGCATGCGCATAAGGGGCTCACTCAAGAGTGCATGCATTGCGCATTGCTCTGGGGAAGCAGCAGGGGGCGCTGCTATCTGTGGCGCTCCACAGGCCAGGGCAATGCCAGAGTGCTGGCCCTGGTGGTGAGGGTAGGGCAAGAGCTGGCAGGGCGATGAACTCAGCTACCACCCAGGTGCAGATCCAGGACTCTGAGTTGGCCCATCCCAACATCTTCCCCATCTGCAAACTGCTGGCGGCGCGTGTGAAGGGGCTGGTCCTGTGGATCCAAAGCTGCAGGACCTCCGTGACACAGGGCAACGACAGGATATCCAAGAGAAACCTTGATAAGGATTGATAGGGTAGCAGAAGCCAGAGGCCTCGATCCAGACCAAAGACTCATTGCGATGAACATTTTCAAGTAAAGATGTTTGGACAAAGGAGTATGTTGTGGGACACACTATGATACACTGCAGTTTGCACAGTAAAAAATTTTCACATTATATTTGGGGGGTTTCAAGGGTGGAAGGCAGGTAAAAAGGAACGGGGAGACGAATGTGATTGGGGTAGATGATGTGAAATTCACAAAGAAACAATTAAAAGGTTTTTGTAAAAATTAAAGAGAAAGCACAGAGTGTAAAAGGATGAGACCGTGAGAGTGATGTCCCTACCTGCGCTCTAGGGACATGCTGTGGTGTCTGCACTCAGCCTTCCCTACTATAGGTTTCTCCTGCAATCTGCCTGGTTCCTTGACCCTGTGTGGTGAGCAGCAGGCAGCAAAGATCATGCCTGCTAGGTAACAGATTGCAGGGAGAGGGTGTGCGGGCAGCTGCTGCAGAGTGGTTTAATTCAAGCTGCTTGGTAACTTTTGGTGGATAAAGGAGACCGCCTTTCCTCAGACCTTCTTGCTTAGGGGTTAAATGAAAAAGCACTGGCCTTTCAGGCACATATTTGTTTGCAGCCAGGAAATAAGGCATTGATCGGATCCACTCTTTATCTAAAGACCGTGCTGATGCAACTGCTTGGAGGAGATCACAATCTCATTTTAAATTAAGCTTTTCTGTCACATCTTCTTGAGACTGGCACGGCAGCTACTGGCACAATGAAGTATGCCTTTTGTCACAGACGACATGGGACGAATGTTAGCACAGCTAGCAGCAGGTTGTTCTGTTTGAGATGTTTTGATAGGACCCACGGACTTTGACAGTGTGCTCGCACGTGTGGAGTGTGGGCTGCTGGAATACAAATCTACGGCAGCATTGCGCCTCTTCTTGTTTCGCCTTCTCCTCGGCTTCATAAGTCTTCCTGGCTCTAGACTGCATTGTGTTTCATCAGTTCTTTTTACATTTGTTTTGTAATGCTTCCCTCAATGTTTTTTCATCTTCTCCTTGGAGTCTTAGGAACATATGGGTCATGACCTGTAGAGGTATTTTAATCCAGTAACATGGCTGCTCTGGCTAGAACAGATACACCCTCAGCACACACACATTTAATCCCTCTGGCTAGAATACAGACATGCTCCTATTACACACCTTCAATACAAACAATGAAGGTAAAGTTGGCTTGCAGAAAGAGGCACCCCATGTTTGAAAGTGACATCTAATTGAGAGGCAGGCGAAGTGACAAGTCAGAGAAAGATTTGACAGGATGAGTCAGGATAGGACACATGCAACTCTCGTCACAAGAGACAGGAAAAAGAGGAGTTAAAAGAGAGCAGCCAGAGAGAGGGAGAAGAGAGAGTGGGGCGGCACAGCGGAGAGAAAAGGCAGTTTTCCCAGGACAGTTTTACAGAAAGAGGCTGAAGAGAGAACAAGCTAGACACAGGTGAAGAAAGAATGAGCCAGAGAATGAGAAGGAGCCAGAAGATTGGACTGTATTGTCAAAGTTAGCATGTGGCCAACCACAGCAATTCAGTCAGAAGCCAAGAGAAGCGGGGTTGGATCAGTCAGCTTGGAGAGGAGTTTTGAGCCAGAACAGCTGAGCTGACCCAGCCAGGTGATAGAAGAGATGCTAGATTGCAGAAGAAGCAAAGCTGGATGGCGAAGGAAGGAGAGATCAGAGTGACGTGCTTTGAAATGGAGACAGGAGTCCCCAGGCCAGGAACACAGCCCCAAGAATCTCTGCCCATGCATTGCTGAGGAGAGGACAGACCATTAATTCCGCAGGAAAGGGAACTTCTTCAGGGCCACACGCGCTGATCTTAGTCTGACCCTGTATCTCACTAGTGTAAACAGAACAGAAAAGGTAGCTTGCTGAAAGCTTATTTGACGGCTCTTCAGTCAATGTTCCTTACATTCTGTGCTCTGTGTGTTTCTTCCTCGCTTTCTCAAGATCATTCTTGGCTTCAGTTCTCTTGAGAGACTGCCTCTACCAACACCCCATCATCTTCACATGCTGAAAAGCAGAGTGAGGGAAGAGCAGAAACATCACAGGGGCTACAGCTTCTGGAGTCACCACCTCCCAGACATTTAACCTATGGCCAATGGAACTCCATAGAGGTTCTTTTAAAAAAGTGACATTTTGGCTGTGCATATTGCTTCTGCAATCCTGTCACTATCAGGTGAGGTTGTGAAAGAAAGAGTTGAAGAGGCATCTAATGGAAGTCCAAGAACAACGTGGGAAGCAGGCCTACAGCCTTCCACCCTATGCTTCCATCATGCACTAGTTTTCAAATATGTCTTAAAATCCCTCTTAAGTATTTTTAAAGAGATATTGTTGAGACCTACATCAGTGGCCTGCCTGTGAGATACACTGGCACTGTAGAGGCACAAATACTACGGGAGTAGCCAACCACTTTTCCATTGCATATAAGGCCCAGTCCATTATATGGGAACCTGCTAAAGTGGTTAAAAACCTGAGACTGAATAAGTCACGGGTCTTGGGGAAACCAAATACTATTATTGTGACAAAGAAATACAACTATAAAATGACTCCTAATAATATTATGCTATATCCATAGATCAATACCTTGCTCAGCCTTCATCAGAGAAGGTTTTGGCTTGTAGTAGATGGTAATTAACACAAAGACCCATTACTGGTCAATATAAAGACAATCCTGAGGGTTTGACATACTCAGTCCTAAGCGGATTATCTTCTTCAAAGCCCTCTCCTCAAGGCTCAGGGACATACGTAGGGAGGAAGAAGAAATAATTTTAGAGCCAGAGGTGATGGATGACTCCAGGGAAATGGGATCTTCCAGACACAGCAGAACCAATACACAACAGAGCATAAACTCACAGAGGCCGTGGTTGCATGTACAAGACCGCACAGGTGCAAGCCAGACATGGTCCCAAGAAAGAAGCTGTCTTTATTGATGCCCACTGGCCAAGGGAAAATCAGTTTTCTCCAATATAGTCTTACTGGATACATTAACCAAACCCCAGGGTAGGCCTCATGTCCACAAGCACTTGGCCAAAACAGGAAAATTTTCAATGTTTTTGTTGGGGGATTTTGTGGACTTTTGTTTCATTTTGTTTAAGTTTGAGCTTTTTGTTGTTGCTGTCTCGTTGATCTTTCCCTTGTTTGTTTTGATTTTTATTTTTTGTGTTTTTGTGGGAGGGTTGGTTTGGTTTTGAAAGAGAGGAAGAATATAAAGTTGTGTGGGTAAGGGTTTGGGGAGGATCTGGGAGGAGTTGGGTGAGGGGAAAGCATGATCAAAATATATTTTATGAAAAAAGTTTAATTAAAAAAAATAGTAAGTTTGAATTTCTTTCCTGTCCTCAAAAGTAGCTAACCCTCTCCCCTTGAGGGTGGTGTTGTGTGGCTCTTAGTTAGTGGACTATGGTGCATAATATCGGACTCTGAGACCAGGCAGATCTCAATGTATCTATGTAAAAGATACTAACGTTAGGCTGAATCTGCTCTCTGTCTCTGGCATCTCTGTCTCTGTGTCCGTGTCTTTCTCTGTGTCTCTGTCTTTGTCTCCCATCCCTTGCTCAGGAGACGCATCAGCAGTCATGCCATAACACTGACGAAAGCTACAGAGGCTCCTTGACTTAGGAACTGAGGCCCCTGGCATTAGCATAGGAGTCACTATTTTGGAGCAAGGCTTCCCATCCAGCTTAGAAGTGGCTGCACCCTTCGCCCACTTCTACAGCAATCTTATGAAAAGCGCTGTGCTACCTCCATCCACCTCAGAGCAGCCACACATGTGCTGGAGTGATGATGTCAGACCAGCAACATTTGTTGTCTCAAGTTATGAAGACTTGAAATAATTGTGGCATTAAAAAATGTAATTTCCTCTAGCCGATGGACAGGACATTCTCCACCGTTAAGTGGAGAAGGGGATCTGACTTTCACACAAACTCTGGTGCCCCATATCGGACCATGTCCCTTGGATGGGGAGGCCTGGTGGCACTCAAAGGAAAGATAATAAGTCACCAAGAAGAGACTTGATACCCTAGGAGCATATACAGGGGGAGGAGGTCCCCCTCAGTCACAGACATAGGGGAAGGGAGTAGAGGGGGAAACGGGAGGGAGGAAAGAAAGGGAGGATACAAGGGATGGGCTAACAATTGAGATGTAATATGAATAAATTAATAAATAAATAAATTAATTTAAAAAATGTAATTTCCAAAATATCTACGAGAAAGAAGAGCTCTTCTTCTTTAGCGTGTATTTCTAGGTGTCAGATATTTATTGTGTACCTACTGGGATGGGTTGTTGTTAGGGATACTGGAGATACGTTCTAGCAGGCAACATGCAGACAGCCTAATATGCAGGACCCTTTTGAGGAAAAGGAAAGCTACACCTTGCCAGAGTGACAAGTGAACAGTGAAGATACTTGTTGTCTTAGCAGAAAGTTCACAGGAAAATGACCCCTAGGAATGTCTTGCTAACTGTTCCCTTGGTGCCCCACCCCTGCTGCATTTGCCACTACTGGCCTTTGAGCCCTGAGCCATTTTTACAGTCAAGACAGCTGCAGTTCTCTGCTAACAGCTGTTGTAGCTCTCTGGTTGACTCTTGACTCTGCTTGCAAAGGCCTGGAGGGTGCGATCGGCCGCTTACTCATCTGAGGATGATGAATAAGACCACAGGTCCTAGGCAGGAAAGCTGGGAGCTGACAGGGAGGGCTGCCAAAGCTTTGCTGACTGAGACAAGGCGCAGTTAAAGCCAGTTTCCAAATCCTGAAAGTTTAATATAGGCTATTAAATTGTCGGGTTCCATAGGGAAAATAACTGTGTCTTTGAGTAATGCTCAAAGTACTAGTGGCTTTCCTTGAGGCGTGGATCCTCAAGGCTTCATCAGCCTCTCAGGGACTTCACTTCTAAACACTTAGCAGCATGCAATATAATTTTTAAATTTTTTATTGATTCTTCATAAATTTCACATCATGTACCCCAATCCCCCTTACTTCCCCATCTCTCCATATCCCCTCTCTACCCTTTCAATCCCCCCAAAAAGAGAACAAAAATAAAAAGAAAGAAAAATAAACAAACAAACATCTCACCATATTTGTAAGTGTTCATTGCAGTGAGTCACTGGTCCAGTTTGAAACCTCTGGCTTCTGCGGCACTATCAAAACTGCATCCTCACTGGAACTCCTCTAGGATTTCCTGCCCTGTGTCAGGGAGATCCTGAAGCTTTGTATCTACAGGACCAGACCCTTCATGAGCTACAGCAGTTCATTGGTGGGGTAGGTGTTGGCGTGGGCCAGCTCAAAGCCTTGGATCTGGGCCTGGGTGGTAGCTGAGTTGGTCAGCCCACCAGCTCTCCTGTCATATGGATGACCCTCACTGCACCTATGCCACAATGGCCAATTCCACAGGCAAGGTACAGGCCCAGCTCTCCCAAGTACTGCCACTGGTGAGGGGCAGGGCAAGCTCACCTGCTCTTACGCCCTTGGGAGACCCTGGCTGACCCATGCCCCCACCGTCAGGGCTAGCTCTACTATGCTACCTAGGTGACGTGTGGGCCTCATTCTCCTGTCTGGGTGAGGACAGGGTAATGTCTCTTAAGAGTGCGAGAGCCAGAGCCAAGTGGCAGGACAAACTCTCCAACTTTTGTGTACTTGGGGCCACAGCTCTCCCACACTGACTAGGTAAGGGATGGTGGAACCACCTCTCCCATCTGTAGCAGGAATCTCTTCTGCACCCATGCCACTTCACAGCTGAAACATGCAGCATTTTAACCTCAGGAGGCCTCTGGCACTATTTGGACCTCAGCCTGCTTAAGCTCCTTGATCCAGAAACACTCTGTTCATCAAAGTGTGTCCTCTTGGCATTTTTAGATGCTGGGTTAGAGTCAGCATTTCATGCTACTAGACTCTCATTTGATATTTCCTTTCTCCTTTCAGGCTTTTTCTACAACCCCAGCTCACAGATAACTTTGACTCTCAGTGGACAGGCAAAGCAGAAATACACCAAAGTTGTGTCGAGCTATAGCTAGCCGTCCTCCACACCTCTCCTTATCTTGCTATTCATCTGCCTGCACTGCACCTTTTATTTTCCTGGAACATTCAGTTATCTAATTCGAGTACATTTCTGTGTGGTTCTGAAACCCTCTGAATCCCATGCTCCGTGCAACTTCAGCTCATGGGGAAAGTTGTGAGCTTTATCCGATAATAGCCACAGGATCCTACATGCTAAAGTCACAAGGAGTAAGCCCTGGCTCTTCATATAAACAGCAAGCTTCAATAGATGAAGCGATGACACACGCGGATCTTCATCCCCCCACCAGCACCACGATCGGCCCAGTCACTGATCCAAATTGCACCTCCACGTGTCAGAGTCTACGTGTAACCATGGTAACAGCACTGCAGTGACTCTACATGGACTGCCCCTGGCAGCACTGCCAGTGGTTCTCACCACCTCCTTTAAATCATTAATGAACAAAACTTAGGTCATTCATATTCACCTGATCTGCTCATAATACGCACCACTGAGTGTCCTCACTTGCAGATGGCTCATCTCTGATAGTCATGAACAAATGGTTGCCCCACGCCCTTCAGCACTGCGACCTTTTAGTCACCGAAGCTGTAGATGCTGCTCCTCATCATATTCTCCATGGTAAGCTAATTTCACTCCATATATATATATATTAGATGTTCATTTCCAAGTTTGGTTTAGTAGCCAAACTTTTGAAGGCAAACTCTTCAGGACGCACATGATGCTGTAGCCAGATACTGAATGCATGTGAGGTTGTTCACCGCTGTCCCAGGTTAATGACGAATCATTTATAAAAACTGACAGATAAGATTTGGAAAATGGTTGGCACATGCTTACACTAAAAATATTATTTGCTATTGATCTAACATTTACTTAGGTGTGTTTTATTTTATCGCTACGTCCAGCATGTCAGTCAACACATATTGGGAGCCTCTCTATGTACTAGGCCCTTAGCATGCAGTTGTGATCCAAACACAGTAATCCTCGCTTCAGAGACACCATGTTTCCACGTGAGCTTAATGGCTGGTAAATGATACGTCTTGAGTAGCGGTGCATAACATGAACACACTGAGGTAAGCTGTGCAAACACACTGAGCTAAGCTATGCAAACAGGGCAGTTGCATTTAATCAAGTAGGAGATGCCGAACACTTCTCATCCACCCCACAGAGCAGCACTCCCAAAAAATAAGTGAGGTAGGAGCATTTCAGTCATATTCAACAGAGTGTGTAAGAGGCCTGGAGAATGTATAGTCTGAAGATTCTTCAGGCTCTGAATAAAGAAAAATAATTCAGTTTCCTGGTAAGGGAAGGCTTTCGTGGGACATGCCCATTGGGCTAGTGTGCAGATATGTGAGTATATACCATTTGAGTCTTTCTGCTTCTGGGTTAACTCACTCATTATGATGATTTCTAGCTCAATCCATTTATCCACAAATTTCGGGAATTCCTTGTTTTTAATAGCTGAGTAGTATTCCATCCACACTTGAGTGGAGAGTGGGATATGACTTTCTCATGTACTCTGGTGCCTCACATTTGACTATGTCCCCTGGAGGGGGAGACCTAGTGGCACTCAGAGGAAGGACAGCAGGTCACCGAGAAGAGACTTGATACCCTATGAGCATATACAGGGGGAAGTAATCCCCCTCAGGAACAGTCATAGGGGAGGGGAATAAGGGGAAAATGGGAAGGAGGAGAGAATGGGAGGATACAAGGGATGGGATAACCATAGAGATGTAACAAGAATAAATTATTAAAATAAATTTTAAAAAATTTAAAAAAAAAAAAGAAAAATAACTCAGTAAATGATGCTAGCAAAAGGGATTGGAGGTCGGAGCTGGATTGTACAGGTGTTTGTAAGGAATGGTAAAACCTTGAGTCCAGTGGTACATACAGCCAGTGGGTGCACACAGCCTGTTATAAAAGCACAAAGCCTAGCGGGAAGGCAGGCACTGCTGTTATAAAGAATGAAAATCCCAACAATTCGATTTTACCAACGAAGACTCTTGGAGCCAGATGCTAGGGTGAAAACCTGCTAGCTCAGGGAGGCAGAGAAAGCACCCAGCTGACCTTCCTACTCAGCTCAAGCGCCAGAGGAAAAACCAAAAAGCTCACTATCTCAGCTGACAGCCCAGGAGGAAAAGCCAAAAACAAAAAAAAACCAAAAAAAACAAAAAACAAAAACAAAAACAAAAACAAAGCCAAAGAGCTTTCTAGTTCAAAGCTCAAAAGCCCCTCTTACCCACGCTGTCTTAAATACTCTTAAACTCAAAGTCCTTCCTGTTATTTATCCCCTGTCAGCTGATCTCCTGCTCCGCCTCTTGACCTAGGGTTAACTTTATTAAGGTCTGTGTACAGAAAGCTCTTGGATTAAAGGTGTGTGCTAGGGTTGAGCCACACCATAGTCACTTGTTTAAAATAAACAGAACGATTTTGGACTAAAAGTGTGTGTTAAGGGCTCAAACACACCAAACAAGAATCTCAGAGTCCACAACCGGATCAAATATCCTGCAATACGGCACACGGTGGACAATTGTAGTAGAGGCGATGGTTTGGCCAGAAGAGAGAAGTGGTTAGTCCCAGGGCATCGGTTGTTAATTGAGTGAGTCTGGCATTCCAAAGAATAAGAAGAATAAGAAATTATTCCAATAGTTTAGGGCAAGTGAATGAATAAAATGTTATTTGTTATGCTCGGGAGTAGTATAGGAAGAATGGTATTGGAGGAAGCTGAGAGAGCAGAAATTCACATTTAGATACTTCATGTGAGGTAACTGTGAAACAGACCATCCGCTTAGACCTTAGAAGTATAAGTCGCATAGGGATGTTGTTAACGTCTTTAACTGAAATGAAACAGAAAATGACTACAGATAAAAAAAAAAAAAGAGAGACAGAGAGAGAGAGATTGGGAACTGAGTCCTGCCTGAGTCCTCCAAAGAGTAAGAGTCTTAAAGAGTGAAATTACACAAACCTTCAGGCTCCTTGTAACCAGAGCCCAGCCTCTCTGCCCAGCCAAATCCTGCACAGCCTGCACCAGAGTCCAGTTTAGTGAGTTGATGGAGCATACTCTCTCTCATCTGAGCTCCTACGTCTTAGTATTCAGATGTGAGTACATAACCTACCGTAAACACAGAAACCAGGAAAGCAAAATAGGACTATTGCCAGCGTGGGTGGACAGTGAGAGCAAAAGAGGGGAATAGCAACAGGGCACAAGTGATTTGAAAGGGACAATGGGAGCCGGGTGTAGTGGCGCACACCTTTAATCCTAGCACTCAGGAGGCAGAGGCAGGCGGATTGATATGAGTTCGAGGCCAGCCTGGTCTAAAAGGTAAGTCCAGGATAGCCAAAGCTTCACAGAGAAACCCTGTCTCGGAAAACAAACAAACAAACAAACAAACAAAACAAAACAAAACAAAAAACACCGAAAGAGACAATGGGAAACACAGAGGTCCTTCATTAGGGAAGGAAGCGAGAACGGAAGGTGTAAAACAAAGCTCTCTCCTTGTTTTCCGTGACTGCCTCAGGAGCACATGGCAAAGCCCCCAAGGTTACAGGGGGTCAGTCACATGAGCTTGTCTCTTGTTATCTTTTCCACGCAAACACAGCATTGCCAGCATCCTAGTCCCAGCCAATGAATGACATGCTCTCATTCTCAAACACCCGCCCCCTGCCCAAGGTTTACAAGTTCCTGTTTCACGCGAAATAAGCAGGCCAGAACCATCTATTTCATCAAAGATATCAGAGACTCTAGGGAAAGAAGGGTCCCGTCCTCTCTGAAAAATTCACCACTGGAACTCCCGATTCGACAGCCTACCAGGCTGGCCACCCGAGCTTCCACCATTCACCAGCATGTCGGAGCAGATCGCTGGCATCTCTCTCATGCTGCTCTGCCCACAGCAGTGCCGGTCTCCTGCCACTGCCTCTCTGGGCCCTTGTTGCACTGGCTCGGGTTATGTAGCCCTGAGCTCCCCGCTGCCACCTGGTCTGGTGCTGGCACCCCAGCTAAAAGAGCAGTAACACTTAACTGCAGAGAAATCTTTTTTTCTTGCACCTCCGGCTGAACTGGAGACTTTTCTGGCATGAATCTCAGTTCCATGTTCCACCCTGCTGGGCTGGGAGACCGGCACCCCTGGGAGAGGCAGAGCCAGAACCCTGGACCCTACACTTCATCCTTCTCTGCCTAGAAGTGAGAAGTGTGCACTTCCAGACCTCCTTAGAGATTCAGAGCCACAGCAATAATTATTTATTTATTTATTTATTTATTCATTCATTCATTCATTCATTCATTCATTCACATCTGTGGAGCAAGGGAGCCAGCCCAGAATAAGAGTAAGGTTGAGACATGCGTGCCCCGAACTCCGAAACTCTCAGCCTGAGACCGTCAGGAGTAAGGATGGTTCCCTCCCTCTTCTGGGTCTGCATGCCCCCTGTTGCATATAGCCTTGTGGCCCGTGCCACCCCTGAGGTAGTCTCATAAGTTAAAACTTCCTATTTCCTTATAAGGATTATGCCCAGCGAACATATGAAATTCCTTTCCATGCAAATGAAGCATTCCCAGCACCTCAGCCCCGGCCAATGATGTACACTCACCCTGAAAACCCATACCCACTTCCCTAAGGTTTATGTAGCCCTTATCCCCGCCCCCCTCCCCCACTCCACAGTAAAACAGGGCAGTTCCACTGAAAACTGTCTCGGGGAAGGCTGTTTCTCCCACACATACCACCAGACCAAGATTCTGCTAACCCACCAACCTGGTTCAGCTTCGTTCCTTCCAGCCCAGTGCACAACGGTGTCTGGATGGCCTGATGAAAGCCCAAAACAGGACCAGCATACATTACACACACATGTACATTACCTATACATCACACACATATAGATTAACTGCCATTTTCCCATCTGGGCTGACAATCCCCTCTCCAAAAGGAAAAAAAATCAACAAAACCCCTCAACACCAGACATGAGAAGCCCCCATTAGAGTTGTTGGTCAGATTTGTCCAAGAGTCACCAAAAACATTAACCGACTATGGCTACAACTCTTGGTTTCTCCTGAGAGGTGGAAGGTAAGCCCATACTCCTGAAGACACCATGTACTTCAGACACAGGAGCAGTGGACCTAAACTGGCTATGACCTGGAACCCTTCTCCCTGAGGACTAACTTCCATGATCCCAGAAGTCATCAGGCAAGCTTCCAAGAGAGGGAAGCAAACAATAGACATATGACGCTTATGAACTATAACAACAGCAGAGCGGCATGGTAGCCCTAAGGGTGCAGTAGTGGCACCCACTCCCTGGCGGTAACCAACAGATCCCTCACGGAGCTTCACACCTGTTCAACAAGAGGCAAATCACTCCTGCTACTGGAAACCCAGCCAATTACCAGGGCCAGGGAAGTTATGAATTGTGGAAGAGAACCTACAACTGCCACCTTATTAAATCAGCATGATTCTTAGCTACATTGTAAATATTTATCCTCACACCCACAGATAAGTGTGGTTATCACCACTCATCAAGGAAATTTCTCTTCGCAGCACACGGAGGCCATCAGAGAAAACCGCAACTGATGAAAATGCAGAGAACAAATGGCAATGTGGTGGCCAGGCCTGGCTGATACATCTACAACACAACTCCTGCACATAAGGCTCAGGAGTCATAGCAGAAGGAGCAGAAAGATGTAGAAACCAGAGGAACAGGGAGTTTGTGTTGAGATTACATCTCCTAGGAATGTCAAAGAAGCTATTTTCCATGAAGCCTCATCAACATGGCTGCCTTAAAAATAACCTGAACAATAACACAACCAGTAGACATGCCAACATGGAAATCTCATTGTGTCTCAAGCCTAGACAAGCACTACAGGCAGCCAGGTGAGGCGACGCTCATTTGTAATCCCAGGACTCAGGGAGGCAGAGGCAGGAGGATAGCTGTAAGTTCAAGGCCAGCCTGGTCTGCAAAGCAAGTCCAGGACAGCCAAGGTTACATAGAGAAACCTTGTCTCTAAAAGAAGGAGGAAGAGGACAAAGAGAAGGAGGAAGAGGAGGAGGAAGAGGAAGAGGAAGAGGAGGAGGAGGAGGAGAAAACAACCACAGGCAACTAAGGAAATGTCAAGACTGTGAAAGTCTTCCCCAAGGAAGAGCATATCAACTGCTTACCCAATACCAAGTGATCAGCCCTAATTACATACAAGTAATATTATACAGACCGAGTGAGTTGTATTTATAAATTTAGGTGTATATGAAGGGTTAGAGAGAGGAAAGGTAGGTGAAAAAAAGATATAATTATATTTTACTTTCAAAAAAAAACAAGAAGCGAGATTATGCAGCAAAATAACCAATTCTAGTGTCAACCACAGTGCTCATTTAGGACATCCTCAAACAAGCATAGTCATTAAGAAAGAAAAATCAACTCCAACAAGTGCTCTTGAAATGAGAACTGAATATTGACATTAACTTGGGCAACATGAAGGGCTTAAGTAACCTTAATAAGAGTCATTAAGTAAAATGACTCTAAGAGAGATTGGAAGACAAGGGGCTCATAGACTCTCTAAATAACTTCTTCACCATTTCCATAAAAGGAGGAACCATGGGATCTTAGCTGAAAGGAATAAGTGGCATTGTGGGATGGTATCTTCTGCAAGTTTACAGATGCTGTGTGTTTATGCAAGGGGAAGCTCATGATTTGGGAATGGCAGTCAGTAAGTAGTTCAGGAGCACGCACGTAACGGGCAAGGGGCCCTGGACTCAGAGCCCGAGATGAAGAGCCGAGAACAAGTCTAGAGAGGGAGGAGATGGGAGGTTCATGAGCTTCACGGATTTGGTGCCTGGAAGACCAGGATACCATTTGGATCAGAAACAAGGTCTCCTACTATGGACCCAAGGGGAAAGGCAAGCAACTGAGCACAAGAGAACTGTGCTCTGTAAGCTGGAGAGGGACTGACTAGGAAAAGATACTAGGATCTGAGTTTCAATGTTTCCCACATCACTAACTTTACTAAGTCACTCAATCTGCGCCTTATGAACAAGGCTAAACTACCTGAGTGTGAGCTAATTGCCACTTGATCCTGTTTCTGACTAACATAAATGTGACAGAAGGGCAAAGCACTGGTCTTGTTCACAGTTATGCCACTATGAGCACAAGAGGATCTCCCAAACATGGCAAGTCTGTTACCAAATGAGACCCGTGGATCTACAGCTGCTGTGACAAACGATCTCACCCGCAAATACTCCTCATCCCATCCTAGCACAGTTTGCAGTATCCCTCCCACCTGATTGTTTTTTTAAAGATATGTGGCTGTTTTTAAGAAAGTATCTTACGGTTGACATCATCTATTTTTAATTAACAAAACACTGTTTTGCAGTGTTTGTCTGAGAGTTTGAAAGCTTAAAAGCTTCGCGAGCTAAGAAGAACAGTTTGCCAAAATCAAATTGACCAAAAGGAATGAAAAGTTTGGGCCAACTTCAAAACTTTAGACTTCCAAGAAAAAGAATGTGCAAAATCTGAAATTCCAGCTTTTCACATTCTGACTTCAAACACATGATGATTCTAGGTCATGGCTGGATTAACAGCATAAAAATTGGGGATTGGAGCCAACAGCGAAGTACACGAAGAGATTTTTTTAAGCCAAACCTCACTGAATGGTCTGCCTAGCAACCATATTTTTCATTTCAACTCTTTTACTTATTTATAGCAATAGAAATTCTGTTTTTACTCAATCTCATGCTACTTTCAAAGAAATCACAGAAATGGACAGCTTTGTGTATCTCTCAAGAAAAAAAATTTTTAAATCTGCTATTCTTGAACCAATGTACAATATTTATCTTATTTTCCTAATAAAATTAATTGATAACATGGAAAGATTATGGTTTTGGAAACAAACACATAAGTGTAATTTAAATAAATTTTAATACACAAAAGAATTCTTCCTCCTTGATGCAAGCTCTGAGTATGGAGGAATCTAGTTATAAGGCTACACCACCATCAAGATAGAGAACACGTCCATCACCCCAGAAGTGCCACTTTATAGTCAACCATTTCCCAGTTCTGTTCTGTGTTCATACAACCTGCTTTGTTCAGAAACGCATATAATCAGGATTACACACCATAGGGCCTTTTATGTTCAGCTTTTCACTTAATATAAAGCATTTGAGAACCTTCAATATTCTGGCATAAGACTGTCAGGGTTTCTCCTTTTGTTGCTGAGAACTTTTTATATGGATATGACAGTTGATTTTCCACTGATCAGTTGAGCTCTTTTCAGTTTTTAGTGATCCTAAACAAAATTGCTCTGACTATTTCCATCCAGGCTTTTATGTGAACCTAACTTATTCCCTTTAATCATCCATCCATCCTCCCACCCATTCATCATCCATCCATCCATCATCCATCCATCCATCCATTCATCATCCATCCATCCATCCATCCATCTTATTGGGCTTTTGAGACAGGGTCTCACTATATAACCTGAGTCAACCTCAAAACCATGGTGTTCTTCCTGTGTAAGCCTCCCAAGTGCTGAGATTATGGGGATGTGTCATCACATTTTGTCAATAAATATTTTTAATAACTCTTATTCATGTCATACCAACTCTGTGGTTGTTAGCATCCTGATACAAATTCAAGACTCACAGTGTGTAGTTAGAGGAGCACAGAGTCCTCAAATCCACTTATTCAGCAAGTAATATCCCCAATACATTAAAGTTTGCAGTACTTAGTTACTATTTGGAAACTTCAATCCATATATAGTCAAACATAATAATAATTGTGAACCTTCAGCAGCTTAGTCAGTTTAAGCACTTTCTCTGCTGTATTTTAATTGATTCTAATTCTCAAAACTTAATTTAAATGGTTCTTCTGGTTCTAAGAAACCACATCACATTAAAAAGACAAATACTCAGATTTAAAGTTCTAATATCAATTCAAACTGTGTCATCAGCAATGATTTTCAATGTCTTTCTGTCCTTAGAAATAGGGTCGAGATTTCCCCCGGCTTCATGGTGTTTCATGCTTACTGAAGAGACGTTATCTTGAGACTAGAAAGAGAAACAGCCATCTATGGTGGGAGTCTGACTGGCACAGGCGGAGCTCAGAATCAGGACCTGAGGGAAAGGCCTGTGTCAAGAAGTAAAGGCACAAGAAATTTCCCTTGAGGAAGAGGTGGAAACTGCCTCTCAAGTCACACAGCTCATGACAGGTCCTCAGCCTCCGTTCCTTGTCCTATCTTCATAAGGCTAGAATGAGCCACAACGCTCAGAAGTCCCTTCGGACACGGGCAGAGCACAGCACTCATTGTCTTCTCCATCTGAAAAGACCCATGTGACTGATTACACAACAGCGTTATTAAACTTAGAGACCGTTTACAGAGCACAACGAGTCACGTGATTCCGTCTCTACAGCCGACTAATGAAAGTCAGATGTTGCTAAGCCCCACTCCGCGCTGAGTCTTTCTGTACTACCAGGGGGAATTACAGTTCTTAAACTTCCCTGAGCCCTGCCATACTGCGTGTAAGAAAAAAAAAAAATGCCTAAGCCCAGGTGTGAAACAGTCCTGCACGAAGCACAGGAGCAAACGCATTCCTTCCCTCTCTATTTCCACGTCTCTGATACCTTCCAACCACTTCAGTCCAATCTGTGTCTTTTCTCCCTTTTCAAAGGCACACACCACAAGTGTGCACGAGGTCACCAACCAAGTGCACTTATTTTTAACCTGAGAATATTTGGTTGCTGAGACACTGAAATGGAACCAAATGGAATTCGTGGAAATTAAAGAATTAATAAAAAAAAAATCAGAAAGCATCCTCAATAGGCAAGACCAAGAGAAAGAGCAAATTCCAGAGATGAAGGGCAATGTTGAAACAAAGGTGGTGGTGGAAAATGCCTTTTATCCCAGAGCTCTGGAGGTAGAGGGGAAGGCAGGCCCGTCTCTTGAGTTCAAGGCCAGCCTGTTCCACAGGGTGAGTTCCAGGACAGTCAGGGCTACGCAGGAAAAGCCTGTCTTGAAAAAACAAAACAAAAGACCAAAAAAAAAAAAAAAAAAAAAAAAAAAGATTTGTATAAAGAAAGAAAAACTATTAAAGAGCATGAACAACATTTACAAGAACTCTGGGAAATAGTCAAGAAATCAAACCTAAAAATCAATGGAATTGAAGAAGAAATGAGATCAGAGTGGAAGTTTTGAATAAGCTATTCAATGCAACTATATGAGAAACTTTCCAACCCTAGAGAGAGCAATGGACATCCAAATACGAGGCGCACTCAGCACCCAACAGACGGGAGCAGAGGAAAGCACCACAGTCCAAACTTCAGAGCTGTGTAACTGCCTGGGGCAGTCTGCTGCCTTTTAATTCACCTATCATCTCTAACACCCTGCTGTGCCAGTGTGGCAGTGCACATCTGTAGTGTCAGCACTTGGGAGCCTGAGGCAGGAGGCCTGAGAGTTTGAAGGCAGCATGAGCTCTATAGAGAAACTTTGTCTCAAAAGACGTGTGTGTGTGTGTGTGTGTGTGTGTGTGTGTGTGTGTGTGTGTGTGTTAAAAATCTTACTGTAATTCTTGATCCATCTCCTATTTAAAAGTGCACGAGATGTTAGGGACTATGTGTATTCCCCTAAGCTTCTCTCTGAGGCACAGTTTAAAGATTTTTGATTGAAGGTAGAGGGATGTAGCTTCCTAAAAGCAGGGTGTAATTTTTTTTTGAAGAGTTGCTTATTATTTTCCTAAATACAATGAGCAGAAAAATATTTCTCAAAACATGTGTGCTCATCTTCCTCGGACCTGGCCCAGAGCTATCACAAATGTGTCTCTGCTCTCCAATATGAAATTCTTTGCTATTTACCCGTTTCTGTAACAGTTCTTAAATTCCCTTATGCATTTGCAGAATCTTTCTTCTGGGGTCTTTGTACAAATTTGCATATTTGCTTGAAATTCATATTTTAGGTAGAAATTCAAGAATGTGCTCAAGAAGCGTTCCCAAATTGCTTAAGCTCTTCCTGGTAGTCTTTTTCTTCACCATGTCGCTAAGGAACTGAATCCCTGCCCTTAAATCTAAGTTGTCTCTTTCATCTGATGAGAGTCCAGTCAATCTGGTTACTGTTAGATTTCCAACCGTACATTACAAAGACACTGCTTATATATCTCCACACAAATTAAATTTATATGCTCTATTTTTTTTTAAGTTTCCTAAATAACCTAAAGTCTATCTTTAAATCATTTCCTCTAAAATATTGAAGAGGTACTGTAAGGTATGAGTGGGAAAAAAAAAAACCTGTGAACCTGTAGCTAAAGATCAAAGCTAAAGCAGATGTTAGAGTTCAGCAAACACCTGTCTTACAGATAAGGAGACGAGGGATGAAGAAACCACAGTGACTAATCTGAGGCCAAGGCCCAGGAGAGGCTGTGAAGGACAGGGTTGCTGTGGCTCAGGGTGCGATGGTGCTGCGCTTCCCCTGGCTTCCGCAACATGCACGCAAAAGAAGTTTCCACAGCAGCTCCTACCCGGTGCCTCAAGGCCCACATAGTCAGGCTGCTTTCTGAAGAGGGTGAGGAAAATCAGACTCAACCTCCCCAGTGAGTCCTCCCACATTCTCTTTTAACATTAGCATATGAATTACACCTATCTACTAAAATGTTTATTGTCAATCTTTTTTTAAGTTTTTAACTATTACCGAAAACCATAAAATAGAAATAAACACAGGCACTGGTTCAAGAGAGCTGGAAAGTTTATTTTTTTCCTCCAAGTAGCCTATAAAAATCCAGGTTTCCTGAGTGAGTTAAAACTAAAAATAAAGATGAGAGTTTTATAAGATGATTTAAAAAATCCTTGTTGGCTTAAGTTGCATACATTAGTTTTTAACTTCCTCTATCTTCTTTTCGATCGTGACCTGTTGAGGAGTGGTGTGAAGTCTTCCTCACTTCTTAAGTCTCCACCTGGCAAGTGGCTGTGAGGCCTGTGCAAGCTCAGCCGTGGGGGAGCGCTTGGAGAAAGGGTTTAATGGAAAGTTGGCTCATTGGATGGAACACAGACTGTTACACTGGGAAGTTATCAGACAACACAAGGAGCTTCCTTTGTGTAGAGAGCGCCGGGCCTCTGGCGAGGTCAAGGACTGCCTGCATTAGGGCTACAATTGCACATCATGAGTAAAGGTACAGTGGCCTTCTTCTCCAACAGGGGCAGCTGCTGTGGCTCTCATTTAAGTCCCAGTCCAAAGGCTGCATCCTATCTTTTCTGACTATCAGACATATTAAAAAAAATCATACTAACTTTAATGTATGGTATCTAATTCCCTAAAGTAGCTTCCATAAACCACTTCAGATTTACTGCCTAGCTATCATCTTACCACCTTCTCTTAGGACACACAAAACTGCATGCACTAGTTGACTCTGCCTGTCCACGCCTTATGTAGGGCCATCAGACATTAGGTTATCGGGCAAAACTGAATCCTTCTGCCTACCATCTGACTGTAGGGGGGAAAAAGAATCCATGACAAGTCATCAGCACCTGATTATCCAGAAGAAAAGAGTCAGAGATTTGGTAAGAGGAGAGGACCATTAGGCACACGGAGGAGTTGATGGTAACAAGGCAGGGGCCAGGACGGAGACGCGGTTGCCGTAACGTCCTCTCCTGGCTTAGAGATAAACCAGGCAGGAAAAGTCATGACCTCTGGATCCTGAGCATCTGTCCTTTTTCTTCCCGGAGTCTCTAGGGTCACCTTTGCTTTTCACTAAAAGTCTCTGTGATCTGTCTCCCCAGACCTTTGCTTTCCTATTCTCAAAGCTGAAATAATGGAGGTTTAAGTATAAACCGTGTAATGTTACGTTGCGTTTGTAACTAATGTTCACATTTGCTTCATTTAATTTTATGTATAATGTTCATCAATTGTCCATTACATGAATACACGGGATACACATGTGGGTATGTCATCACAGGAACCGCTAATTGATGAACATTTACTGGATGTTGGGCTAGCTATTGTATCAATTAACCATAATAACACCATGAGACTATTTTACAGATATGAGCCTAAAAGCATGCTTCGTAATCTGAGCCTGAGAAACAGTAGTATATAAGGCAGGAGTTGGAAAGAGTTGGCTGCTCTTCGAGAAGATCCAGGTTTGATTCCCAGCACCCACACGTTGGCACACAACAGTCTGCAACTCCAGTTCCAGGGGATCTGACACAATAGTCTAGTTTCCACAGGTCCCAGGCACACACGGTCCCACAGACACAAATGTAGGCAAAACACTCATACCCACAATTGTTTTGGAATGTATAAGGTATACAAAGTTGAAACAGAAAGAGATCATGGTGAGATCCTGGCCTAGGCTGCTACCAAAGACCACGTCTGCATCCGTGGTCTTACTACAGCTAGCATCTGTGGCCTGAGTTACCACCAAAGCCACACAGATGTCGCTGCTCTGGGCTGACGCCAGAGACCATGTGAATATCTAGGGGCTGCGCTGACATGGGGGACATGTTGATCTGAGTGAACTGCATGGCCACCTGAGGTCATGGGGACAACCAGGCCCATGCTGTTTCTAGGGGCTGTGTCCAGATCCATGGTCCTATGGCAGCCTGGTTCTGTGTTGATGTCCCAGCCCATGTTACCACCAAGGCCCTGCAGATGTCCCTCGTCTGGACTGCTACCTGAGGCACTGTGCTAAGCTGGCCCTGCCCCTCACTGGCCACCACACTCAGGAGAGCTAGCCATACCCCTCACCTGGGGAACATAGAAGAACTGGCCATAGTGGCAAAAGCACAGGTGAGCCACCCCAAGGACATGAGAGCAGGAGAGCTGACCCTGCCCCTTGCTGAATGCGGCATTGGTTGACCTAGACAGGGCAGTGCTGAAGAACTTGCACTGGTGGTGCAGACACAGGAGAGCTGGTGGGCTGACTAACTCAGATACATCTAAGGCCTAGATCCAGGGCTTTGAGTTGCCCATTCCAACATCTACCCCATCTATGATCTGCTGGAGCATATGAAAGAACTGTTTCCTGCAGACCCAAAGCTGCAGGATCTCCATGACACAGGGCAACAACAGGATATCCAAGAGGAGTCCCATAAGGATCCAGTATTGATGGTGTAGCAGAAGCGATTGTCCTCATACCAGACCAATGGCTTATTGCAATGAACATTTGCAAGTAAAGATGTGTGGACAAAAGAGTATACTGTGTGACACACTGTGATGGACTACAGCTTCCATGAAAAGACTGGGGTTTTTGTGTGTGTTTTTCCATCTTATTTAATTTTCTTCTGGGAGGGCAGATATGAAGGGATGGGGTGGGGGCAGAGGGGGGTGAGAAGCATTTAGGTGCATGATGTGAAATTCACAAAGAATCAACAAAAAAGAAAGAGACGAGGTGCGAAGAAGAGAAGAGAAAACCAAATTAGTGTCAGACATGATAACTCTGAGGGACCTACACTTCAGGAAGGGGCCCTGGAGCTAAAGGTCTAGAACATAAATTGTTGGGCTAACCTGAAGCCATGCTTACAGCAGTACAGTAGAGCGCACTCAATAACATAAACAAAATCTCATCAAGGTATCCAACACTGGTTAGGTTACTTAAAAGCCCAAATCCAAAGACTGCAATAGTGTATTTTGACTTGGAGTTAAAGATGCGGTAAAGAAAATTTAAATGTTTAGTAATAATTAAGAAGCTCATAAAAGAGATGCATGGTGGTACATGACTTTAACCCCCAGCATTCTAGAAGCAGAGGAGGTAGGCAGATTGCTTTACGTTTGCAGCTTGCCTTGCCTGCATAGTGAGCCCCAAGCCTTGTCTCAAAAAAAGAAAACAAACAAACAAACAAAACCTTGGTAAATTATCTAAAATAGCATGACCATCAGCAGTGCCACTCACCTCTCTAAGCTGGGAAAATGGCCATCAAAGCTCTTCATGACTCAGCCTTAATTCCCTCTTATTGTTGGCTCATTCTACTGTATTGTATGTTTGGTGGCTGTTTGCCCTTTTGCCTGGTCATAGTTAGCTCACCACCACAGCTATTTGTCCATCACAAGGAAATGGAGACAGGGAAGCAGGAGGAAGGGCTTTCTTTATGAAAATGGCATAGCAGAGGGGAGGTGGGAAGTGAGGAAGCCTTAGTCACTGCTGGTGGGAGCACAAACTTATACAGACACTGCGGAAATCAATATGGGGTTTTCTCAAAAACGCTAAAATCAGAATTTCCATGTGGCCCAGCTGTAACCACTCCTGAGTATGTATCCAGAAGACTCAGAATACAACAGAGACACCTGAGCATACATGTTAAGAAATGAAACTAGCCTGGATAGACACCAACAGATGAGTCACTTTTTAAAAATGTGATACAAAAATAAAATAAAATAAAAATAAATAAATAAATGTGATACATAAGCACAATGGAATGTTATCCAGCCATAAAAAATAAATCCATGCCATTGGCAGGAAAGTGGATGGACAGGAAAATATCATGTCAAGCAAAATAAGCCATGCTCAAACAGCAAAGTCCATCTTTTCTGCCATGTGCAAAGCCTAGATTTTAAATTTTGTATTGTCTATGTACACATATGTGGGGGTAGGCCATGAAAATAGGACCATGAGAGGAAAAGAAAAGATCTTGATGACAGAAAAGAGGATAGTAATATACATGTGGCATTAAAGCAGATCGGTGTTACAGGGAAGAAAGCAAGAGCAAGAACGCGGGAGGGGAAAGGAATAATAAAAACAATGCATGACAGGCTGGAGAGATGGCTCAGAGGTTAAGGGCACTGACTGCTCTTCCAGAGGTCCTCAGTTCAATTCCCAGCAACCACATGGTGGCTCACAACCATCTATAATGTGATCTGATGCCCTCTTCTGGCCTGCAGGTATACATGCAGTCAGAGCACTGTACACATGATAATAAATAAATAATAAATCCTTTTTAAAAAATGGGTGACATACCATAGTTAAACCCATTGAGCTGCAGCTAGTTTGAAAACTAATGACAAGGATGGGCATTGAGATTTGGAGCTAAAAAGGAAAGAAAAATGGTGTGGTAATTAATTCCACTCATCCTTATATTTCACTGGCCAGCTATGCTAAGGAAATGAAGCAGTTAGCAGTGGTAGGCTGACTTGGCTAAGGAAAATTCATAGCCCAGAGGGAAAAAGAGGAAATACAGAGAAGAGAAATTAGTGGTCACTGCTGGCCAGAGACATAATCCTTACATACTGTAGGTCACACACACACACATTACTAAGGTCCCGACTCCCTGTGTAACGTGGCCCAGTCAAACTTGACACTGAGCTGCAGCCACCTCTAATCTATCTCTTTCGTCTTGACTATCTAATGTAGAAAACTCAGTACAAATGAGGTTATTGTGCTGGAAAACATAAAGACAGGAGAGACACCTTTACAGCAAGCATTATTTGGTGGCCTGAGAAGAGCCTCAGGTCAAGTAAGAGAAAAAAAAAACATGTTGAGTTTTGACAAAGTCTTAAATTATGCCTCTCTTGATTGTTTTAACAACCTTTTCCTTTGATATCTAAAAATAGAATAATATTCTAATGAGCTTTGGGGTGTTTGGGAAAATGCAAATGCCAAAATACAAAGCTCTATTCATAGTCATATGAAAGAATATGAGATTACTTTAAGATTACTTTATCCTAACTCATGGCTTCCATGTCTTAGGCACTTCCCCATGTAATCATGCCCCCTCCCAAAATAACGATCATTAGGCTTGCCCGGTTCACACGTCCTGGCACCCTACCTCCTGTCCTGGGATGGCTTTCTCTGTTTGCTGTAACATATAAAAAAATCTCCCTTCATTATACAACAGCATGAGTTGAGACCCAAGTTCCAATGTGCAAGGAAACCCCAACCCCCAGGGCTGTATGACTTCAGCTACGGGGAGGAAGGAGGATCAGTGTTCCAAACTTCGCCTGTGTGAGATGCCTTAAGCTTAAACTCTTGAAAACTGTTGTCAAGTGAAACTCTACATACATATATTGTGTTTGCGTGTGTGCATGTGTATATATATATATGTATATTAGACATAATAACTTTAAAATAAACTGCAAAATTTTTATAACATTGGTTTTGTTGTTGTTGTTGTTTTAATTATCTTAGAGGAAGCCGGGTGTGGTTGCACAGGCCTCTGATCCCGGCCCTCTGGGAGGCAGAGGCAGGTGGATCTCTGTGAGTTTGAGGCCAGCCTGGGTCTACAACGCAACTCCAGGACAACTGAGGCTACGGGGAGAAACCCTGTCTCAAAAAACCAAAAACCAAAAACCAAATAAATAAATAAATTAGCTTAGAGGAAGCAGAATTTGCCAGTGGGATAACCTAGCTCGAATTCTATAAATAGTGGAATCCCTGAGGACAAAAGATAGGATTTGACAGGCACTTGGTTTGTTCGTTTTCTTCTAGATGTTCCATCTGAGCCACGGCTAAAGTAGAGGAAGAAATAGATTCGTGTTTGTAGAAAGTGAAAATGTGAAGGGGCTAAAGAGACGGGCTCAGTAGCTAAGGGAGGACCCGGGTGCAGTTCCTGGCACCAACATCTGGCGAATAATAACCACCAGCTCCTGGGAGTCCAACCTGGGCAAGGAATATAGAATCAGAGAATGAGTGAGACTTTGGGAATTCTTTCTCTCCCCTCCCTCCCAACCCCCTCTCCACTGTGCATGCATGTGCGTGCATGGTGTGTTGTGTTTTGTGTGTGTGTGTGTGTGTGTGTGTGTGTGTATGTGTATGTGCGTGCACATGCGCACATGCGCTCAGATGGGCATATGTACACGAACTTGCAAGTGCAGGCATCCCTAGTTATGATCCCCCTGGGACTGGAGCTCCTAAGCAAGTCAAAGCCATGGGAGAAGCTGACTCGTTTAGAAAGCAGATGAAGTCCTATAGACCTTGCACGTACAGTGGTGCAACCCTGGGATGAGAATTTTCCAAGGAGAAGTTACAAAATCGCTTTTTCCATCCCCTGGTTCCACTGCACTTAGAAGGCTCCCACCTTTGGCTAAGTAACTTCATTTTCCTCTTTAAGCTTAGTTTCCTTCGCATGTGACCAGTGGTCATGTTCAAGAGGAGGGGCACTCCTGGGTGCAGGAGCACTTTAAGGGCTTGTTTCAAATGAGTAACATGCTTTGGGGGTGGGGTGAGGATGAGCACAGGCCTTTCTAGACACTGTCTGCAGGGCGCCCTGGCAGCTGCAATTCCCTAAGGTGGCTGGCTAGCATCAGAAGACCCCTGAGAGGCATCAAGAGGTCAGTTTTGACAGAAAATGGTAAAATTTTTGGATTGTTCCTACTACTTCCCATTCCTGACAACTGTTCCTTCTTAAAGGCCAATTTTGAAAGGTCAGGGAGTGGAAATACATGTGCCAGAAAAGGCTTGCAGTGGGGCTCTTTTACCATAAATGCTGCAAATTAGTGCCTCAAGGTCCCAGCGAGGAAAGACCTTTAGCTTTCACTGCTGCTGACATCGGGATAATAGCTGTGGGAAGAGTGGAAGGGCAGATCCTGTTTAAAAAAGAAAATTGGAGCTTCGGGCAGAAAAGGAAGGATCTTCTTATATTTTCCCACAAATGTTAGAGAGTTGCACTAGGAAAATGCACCCTATGATCACAACACAGCAGGGCAAGTTCCAAGAACGTCTGAGAAATGGAAGTGAATTCTCCCCTAGAGCGGATCTCCTTCTCCATTTCCCCCTTATGGAGCCTTCAGATCACAGTCTTCCAACAGAAGGGAGTTTCTCATTTTTAGTGACTATGTTTAACTGTAGTAGAATCTCACCTTCACCCTATAGCAGAGGCTAAACTGTTTTTAAATACTCACAGACAGATCAGAATCTGCTGTTTGAGACATACTGGTCTAGGATAGGTAGGAGACACCTGGTCTCTCCAGGGTGACATACTGTGATGTGACACCAGGAGCCACAAGTATTCGTCAAGCGATTCCTCTTGCTTCTTTCTACAGCTGGGAAGGCGTGGATCATAGGAAACAAAACCAATGCGACCACACTCTTTGTCCCGCCCAGCTAGAGAACAGAGACTGAAGAGCTAGTATGCAAAACTCATAGGGTCAGTGTAAGGCGATTGGGGAGCCTGAATTTAGGCAGTAGTGGGAGAGGTCAAGGGGTCACGGCTCAGGGATGAAGAGAAAAGAACTCTGGGAATGAAGGTGCCCTAGGAATTTAGCGGAAGAGAGGTGTTTTGATTGCGCAATAAGCATTCTCATCCCTTCAGTAACTGTGAGTTCAACATGTGGACATGCATGGTGCTGGGCGTTACAGGAGGCAGAAAACAAAAACAAAGTCCCTGTCTTCATGGAGCTTAAGGTCAAAAAAAAAAAAAAAAAAAAAAAGATACCCCAACACACACACCCAAATTCAAGCAAACACGGTGCAAAAAAAACATGTTTGTGTATGCACAGCACTGGGGAAATTCTTAAGCCGAAGTCATCTTCAGGGTTTATTGGAGAGGCATTTCAGAGAGAGGGGAGCTGATGGGTTTTGTTTCTTCCCAGGAGACTTGGTGAACAGCTGGCATCAAATGAAGCAAGCAGCCAGCTTAGAGCTCCGACAACTCTAAGTAAATAGCAGAAGCTGTAAGTAAAACGCCCGCAGAAGGTCCACCGAGAACCCAGGAATACAGCAGGTAGGATCACAGGAATGCAAACAGAAAACACGTTGCTGTAGATGCAGCCTTGGGACCAAACTCACAAGATAAAGAAATGGTGTGATGGAGTTGTCCTTCTATATATGAATGGCACAGTCTTGATTTAAAAAAAAAAAAAAAACCTTAAAATTGCATGTCATCCTGAGCTCTTTCTTTCTACTTTTCAAATTTCCATAATGCTTTAGAAAAAGCCGTTGCAACATGCCACTTTCCACAAAGTGACTTCCCGGAAGTTATAAGCATGGCATCACCAGTGACATGTGAGATAGACAAGGCAGCAAAGAACCAATGAGGCTCAGTGACTTTGCTAAAAGGACATTATGTCATGGGGTACATAAAAGCCATCTCCTCCAGGCTTCCCAAACAAGTGAGATAGAAATCCCAGCGTTTCACAGTCAGAGCCCTCATTGTTCCTTCAGTGACCACCGTCACGGCTGTCTGAGCCGCGAGCTCTGCTGTTTCTATTCACTATGACCTTGAATCCAAAGGCAACGCATGGGACAGAGCAGGGAAAGTAACTTAGCCCCTTAGTGCAGGCCTGGTGCTCCATTAGGTGCTGTTGCCAGCACGCGTGTGTGCGCACACACACACACACACACACACACACACACACACTGAACACTCATCTGTATTCAGTGTCACACGCTGTGTTCAGAGCAACCCCAAGTTATTATTGTGATTCCCGTTACACAACTGGGAAAATACTGAGTCTTCAAAAGCTAGCCTCCCCAAAAATATACAAATAATGTCACAAAAATTAGATGCCTGCCCTCGGTCCTGACAGCTCATCCAGTTGTGTATGCGTGGGGCAATCGACTACTCCACGGCCAGCTTTTTCCACACAAGAGCCTACAGCAAAGAGAAATGGTGGGCGGTAAAGAAAAAACTGCTAATCAGCATTCTGTAATAAAAGCCTCATGAATATGCATAAACCATTTAGAAATGCTGGCTCAGTGTAGGAATGGCTGTGCACTATCTGGTGTCAATCCATTAGCGATGAGCTGTTCATTTCTTGATTTCCACAAGGAAAATAACACGGAGTCTCCAGAAAATCCCCATGGGCAACATTCAGAAATCTAGCCCTGAAAAGGAAGATCAATTTGGGGTAGACTGTCTTCCAAATGGTTATGCCGGTATCATTCTTATTTTAGAGTTGATATTAGTTTCCTAAATCAGGTTATGGGGGAGCTTCTATGTTGTTATCAAATAATCCCAACACGCTTTTATGAATTATTAGTGTCTGAACAGAGTACTTTCTGGTTTATAGGCTCTTTCAGCTGCTGTGACCCAGAAAGTCACTGAAAGATTTCTGGGCCTCTGGGACTCACTGCTCTGGACTCCAGGTGACAGTGGTATGGAAGAATGGGGGGATGGAAAGACCCAGAGGGTTCAGGAGCCCCACAAGGAGACCATCAAGGCTGGCTGATCTGGACCCGGGAGAGGGGGTCTGCACAGAATGCTGCACCAACCAAGGACAACGCATGCAGTAAACCTAGACCCTCTGTTCAGATCTAGCCAATGGACAGCTCATTCTCCACAGTTGTGGCGAGAGCAGGGACTGCCTCTGACATGAACTCTGGTGGCCCCAATTTGATCACTTCCTCTTGATGGGGAGGCTAAATGGGCACACAGAAAAAAGGGATGCAGGCCAGATGAGACCTGATAGGCTGTGGTCATATGGTGGGGGAGGAGGTCCTCTTCTGCCAGAGGTCTAGGGGAGGGGAGTAGGGCAGAAGAGGGAGGGAGGGTGGGAACAGAAGATACAAGAGAGGGGATGACAATCAGAGTGTAATCTGAATATCTTATAATTTAAAAATTAAAAATAAATAAATAATAAAGGTTTATTTTTTAATTTCTGGGACTGTTCTCAGGAAGAAAAACAATAATGTGCTGTGAGAACTATGGTCAAAAGAGATATCCGAAGGCACAGTGAGGCCAACGTCCAGGGGTCGGGTCCATTCTTAAGCAATGCTGAAGCTTTCTTCAGGGAAATTGGGTGGGGGGGGGGGGTAGGCGGAGCCAGGAGCAGCAAGAGACACGAGAATCTGGGCATCCATCGGTACTCAACGATCTTTCTTCAATCAGTTTGGTTTAGGACACAGCTAACCTTCTGGAAAAGATCATCGGAGGTCCTCATTCCGTGTGACAATACACTCACTTCAGGACTTTTGTGTAGTGCTCGCTAGTGTTACAGAAAGGGGATCTTAGCAAGGGAGTGCTTATTTCATTGTGCATAATTAAGTATATATATATATATATATATACATGTATATACACACACATATATGTATATGTATATATACATCAAGCTTTTCCCTCATGCAGTATGCCTGGACGTGAACCCATGAGGCAGTGGGAAACGTCTCTATCATTAGATCTCACAGCACCACCACTCCCCCGTCAGTGCAATCAGGGGAAATGAAATGCTCCGTTTCTCGACTTTCTTTTGCTTTTGGCAAACTCAGCTCCTGCTTAGGACATTCCACTTGCTTTGATCCTTCTACCAAATCCACATCTCAGTTTCTGGTGGGACTACAAGATTGTACCAGGCATGATTACTGGTGTGTTACATTACCAAAAGTTGAAGCCCCTTGAGTTCTCCTATACATAAATACATACATACATACATACATACATACATACATATAGACATACATACATACACACACATGCATGCCCAGAAGCACCATCCTGTGCTGAGCCATCTCTCCAGATCTGCTGTCACGTGTTTTATGAATACATGATTTATGTGGCAGGTGGCTGCAGAAGGGATGAGTATTGAGAATACAGTCCTGCAGGAAGCCTGTAGAGACTTCAACATGTCTAAGACATGTCACTAAAGCGTTGAGCTGCATCTGGGAAATTTTATTATGCATTTTTATCATCCTGAAAAAACTCTCTCTCTCTCTCTCTCTCTCTCTCTCTCTCTCTCTCTCTCTCTCTCTCTCTCTCTCTCTCCTCCCTCCCTCCCTCCTTCCCTCTCTCTGTCTTTGTGTGTCTCTCCCTCTCCCCCCCCCCCGCCGCCCCCGCTAAATTGCTAAAAGCTAAACTAATCTTCCAAACCAATGACCACCTAATGAGGACAATTACTAAAATTTAACTAAGTGACTCACTTCCTCACCTATTCATAATCATACTCAAATGTCACCCTTTCCAGTAAGGCCCCTGAGCATGATTTAAAAATAGAGCCCCTCAGCACACACACTTCCTCTGGCTGTATTTGTCCCCTATGTAGAATTTGTCATACTGTAAGAGCGTGCTGTCCATTTTTGTTTTTTTTTTTCACCTGTGTCACTGAAATACAAGAAAATTTATTTTGCCTGTTCACTGCTATAAATCAAAACCCAGAATAGTGTCTGTCATATATCAGATGTCCAGTAGATATTTGCTTAATAAAGAAATGAGTGAAAAATATGGACTTTGTACTGAGAGAACTGTAAGCAGAGGCCAGACAGGTTCTCAGCCATCTTCATCACAGGGGGCAGGTGAACCAGCTTCTCAGTTCACTCCACACAATCCCAATGGGAAGAACACACATACCACCAATATGCACCAATCCTAGGTGCATAGGACCAGATAATTGCTTCTGTTTTACCTGTAAATCAGCCTTGAAATGAGGAGAGATAGCACACTAGTCATGGCCGCCTCCGGCACTCTATCTATTGACCATCAAGGAATCACCAGAATTTGAAAAAGGCACCCAGTTTCAAACGTACAGCTCTTCTTTCTCAAAAAAAATTTATATGCATATATGTCTAACATATATATGTTAAAGACCTCGGGAAATTAAATACTGTTTAGCACAGTGGTTCTCAACCTGTTTGTCATGACCCCTTTGAGGGTCACATATCAGATTTTCTGCCTATCAAATGTTTACATTATGATTCATAACAGTAGCGAAGTCACAGTTATGAGGGAGCAACAAAAATAACCTTATGGTTGGGGGGTCACCATGCTATGAGGAACTTACTAAAGGGTTGCAGCATTAGAAAGGTTGAGAACCACTGGTTTAGTGTATTATCTAAGTAACATCTATATTTAGAAAAAGTCTTCATGAGCTGGGCAGTGGTAGCACACACCTTTAGTCCCAGCTTTTGGGAGGCAGAGGCAGGTGGATCTCCATGAGTTCAAGGCCGGCCTGGTCTACAGAGCGAGTTCCAGGACAGCCAGAGCTGTTACACAGAGAAACCTTGTCTTGAAAAAAAAAGAAAACAAAAGAAAGAAAGAAAGAAAGAAAGAAAGAAAGAAAGAAAGAAAGAAAGAGTATTCATGGATAGAGATGTAGCTCGATGGTAAAACACTTGCCTAGTATGAGTGAGACTGTGTTCATTCCCAGTAGCTCAGAAAAATCTGTTCATTTGAGTAGACACAGAGTAGCCACCCTGGACCCACCCCCGTTCTATCCCATGTAATCCTTCCTTTGACTCATCACTAAGTCAGATAGATGTGTAAAGCATGTCCACTTGCCTTTCAAGATTAGTGTACGCAAAGTATTCATAATGGCTTATAATTTGGTATTCCCTTGGGACTGGAAGGATGGTTCAGTGGTCTGCTCTTCCAGAGGTGCTAAGTTTGACTCCCAGCACCCACGTCAGATGGCTGACAACCATCTCCATGTGAAACTGAGACCTCTGGCCTCTGTGGGTACCTGCACTCATAAACAGGCACACACCCACAGTTAAAAATAATTTTTTAATTAATTTATTCATATTACATCTCAGTTGTTAGCCCATCCCTTGTATCCTCCCATTCCTCCCTTCCTCCCGCTTCCCCCCCTACTCCCCTCCCCTATGACTGTGACTGATGGGGACTTCCTCCCCCTGTATATGCTCATAGGGTATCAAGTCTCTTCTTGGTGACCTATTATCCTTCCTCTGAGTGCCACCAGGCATCTCCATCCAAGGGACATGGTCAAATATGGGGCACCAGAGTTTGTGTGAAAGTCAGATCTCCTTCTCCACTCAACGGTGGAGAATGTCCTGTCCATCGGCTAGACTGGGTAGGGGTTCGAATTTTACTGCCTGTATTTTCCTTGGCTGTTGCCATAGTTTGCGGGGGACCCCAGGGCCCAGACCCACCTGTAGTTTTCCAGGACCCACTGGATTATTCATAATAGCCTGAACATGGAAACAACCTACGTGTCCCTCAGTAGAAGAATGAATAAAGAAACTGTGGTACATCTACACTATGGAATACTACTCAGCTATTAAAAACAAGGAATTTCCAAAATTTGTGGACAAATGGATTGAACTAGAAATTATCATAATGAGTGAGTTCACACAGAAGCAAAAAGAGACAAATGGTATATACTCACTTATATCGAGACACTAGTCCAAGGTGTACGTCCCCATGAAAAACTTTAACTACCAGGAAAGTGGGTCAGAGGGGAGGACATCCTATTGAGAGTTTAGATGTGAGAAGCCTGGGAGAATGAAGAAATAGAAGGATCCAGTGGGTTCTGGAAAACTACAGGTGGGTCTGGGCCCTGGGGTCCTCCGCAAAAATAATTTTTTTAAAAATCAACTTAAAAGTCCATTTAAAATGATTTGGTAGCCAGGCATGGTGGCACACGCCTTTAATCCCAGCACTGGAGACGCAGAGGCAGGAGGATCGCTGTGAGTTTGAGGCCAGCCTGGTCTACAAAGCAAGTCTAGGACAGCTAAGGCTACACAGAGAGACCCTGTCATGAAAACAAACAAAAAGATTTGGTATACCTTTAAAAGAGAGGGCTCCCCTTTTCTGAGGAAAAGAGGAGGGGAAAGGGGGAAAAAGGGGAGGAGGGCAGAACTAGGAGGAGAGGAGAGAGGAGCTACGATCATAATATAAAGTGAAAAAAAATTAAAGATGTTTTGAGCCCCAACTACCGGTGTGAAGCCAACTGAGATTTCCACCTCGCTCTGCAACTCCCTGTAGCATCTGAGGCAGGGGGCCGGTCCATACTTCAGCCCCAACTCCAGTCAGACCTCCTCCCCAACCCCAAGCCCTGAGACTTCAGCACCAACTCCACCTTCATCTGAGGCAGGAGCCCTGCTTACCCTTCAGCCTCAATCCCCCATCACCATCTGAAGAAAGAACCCACCAGGACTCTTGCTCAAACTCCCCGTGACCTGCCAAGCAGTTCTGCAGCCATCTGAGATGGGATTTCACTGAGATTAGCAGACACTTGCTTTGAGTCCCTTCACTTCTTTTTTTTTTTTTTTAATTTATTTATTCACTTTTCATACCGATCATAGCCCCCTCCTGCCTCTTCTCCTGGCCCTACCTTCCCTCCCTCTTCCCCTCCCCCTCCCTTATTCATCAGAAAAGGGGAAACCATCCCCCACTCCCACTAATCAGAGGTGAGTTTCTCAATTTAAAAGGAAGGGGGGACCATAATCTTCATGATCATGGACTTAATACATTCCAGAAACTTCTACTAGACAATTTCATAGTGCAAAGCTGTTTACAGCCATCCATCTCTGGCAAGGCACACATAAATACAGCCTGTAATCTCTCTTCTTTATGAGCCTTCAAGATGTTTCTCCCTGAGTAAGTTACTCCCTTGCTCTGATCCAGTCCCCCCGCGCTGTTTCCCAAGTGCTTCATGACGCCTTAGTAACCAAATTCACGAAGGAGAGAGAGAAATGAAAGGTGGTTGTTGTTGTTGTTTTAAATTCTCTAAGCACTTGTTTATTACTCTGAGTGTTTGCCTGCATGTGTGTCTGTGCACTGTGTACATGCAGTATCCATGCAGGCCAGAACAGGATGGCAGACCCCTGGGGACTAGAATTACAGTGGATGTGAGCTACCGTGTGAGTGCTCCGACGTGAACTCAAGTCCTCTGAGAGCAGCCAGTGCTCATAACGGCTCAGCCATCTCTCCAACCATGAAACGAAAAGGTTGTTTTTAAAGATTTGTTTTCATTGCTTTTTTATTTTGTTTCACCTGGAGTTCTGTATTGACAAGCAGGCACAGAGGCGGAGTAAATGCACTTAGCCTTTTCTTGACTCTTGCTTTTTTCTTAAGACCTTCGATCCCAAATAAAAACAGGAGCTCGTGTTTGCTGAAAGTTATATTAAAGAATTGTGTGTCTCTCGAGTTCAAGGCCAGCTTGTGCTACATCTCAGGTTCCAGGCCAACCGGGGATCCCTAGTGAAAAACCTGTTTCAAAAAAGAAAAATGCAAAAGCAGCAACAGTGAATTATCCGTACCGTCTGTAACTGCTTCGACCACGAACATGCTGATGAGCTAAGAAGTGAAGGCAACCCCATGGTGATGTGTGAGTTCAAAGACTGGGCTGAGAACCAAACTCCTCTATATAATGTGCAGCCACTCAACCTGAGGCTGCGGACTTTATTTCTGAGTCTAAGTTTCTTTGTAACAAAAATACTGTTGTAGGGCTGGAGAAGTGGCTCAGAGGTTAAGAGCACTAGATGCTCTTCCAAAGGTCCTGAGTTTAGTTCCTAGCAACCACATGGTGGCTCAAAACCATCTATCATGAGATCTGGTGCCCTCTTCTGGCATGCTGGCATACGTGGGGGCAGGATACTGTGTAAGTAATAAATAAATAAATAATTTTTTTAAAAAGAAATGACATGTTTTTTTAATATTGTTGTGGCATTAAATAAAATAGGCGAAACGTCTGAAAGAGAATTGCTGATACATTTTTTTTTTCCTGCAGTGTCCATTAAAGATTGTTAAGGCTGTGTGCCACCCAAGTCTGCTTTTCTCCTTGGGGTTTTCAGATACAATTGTGCATCAGACAGGAGGGAATGAAGCTTAGCCAGGCATGTGGGTTAGGCAGGATCTGAGTGCGGGAGAAACAGGCCTTCTCCAGAGATGGTTTTCAGTGAAACAGCTCTCCTTATTGGGGGAAAACAAGGCTTTATAAACTGGGAGATGGGTAGGGGTATTTGGGTGAGCATACAGCACTGGCTGGGGCTAAGCTGCTGGGAATGCTTCATTTGCGCGGAGAGGAATTCCAGGTGCTAGCTGGACATACCCTGATAGGGAGAGAGGAAGGTCAACCTGTAACCTGGCCATACCTCCAGGATGGAAGAAAGAGGGTCAAAAGGATAGAAGCACCGGGCATGAAGGCCCAACGCAGGGAGGAAGCAGTCATACTCTTGTCTCAGGATGAGATTTTCTAGGTTTAGACACTTCACTCTTGGTCCAGACCGGCTCCCTGGTCACACAGCTCACCAGCCCCACAGCTGTGTAATTAGTTACCCCAATCACACTAGTGTTTCTTTTATCACATAGCAAGGATGGAAGCACAAAGACCCAGAACACAGCACATGACAAATACTTGGGTGCTTAGGACCACAAGATGGCTTCTCTACTTCCAGGCAGCATTTTTGGTCTATTTTCTGTGGTGCACTTTTCTCTATCCCTTGGATCTTTCCAATTAAAACTGTCTATTTTTAGACAGCATACAACTGAATCTTGTAAGCCAGGCATGGCGGCGCATGCCTTTAATCCCAGCGCTTGGGAGGCAGAGGCAGGCAGATCACTGTGAGTTCAAGGCCAGCCTGGTCTGCAAATAGAGTCCAGGACAGCCAAGATAACATAGAGAAACCCTGTCTTGAAAGAACAAACAAAAAAAACAACTGGATCTTGTTAGCTTTCCCAAGCACTCAGTGCTATCATCTCGTAGTTGGTTTATCTAGACTGTTGGCGTCTACGGTGGTTGTTGATTTAGCTGGATATGTAATGGTCAGTCTTCTTTGTCACCTTGACTGGGTTTGGAATCAACTAGGAGACACACTCTGGCATCCGTGTGAGTGCGTCTAGAGAGGTGTAACTAAGAACAGAAGGCTTATCTTGAAGGTGAGTTGGACTATCATAATGCCTGTATTTCCAGATAAATATATAAAATATAAATAAAATAGGAAGAAGAAGAAGAAAAAAAGGAAGACAGCAGAGCCTTCATCTCCCTTTGTTGCATGACCACACATGATGTCTGCCTGACTTCCCGGTCATGGCTAGACATATTCTCCTGAGCTGTAAGCAAAAACAAACCTTTGGATTTTTTAATCAACTGAATTAATTTTCTTTAAATTAATTTTGTCAGGTATCTTATTACAGCAATGAGAAAGGTAACTAGTATAGATTAATACCTACCAATCTCTGTGTTTATTCTTTGTCCCTGTGCTGGGTATCTGGGTTTTGTGGGTTGTTTTGGTTTTATTTTGTATTTTTTTGCCTTCTCTTACTGAATATCTTATATGATTCTGTTTTCCCTCCTCTCTTACTATGTTGACTATACTTTTAAAAGAACTTTGTATTTGTTTGTTTTGGGTTTTTGTTTTGTTTTGTTTTTGTTTTTTGTTTTTGATTTTGAGACAGGGTTTCTCTGTGTAACAGCCCTGGCTGTCCTGGACTCACTTTGTAGACCACGCTGGCCTTGAACTCATGAAGATCGGTCGGTGCACCACCACACCCAGCATTTTTAAGAACTTTTTACAGCTGCTCTCCTTCAGTCTTCAGGATACATTTACAGATGGTCCATACCCTCTTTCAAATAGTTCTAGTGGACTTATAACATCTTGGTTCTTCCTTCTGACCCTTCCAGCACTGTACATACTTGTGAGCCATAGTTTCTGAACACATTGTTGAACTAATTAGAACATATCATCATCTGTTTGATCAACGAAGAATAAGAAACTTTCAGTCTGGAGAGATGGCTCAGCAGTTAAGAACTCTGGCTGCTCTTTCAGAGATCCTGAATTCAGTTCCCACCAACCCATGGTATCTCACAGCCATCTGGAATGGGATCTGATGCCCTCTTCTGGTGTGCAGGTGTACATGCAGATAAAGCACTCATGTACGTAAACAACTTTTTAAAAAACAAATAAAAAATTTCAAAATCATGTTATTTTAATTTATTCTGTAATACTTTCGCTTAATTATATCCAGGTTCCTTATCTAAATCATTTTTCTCCTTTCTCAAGATTTTATTTGACCATTACTTATAAGATAAAATAAAGTAAAATAAAATAAAATAAATCTAATGACCAGAAATTCCCCCAGTTTGTGTAGCAATATCTTTTATTTCTGCTTTGATTTTTAAAAGGGTAATTTTACTGCTTCTCCCTATCCCCCTCCCAACACTGTAAATATTTTATTCAAACACCTTCTTGTTTCTGTAGTTCCTAAAAAGTGGGACCACTAACTGGTGTCTCCCCTTCTCTAGCGATAACCTGAGGGGCACAAAGGGGTCTTACGCTGGTTGGTTTGGATTGGGTCGGTCTTTGTTTGTTTGTTTGTTGGTTGGTTGGTTGGCTGGCTTCATTCTATCTTTGGTTTTCAGAGGTTTCTTTTTCCATTTGAATTTGATATGCCTCATATGAGATATTTTTGGTATTTATCTTGTCCTCTGCTCTCTGAGCTTCCTAGGTCTATGGTGAGGTGCTTATGCTTAATGTAGGGAAATAAAACAGTAGTATTACCTGGATACTTAATAACCTTATAATGAACTGCAAATATAAAAGTAAAGAAGACACCGCAGCTCTCCCCCTTTAAATCAAAACTAAATTTTTTTAAGTGTGGGAAGAAAGCAAAATGAAATCTGAGATAGGATGAAATATAAGTATCTTGTACTAATAGCCAAATTGTATATGTAAGAGAAAAGTCTTTGAAAAGGCTCCAAAGAACATGTGAGATATTTAAAAATAGAAAAAGACAAAAACAAAAACAAAAAGCAAACAAACAAAACAAAAAAAAACCTGCTGATGCAGAGAAAGCTTCAGAGGTCTGGATAAAAGATCTGGCTGTCCACATCAGTCCTTTAAGGCCAGGCCAAATACAGGGCAAAGTCCCTCCAATTATATGAAGGCCAGAGTGGAAGGAAGCTGCAGAAGAGAAGTTGGAAGCAGTAACAGGTTGGTTGGTGAGGGGGAAAGCCTAACTCCATAACATGAAAGTTCAGGTGGTAGAGCAAATGTTGACGCGACAGATGCAGTGTGCACCCAGATGTAGCCAAGACAGGTGAGGAAGGTGAGGGCAGTAAGTGTCAGGTTCCAGCGGCCCAATATGTCATCTAGGACTTTCTTGACTTTAAGAAATGGCTAGTTAAATTGAATCTTAACTAGAAAATGGTCAATAAAATGTCTGCTTTCAATGCTTCAAAGAACAGCTTGATTCTCTAGTCATGGATGAATGGAGTTGGTGACTTTAGGCTCAAGCCAGCATTTATTTAACATTCTTCAAATCCTAAGCCCTTAAGGAATAATCCTAGATCTACTCTGGCTGTGCTCTATAAATAGAACATCAAAGTCTGAACACCCTGGATGTGTTTATAGCATAGTTTAGTAAATATTTTAAGTCCTATAAATTGATAAATATAAATAAAATTTGATACCTACTGCTCAGAAAAGAAGATTCATTTTAAGGTATTACTGCTTTTCCAAGAGTTCCAGTGTGGATGTACAGTGAGGTTAGCATTGTTTGGATGTCTCTAACCCAGCAGCATATATTCTGCAGACCCTGAGACAGGAAGAAATTCTGTTGGGATGTATTATTTAAGTCTTATGTAAGGCTATGGCAGCCAGATGCTATAAATTCTCTAATAGATCTGGGAAATCCCCACTGAAACCGTTCTGGGAAGCATTTATTATTCGGGACAGCATTAAGGTCGTTCATGATTCATGATAGCTGGTCAAGATACCAAACACCATAAGAATTTGGGGGAAAGCTGACCTCGAATTCGATGTGTGACCTTGGGGGCGGGTTTCCAAACCTCAGTGGAGGTAATAGCAAGTGGGTGAGAATTAGTGGTGGAGCTTGCAGCTGACACGGAGCAGCGAGCGTCTTATTATAAAGATGAGCAGAGGCAGGCTGGGAGACAGCTCAGCCAATAAAACTCTCTCTGTCTCTCTTTTTTAAAAAGATTTATTACTTTACTTTTAATTACATGTATGTGTCTAGGTGGGTATTTGTACATGCATGTACGTGGCCACAGAGATCAGAAGAGGGTATCAGATACCCCGGAGCTGGAGCGATAAGAGATTGTGAGCCTTCTGACATGGCTCTTAACTTCTAGGTCAGGCCCCAACCCACGCATCCCATCCTGTGTCCTAGGTGCTCACCAAGCATTTGTCGTGTGAATGTAGCTGACCACAACATTTCCATGTTGACATTTCTTACAGACAAAGTTGAAGTGCCCAATGTGACTCTGGCATTTGCACCATCGGTCACTCAGGCTTTCAGTGAGCAAAAGTAATATTTCTGGTCATTTTTCTCTCACAAAAGGAAACATAGTTAGATGTTCAATAAATACCTACTAAGCTAAACATAATTTTTAATCTTTCCCACTTTCTTTTGACAAAGACCAGCAAAGCCAATTTTATCCTAATATGACTTAAATATGGGTTGGCCTTGAAGACAAAGTGATAATACAAAAATAAATAAATAAATAAGACTGGTACTCTGTGAGAGCAAAGCTAACTCTACTAAAAAGAGGCAGGGTGTGTGCATTTTGAGTTCAAAAATCACAAAACACTGTCATCCTAAAGTAATAACATCGTCTTCCTTAACTGCAAAGCACTGGAGAGAAGGCATCAGAGCCTATCTGATTTAGCATCTAAACTGATTGCCTTAAATCAGGGTGCCAAGAAAGTCTGGCTGCAAAACTCATTTCATTACTTACTTTACAGCATCTGAGAGCAACCTATTTTGAGCAATTTGGACAAGGAAATTAAAGCTTCATAGAGGAGAAAAATAGTAGGAAAGTGCAGCTACATAAATGAAACTGCTCAGTAAAACATGGACTTTTCTCTAGCGTTTATTAGTGCTTCAAATAAAAAAAAGTCTGTGCAGACAGTTCGAGAGTCACTGGTAAGACAGGTGGCACCATCCTGGATACAGACGGAGCACGCTATGAAAGGGTGGACCACGGCTACCTAGCACTAAGCTGCAGCTAAACAAAGCCTGACCCCTGAAATTGTGAGAGAAACATAGAAGCTGCCAGATCGCCACAGACTCTGTGAGAAATTTAAAACCATTTCTGCCTTGAATATGCATTTTTTACATTTATATTTAATTTTGCCTCAGGTATTTTTTGCTTCGAAGGCTGGGAGAGTGGTCCAACGGTATTGTGCTTGCCTAGCATGCCTGAGGGCCCAGGTTTGATTCCCAGCATCACACAGAAAGAAAGTTGCTTTGAGTTTATAACAGGACTATCATGCCTTAGAAAATATATTAGAGCGGGTCGTGGTGGCGCACGCCTTTAATCCCAGCACTTGGGAGGCAGAGGCAGGTGGATTGCTGTGAGTTCGTGGCCAGCCTGGTCTACAAAGTAAGTCTAGGACAGCCAAAGCCACACAGAGAAACCCTGTCTTGAACCCCCCCCCCAAAAAAAAAAGAAAGAAAGAAAAGAAAAAGAAAAAGAAGAAGAAAGAATATTAGGAAAATTATTATTCTGTGAATTTTTAAAAGGCGGTGCCTTTTTGTTCCTCGGCTGCGGTGAAAGCTAAAGAATGCACGGCATCTGTACAATGTGATACAAAAAAAAAAAAAAAAAAAAGACTACAGGGTCTAAGGAATGTAAATGCATTTTTCTCCCTTGCTTCTCTGGCAGAACACTGGGAAACAGGATTTCAGACGTACAAACGTTTGTGTAGACCTAAGGGTTATGGAGATAATTTAGTCGGCGAAGTATTTCCTTCTCAAGCAATAGGACCTGAGTTTCATGCCTAGAGCCCATGTAAAAATCCAGGCTAAAGACACACCAGTGGTTAAAGCAGCAGATGCTCTTCCAGAGGGCCCAGCTCAATCCCCACCCCTTGGTGGCTCACGCTGTCTGTGGCTCCAGTCCCCGGAGGTCCAACACCCTTTCTGAGCTCCAGAGGTACTGTCTGTGCACGATGCATAGCCATGCAAGCAGAACACCCACACCCACACAGAGAGAGAGAGAGAGAGAGAGAGAGAGAGAGAGAGAGAGAGAGAGAGAGAGAGAGAGAGAGATCATT
>OU015753.1:107927273-107968415 GCA_907169655.1 Acomys percivali
GAGAGAGAGAGAGAGAGAGAGAGAGAGAGAGAGAGAGAGAGAGAGTTTAAAAAGACACTAGGTACTGTGGTACCCCTTTTTAATTAGCGTTGTGGAGTTAGAGACTAGGGGATCACTGGGACTTACTGGCCAGCCAGGATAGCCTGCCTGGTCAGTTCCAGGTAGGCAATACCTGGTGTTGCCTGCCAGCCTGCACACACATGTACACATGTGTGTCTGAATCATGCACACAAATTTTTTAATGTAATATTTGCCTTCATTGGTCTCCTCTATTTCTGTTTTTTATTTTATTCTTTTATGTTTTTTTTTTCTGTCCTCAACCTTTGGTTCATCAATTTTCTTCAGCTCTTTGAGTTGCAAATAGCTCAGTTATCTTTAAGTTGACCTGTGTTTGTTTTCTCAGCAGTTTTAATGCATAAAACTTTCATTATCAACCAGCTCTAAGCAGGTTGTCTCCATGGTGACCTCCTCTGGACTCTTTCGTAGCAGTGCTTTCTTAATGTGTAACCCCCAAGGAGTCCTTCCAAATGATTTTGCTTTGATTTTTAATTTAATGCTCTACATTCAGATGACTTGCTCTGGCCTTCATTGACTTCTTTGAAACCAAATACCTGGCCAGTGTTTTTCTTTTTCTGTACTCTTAAAAAAGAGTATATGTGCTGGGCGTGGTGGTGCACGCCTTTAATCCCAGCACTCGGGAGGTAGAGGCAGGTGGATTGCTGTGAGTTCGAGGCCAGCCTGGTCTACAAAGTGAGTCCAGGACAGCCAAGGCTACACAGAGAAACCCTGTCTCGAAAAACAAAACAAAAGGAAAGAAAGAAGGGTGTGCGCCTCCTGACTTGAATGCTGTTCGAGCCACTAATGTTGCTCAGAAACAGTGTTCATCCTCGGTCTGTCAAGTGTGTTTACCAACTTAATAAATTTATCTAATTACGACAGTTTGGTGTTTTTTATACTGTAAAACAACATTGGGTACATGGGAGCTCATAATTTTTATGTTTTTTTGGATTAATTGTCTTATTATGTGGTGATTTTCGGATGACTAATGCTTTTTGCCTTATTTCCTACATTGTCTTATTTTGATCTGCCAGATTTCATTCGCATGTACTTTTCCAATCTAATTTTTAATTTTCTCTGGTTTTTATCTTCCCTGGCAATTTAGTTTCTCTTGGATACATGATATTGCTAGGGATTGTTTTGACTCTTTTGGGATTTTTTTTTTCTGGTTCCATTAGAATTTTAGGATTGTTTTCTTTCTAGATTTGTGAAGAATGTTTTAGTTGAGAGCATCAGTTCTCAACATGTGGGTCACAACCCCTTGGAGGCCGAGTGACCATTAAAGGGTCACATATCAGATATACTGCACATCATATGTCTACATTATGATTACAGTAGCTAAGTTACAATTGTCAAATAGCAACAAAATAACTTCATTGTTGGAGGCCACACGACATGAGGAACTGTATGAAAGGGTTGCAGCGTTAGGAAGGTTGAGAACTGCTGTAGTGGAGGATGCCATGGGTAGTATAAACACTATGTCATTTTGATTTTTTTTCTGATCCATGAAAACGTGATAGCTTTTCCTTTGTGTGTCCTCCATTTCTTTCATTTACTTTATAGTTTTCATTAAAGAGATCTTTTACCTCATTCATTAAGTTAATTTCTAGATATTTTGGAGGACGTGTTACAAATAACATTTGTTCTTGACTCCTAAGCAATCAACTGTTGGTATAGTTTGGCATGTAGCAGCAGAGAATCAACATTTTAGAGTAGCTGCTTGAAATTCAATGTGATCTTAAAGTTCAGAATAGATGTAATATGACTTTTAAAATCTGAAAGTGATCATTTCCCTTTCAGTTAAAATACTTAGAAAAAGCTATGGACAATGACCGAGTGTCATCAGGAAAAAGAGAACAGATGGGAAGAGGAAAGGAAAGTACACTCCTTCAATAATCAGTTACAGAGATAGCAATTAATCTTAGTAGCCTGCCCGCCACTCACACATGGGCACAATGACAGGCTCCAGGTGGGAAGCGGCTGCTCACAAGAACCACATGAATATTGAAGTGATAGCTTCCATACTTGTCTCTAAGGGTGCTGTAGACTTTCTACAATGTACGCGGAATATATGTCACCAATTAAAAACATCACTAGTCATAAAAGTATAAAACCTTTATGAGTCTCAGGGGTTGGGGATTTAGCTCAGTGGTAGAGCACTTGCCTAGCAAGTGCAAGGCCCTGGGTTTGTTCCTCAGCTCTGGGGGGAAAAAAAACCTTTATGAGTCTCTGTTTATTTCCTCAACAGTTTTGTTTGTTTATTTGTTTTCCTGAATATATTTACTAAGTCAAAGCCTTGAGTGTTTCGGTGAGTAGTTAGGCAGGCGTGGTGGCGCACATCTGTCCTTACTCCCGGTTCTCAGGAGGCAGAGGCAGGCTGATGTCTGTGAGCTGCAAGTCAGGTTGTCCATCCAGTGTGAGGATTTGTGACTCACTGGTAGAAACAAACTATGTTAAGGACCAATTGCAGCACAAAATAAACTTCACTTTGATGGAGGCTAAGAATTGGAAAACGTGGACTTGGTCCTTATAACACAGGTCTGCAGTATCAGCTATTAGGAGGCTGGAAAATCACAAATTCAAAACCTGCCTTGTCTATGGGGGGGGCTGGAGGGGGGGCACATAAACAGAAAAGGTCAAAACAAGGAAAATTAATATAATAAAATACTGAACACAAAAACAACCCATTACATAAGCCTCCTTTACCACACTGTCTTTTTTTTTTTTTTTTAACCAAATCTTCCTAGTTTTTCAGAAAATTGTTTTACAAAAAGGCTTTGTTTAGGGTCAGATTCTTGAGAAGCCTGGTAAACAATAATGAGGTTGGGTCTTTCAGGGATGATACTCGAACCCGTACAGCAAACGTGCCTCAGCGTGAACACTGCAACGTAACAGTGAAGTCCTAAGACAGTCACACTGGGGCCAGTGAAAGTGGCTATACAGTATCTGCCCTGTCACCGAAGAAAGTCAAATGGCAACACACCAGCACGTAACAGCAGCTCCAACCAGCCATCCTCACTCCACTCCATTCCTCAACAAAATCCACTGGAACAGGTAAGGCGGCCGCAGGGAGCCTCAGCGTCTTCTGCATTACTGTGTGGATCACAGCACTAAAAGAACCACCATTGAGGAAGTAGGAAAATGAGCCCTGGGTTTGCTTGAAAGGCATCACATTGGAAACGTATCAATGAACTGTGCACAGGGCACTCACTGGCTTGCAATGCTACATGAGATCGGGGACGGTTGTTGTCTTTGTCACCTGGAATAGAGTGCAGCAGACACCATTTGCTGTTTGAAGAACTCATTTATAGAATCGACGCTAGATTTTGAGTGCCTTTCACCCCCGTGCTGATTGATCCACTCATATCAAGAAAAGAGTTTCCTGTTATTGGTAACGTCTGCGAGGTGTAATCTCTAAGAGAAACCAGTAAGAGTTCGGAGTTTCAGTGTGTCCTGGTAAGGACAGCACGTTAGAGCAGCTAAGTTCCTCGGGACAGTAACGTGGCAGGGACACTCCTCACACTACAGCGGACCACAGCGGAGTCCTCAGAGCCACTCACTTCTAGCAGCTAGATTCCACACACATCCCCAACCTCCTAAAGCCTCCAGTTCCCTGAAAACAGCTTGACCATGCAGAAACAAGCTTCCAAGCCGTGAGCTGGGGGACATTTCAGATCCAGTCTCCCTGGTTCTTGCTCGCTCGCTTGCTGGCTTCATGGTGCTGCCAAGGACATCACCCTTGTTAGGTAACTGTGGTGGTTTGAGTAGGTGTGGCCCCCATAGGCTATGTGTTTGAATGCTTGGCCCACAGAGAATGAGCCGATTAGGAGGCGTGGCCTTGTTGGGGGAAGTGTGTCCCTGTGGAGGTGGGCTTTGAGGTTTCCTATGCTCAAGCTATGCTCAGTATGGTACACAATCCCCTTTTGTTGACCACGGGACAAGACGTAGAACTCTCAGCTCCTTCTCCAGCACCATGTCTGCCTGGACGCTGCCATGCTTCCCACCATGATGGCAATGGACTAAAGCTCTGAAACGTTAAGCTGATTAAATGCTTTCCTTTATAAGAGTTGCTGTGGTCACGGTGTCTCTTCACAGCAATAAAACCCTGACTAAAACAGTAGCAGTCACTGAACAGCATCCTCAGACCCACCCACCGCCTCCCTTTTCATATTAATGGCTCTTGTGAGTCAAGATGGGAGATGGAATAAAAAAACCTCTAGAGACTGGAGCTTAAATGGCCTAAGTAATAATGTAGAATAACTAATGTGGCACAATCAAATTATGTATTTCAAGGGAAAATAATTCTTCATTCACCAAGGAGAGAAAAGAAGCCACAGAAAGTAGGGGACACATTAAGTCAACCTTGGATATTTACAGTCTTGAGGAAACATAACTTAGAAATTCAAATGCTTGTCACTTCCTTTTCTTTTCTCTTTTCCAGTGCTGAGGACAGAACCCAGGGCCTACACTGAGCTAAATCCTCAACCCCATCACATCCTTTTTACGTATAAAACTAGCAGATAATTGTCAACTGTGGAAGACCTTGAGAATCCAGTATCTGAGTCTTTCTGGACCAAACAAGGACAAGAAAGCAAGGAAGACAAAAAAACAAATAACTTTTAAAAATTGGTTCTAAAATGTAATCAACCAAGAGATAAATCAGAACTAAGAAAGGGGCTGGTAAATATGAATCTATTGATCTATTTGCACTTTCTACATGTAGACATCCCGTTAGACCAGCACCAATCATTGAAGATGCTATCTTTTTTTCCCACTGTATGGATTTAGCTTCTTTGTCAAAAAATCAAGTGTTCATAGGTGTGTGGGTTAATTTTTGTGTCTTCAATGCGATTCCACTGATAAACTAGCCTATTTCTATGGCAGTACCATGTTGTTTTTATTACAGTTGCTCTATAGCACAGCTTGAGATCAGGGATGGAGATTCTTTTCATTGTACATGATTGTTTTAGCTATTTTGGGTTGTTTGTTTTTCCATATGAGGTTGATAATTGATCTTTCAATGTCTGGAAAAATTGTAAAGGTATTTTTATAAGGATTGCACTGAATCTGTAGATTGCTTTGGTAAGATGGCCATTTTTACTATGTTGATCCTCCCAATCTCACAAGCATGGGAGATCTTTCCATCTTCTGGTATCTTCTTCAATTTCTTTCTTCAGAGACTTGAAGTTTCTTTCATACAAGTCTTTCACTTGCTTGGTTAGAGTTACACCAAGACACTTCCTATCATGTGTGGCTGTTGTGAAGGATGTAGTTTCCCAAATTTCTTTCTCTGCCCATTTGGCATTTGTATACAGGAGGGTTGTTTTTTATTACTCTTTTATCTGGCCTCTTTGCTGAAGGTGTTTATCAGCCAAAGGAGTACTCTGGTGGAATTCTGGGGGTCATTTATGCATCTTGCATAAAACTAAAGTCCAAGTGGATTAAAGACCTCAACAGAAAACCAGACACACTAAATCTGTTAGAAGAAAAAGTAGGGAAGAGCCTTCAGCTCACTGGCACAGGAGATAACTTCCTGAAGAGAACACCAACAGCTCAGGCCCTAAGATCAACAATTAATAAATGGGACCTCATGAAACTGAAAAGCTTCTGTAAGGCAAAGGACACTGTCAACAGAACAAAATGACAGGCCTACAGACTGGGAAAAGATCTTCATCAGCCCCACATCTGACAAAGGGCTAATATCCAAAATATATAAAGAACTCAAGAAATTAAACACCACCAAGTCAAATAATCCAATTTAAAAATGGGATACAGAACTAAACAGAATTCTCAATAGAGGAATATCGAATAGCCGAGAAACACTTAAAGAAATGCTCCATGTCCTTAGTCATCAAGGAAATGCAAATCAAAATGATTCTGAAATTCCATCTTACACTCATAAGAATGGCTAAGAGCAAAAACTCAATGACAGCACATGCTGGCAAGGATGTGGAGAAAGAGGAACACTCCTCCATTGCTGGTGAGAATGCAAACTTGTACAACCACTGCAGGAATCAATCTGGCTCTTTCTCAGAAAACTGGCAATAGGGCTACCTCAAGACCCAGCTATACCACCTCTGAGCACATACCTAAAAGATGCTTCACCATACAGCAAGGACATTTGTTCAACTATGATCATAGCAACTTTATTCCTAATAGCCAAAATCTGGAAACAACCTAAATGTCCCTCAACAGAAGAATGGATAACGAAACTGTGGTTTATTTACATAATGAAATACTATTCAGCTATTAAAAACGAGGGAATCTTGAAATTTTCAGGCAAATGGATAGAAATAGAAAAAAATCATCCTGAGTGAGGTAACCCAGACCGAAAAAGACAGGCATGGTATATATTCACCCAAGGGGGAATTGTGGCAGATGCTGGGACTCGCTGCTGGACTCTGGGTGGAGCGCTGTGAGTGGTATGGAAGAATGGGGGGATAGAAGGACCCTGGGGGTTCAGAAGCCCCACAAGGAGACCATCAAGGCTGTTGGATCTGGACCCAGCGCGGGCTGAGCAAACTGCTGCACCAACCAAGGACAATGCATGCAGTAAACCTAGAGCCCTGTTCAGATCTAGCCAATGGACAGCGCATTCTCCACGGCTGTAGGAAGAGCAGGGACTGCCTCTGACATGAACTCTGGTGCCCCAATTTGACCACTTTCCCTTGGTGGGGAAACCAGGTGGCACTCAGAGGAAGGGGAAGCAGGTTATCAGAATGAGACCTGATAGGCTGTGGTCATGTGGTGGGGAGGAGGTCCCTCATGTCAGAGGTATAGTGGAGGGAACTAGGGCAGAAGAGGGAGGGTGGGTGGGAATGGGAAGATCCAAGCGAGGGGATAACAATTGGGATTCTGAATAAATTATAATAAGTTAAAATTTAAAACCAAAAGAAAAAGGGCTGGAAAGTAGAACTGCAATGCCACATGACTGGAGTATGAGGAGAGCGAATGCCTACACTCAATAGGGGGAAGTAATTGCTTCAATGTTATCTACTTATTTCCCTTTAAAGTTATGTGAACTAAGAGTCTGGAGTGACTGTTCAGCAGTGAACAGCACTGGCTGCTTTTGTTGAAGATCTAGTTTCAATTCCCAGCATACAGCGGGTGGCTCACAGCCATCTACTCCAATTCCCAGCATACACCGGGTGGCTCACAGTCATCAACTCCAATTCCCAGCATACACCAGGTGGCTCACACCCATCAACTCCAGTTCCTGGGCATCTAATGCTATCTGACCCACGTGGGCTCCAGGCATGCAAGTGGCCCATATACATACATGTGAATAAAATACTCATATGCATAAAAGAAAAGAAAAAAGTAAGTATTATGTGGAGTCAGGCTGGGAGTGCTGGCTCACGCCTTTAATCCCAGCATTTGGGAGGCAGAGGCAAGGGGGATCTCTGATTTCAAGGCTCATCTGGTCTACATAGTTCCAAGATAACCAGGCCTATACAGAGAGACTTCTTCTTGAAAAAACAATTAATAATTAATGATGATGGTGATGATGATGGTGATAAAAAGTTATGTGACGTAAATGTTAAACTTGTTTAACTTAATGCAATCTTATTATAAAAACAGAAGAGCAGTGGACCTAGGGAAGAGGGGGATGAGGGGGCTGATCGCTAAGCCACCTGGTCTTCAACCCCATCAGAGACTTAAGAAGGAATAAACTGACTACCTGAGTGTGCTGGGAGTGCAGGTTAGTAGCTTTCCAAATGAGAAGAGAGACAGTTTGCTACCTGAACAGTCACCCAAAACTCTCTATAATGTTGGAGCATCTTCTTCAGCCTTCTGGCCCAACATTTCTGAAAGACATAGTTGTGAGGCAGGAACTATTGAGGACTTGTTTAATTTGTCTTGGCAGAGTTTGGCCAATGACTCTGCCTGTGTCTAAGCTTGCCATTTATTAGGCAGAATTCTCTCTGTGGTAGAAAGGAGGACATTTTGCCCAGCGGCTTGTTTGCCACATTTGAAGCCATTTTCATAAGGAGGTTCTTGGATGATCATCATCTTCTCTGAGGTAGGGCTGGGTGTTGCCCAGAATTAAACTGTCTTATTGTCAGTGAATCTTTAAAATAATAAGAAAACATTTTAAAATGGCATATTCTGCATGTCTCTGAGGTTTTTTGTCTTGCTATGGGTAGTTTATTGTATATATGTGTAATATAAATGTACATGTAAAAAATAAAAATGTTTATTTTAAGAAAAAACTGTCATATAGAATTTTATGATAACTGATATTTTCTTTATTCATTTCTCATGAGAGGAATTGGTATATATAATATGTGACATATTAAATATATAATCTTTGCTTTGCTTTCAATAGTTAAAAAAAAAGACAATTAAAAAAAAAGAAAGAGAGAGAGAGAGAGAGAGAGAGAGAGAGAGAGTCCTGATCTCCGGGCGTGGTGGCGCACACCTTTAATCCTAGCACTCAGGAAGTGAAGGCAGGTGGATCTCTGTGAGTTCGAGGCCAGCCTGGTTTACAAAGCGAGTCCAGGACAGCCAAGATAACACAGAGAAACTCTGTCTGGAGAAATGGAAAAAAAAAGTCCTGATCATGTATCCTTCAGCATCACAGTTTTCCAGGCTGCCAGACTGATGAACTAACTGTGTGCCCCTCTTCAGCTGGTTTGTTACACTGGCTCCACGCAGGAGGGCGATCTGCTTTCTACATCATCAGCATTGCTTGGGTGGTAACTTTCACTTGAAAGCCTCTCTTTCTCTCTCTCTCTCTCTCTCTCTCTCTCTCTCTCTCTCAAGACAAGGTTTCTCTATGTAGCCTCGGCTGTCCTGGCCTTGCTTCGCCGACCAGGCTGGCCTCAAACTCACAGAGATCTGCCTGAGTGCTGGGATTAAAGGTGTGTGCCCCAACATCCAGTTTACAATCCAGTGTCTTTTAGCTAATCTTATCCCCCCCCCAACAAGATACAATTAATACCTTTATGAGTCCACAGATACTTGAGCCAGGAGAATAAAAATTACTTTTAAACACACTTCAGAACTATGCAAGGAGCTTCATAGACTACACCTTCCTGGCTCCATTCTTAGCCAGAGTCTCTGAGAGGAGGTCCAGAGATTGGTTTGCTCACAAGTTATCCCCTCAATAAGACTTAGAGCTGTATTAGAGCTTCACTAAGCTCAGGCATGATTGTTGTGTTAAAGCCGCTTTGTTCAACATTTGGAGCCTTGACTAATTAAAACATCTGAGAAATGGGTGAGACGCATAGTGGTAAGTTAATTCAATAAACCAGATGGCTAAAACTCAGCCTTAATACAACTTCTCTTCTGGACTCCGGAGTATTAAACCTTGAATCCACCTGCCAGAACACATACACTGATTGACTCAACATGGCCAGTATGAGGATTCTAGAACCACTGGGCCCTCAGTTATGACTCGTGTCTCCCAGTGTTCAGTCATGTGTCATCTTTGTAGCACAGGGAATGTGTCTGTCTTATGCACAGCCATAGCTTCAACTCTCAGCAAAGCGATAGGATATGTGGCCATTTGATAATGTTCGTTGGATTCATTCATGAAATAGTGAAAAGAACCAAGTGCAGTGATTTCAGTTTCAGTGGAACCAATAGCGGTATATATATATATATATATATATTTTTTTTTTCTACAGTAGCTGGTCGTGTTATACTGTCATAAAGGATCACTCTTCGTGAAAAAATAAAACTGTCGGCATCTAGGATCAAGTCATGGAGATAGAACTACACAATGGAAAGAGTGATACCGAGATATGGCCCAGCAGGTAGAGCTCTCACCCTCCCGTAGGCACAAAGCCTCAGGTTCTGTCTCCACCACCACACAGCCCAGCAAGGCTTGGAGTTTTATAGAGATTTCAGACGTTACTGTCTTAAAATTCTAGCAAGTCGATGTCATTATGACCACAGTCATTATTAAATTGGGCTTCAGTGTTAACTGTAGGCTGAAGGGGGTGGGAAATATGGCAAAACCTAGGCAACGGCTGGTTTTTCTGTAACCCTGGGATTAAGAATGATTTAAACACTTTTAAAGTGTTCCAAGGGACAAGAATGGAGGAAGAAGATGAGGGAGAACTGGGCCTTTGACAGAACTGTTTCCTGACCTCAGTCACAAGGACAGGCTGGAGAGCTGGCTTGGAAGCTCAGAGAGGAAGTGAAGGTGCCAACACAAAGTAGATTGCTTTCGATTGGCTCTCACTTGGTAATTGGGTGCCAAGTGGCAGGAGAGCAGTTGTGAATTTCAAACATTAAGTGAAGTCTGTGGTAATCAATTCAGTCTGCCTCTCCAAACTCTTCCTGACCTCTAAACAAGCCAAAGATTTCAAGTGAGTTAGGCTGTGGTGAAAAGCACCATCTTCAGTTTTCTTTCACCCCGCCCCACCAACTACGGCCTCTCACAGGAGCTCTTAGGACGCCCTCTGTCTGAGGCATGCCAGGACTCTGTTATGTAAAGAGAACAAAGGACTTAGCAGGTTGCTTCTAAATGACCCAGAGAGCCAGGTTTGGTGGCACATGCCTGTCAGGAGGCTGAGGCTGGAAGACCACAGCTACAAGTCCTGTGTAGACTGCAGAGTCAGCTCAGGGCCAGCTCAGGCAACTGGGGCTGTAGCTCAGTGGTAGAGCACTGCCTTTCATGCAAGGAACCCTAGATTCTGTCCCCAACACCGAGAAGAAATAAGCAAATAAACAATGCTTTCCATTCCGTGATTTCCAGAACTAGCTGAGAACCAAAACATTAACAAAATTTAAGCTAAGCCTTTAACCTTTGACCCCAGGACTCGCTTGGGAGGCAGAGGTAGGTAGATCTCTAAGATCCAGGAAGCCTAGTCTAAGAGCTTGTTCCAGGACAGCCAAGGCTACACAGAGAAACCCTGTCTTGAAGAACATCATGAAGGAGGAGGAGGAGGAGGAGTTCTACCTCTTAATTTTTTGTTTTGCTTTGTTTTTTGAGAGAGTGTTTCTCTGTAGCATGCTGGGTACCCTGGAACTCACTCTATAGATCAGGCTGGCCTTGAACTCAGAGATCTACCTGCCTCTGCCTCCCAATTGCTGGGATTAAAGGCGTGCCCCACCACCGCCCATACAATCCCCTTAAGTTTTAATTAATTTTTTTGAGACAGGTTCTCACTGTGTGGCTGTGGCTGTCTTGGAACTCACTATATAGAGAAGGCTGGCTTCGGACTCAAAGATCTGGCTGCCTCTGCCTCCCAAATGCTGGGATTAAAGGTGTGCACCACCATGCCAGGCTTTAACTAAAAATCTCATTCTATGATTATAAAAACAACTCGGTACCTTTGGTGACTATAGGGAAGAAGATACATGGGATTCTAGAAGCAACTAGAAGATGCTCACGCTTGCCTGGATGGTTAGAGTCATCATGAGCCATAACATAAGCAAGGAACCTGAACATAAAAGCTCATACGGAGGATGGGGAAGAGGGCTGCTCAGGGTAGCACCTCAGAGAAGCAGAGCAGAAACACGGAATTCAGAGATATAAAGAATGTGTCTTTGATTCCTTCAATATGCATTTGGATCCATTTGCGCACAAAGCAGATTTCAGTCTCTGAGAACAAACTAAATTTTGGGCCTCTTCCAAAGAGAGGGGGAAAAAAATACTTTTCTGAAGTGTTACAAAATGTTCTGAAAGCCTCCGCAGCACATCTTCATGTTTATTTCACTACTTGTGTAGCGACTGTCCAAGACTTCTCCCGCACGGTACTCCTGACCCTACTAAGCCCCTATTAGCTCCTACCTCGGGGCAGAGCCTGGAGATGCTGGGTGCATAAGGTAGGCAGGAGTGCGTGAAGAACTTGTTCGGGTTCTGATATTATCTAAGAACTGAACACAGTTTTGTTTTTGTTTTTGTTTTTTTTTTAAGGAAGTCGTGTGTGTTAGTGCTTTACAATGTCACCCATCCTGGACCTCAGTACGAGTTCTGGCCTCTGCCTGCGATTCCTGCCTCACTTCCTGTTAACCCCAACATTCCCTGCAGCTTAAGGCCTCGTCAGCACCTTAACTTCCCCGGGTGATATTCTTGTTCCTGTCATCTTTATTGGAGCCCTCGAGGGAAGAGGGGAGACAGACAGAGCCATAGCCCCTCCAGTTAAACAGTCCGCGTATAAACTCAGTTAAAGTTGGTACAAGTCAACTGATGGACACTGCTTATCAAGTACTGGCTTGATTTCAACTATTGGTTACTAAGAGGCTCTTCCGTCCTAAGCTGTAAACGCCTGCCCACCCCCTTCACTTCCCAGCCGAGGCCCCGTCATCGTCACTGCTGCACCAAGACTGCTTTGAGGACCACGCTTTAAATAAACAGTGAACACGCCATGGCTGTACCTTCCCACTGTGGAGACCAGCGCCCGGCAGTTCACTCAGCACACAGTACTTGCTCCAGCTGACACTTAAGGACAAAGCAGACAGCACCCTCCCCAACATGGCAAGCTTCAGAATCCACGTCCATCCCACATTCCTCTCACAAGAGTTACTTTGTCGGTTCCCTGTGAGTGACTCAGCACCGGTCATCCGGCTGTGATGAAGACTTCAAAGTGCTTTAAAAATTGATTCAGCTCCTTGGAGAGGCTCTAGAAAACAATTCTTCCTTCTCTATATATAACTATTTTGTTTTGGTTTCTAAACACTTCATATGACATTGAAATAAACCACTGAGACCAGCCTTTGAGACAATTTAAATGAACTGGAATTTATAACAATTTTTCCTTCTTTGGGCTTCAGGGAGAAGTGAGGGTATATTTTCCTCTTAGAATCTGGTTCATACTCTATTTGTAAAGATGCGACAGGCAGTCGAATATCAAGGCTCATTACTTCAGCTTCTATAAGAGGCAGAACATGTTTGGAAAGATGCCTCACACAGTGAGGGATGAGATGGGAGGACCTGCAGATCTCAGACATGAAGTTGGAAATGAAGACCCGAATCTGAGAGTAACATGACATCCTTAATGGGAAAATGATTCGTGCTTTCCCGGTGCCAGGCCGACGTGTATGGCAGACGCAGTCCTTACGCCAACAGAAATGGCTCTAAGCCTCTGTTTTCCCCCAGTCTTGTCAGTGTTCTCACAGGTATCGGAAACATTATAACGTTATTCTTTTTGGGGAGAGTCAGCCATCAATTGCCCCCAGGGTGGTCATGCCACTATTGCAGCAGTGGGCATACCTTGACTGGTGGGTTGATGTGGTAGGAGAAGTTTAAGTTTCTCCATTTATATTAGCATTTTAATACTACATGCAGGATAAATATGACTTTGTGTGTAGATACCATTTTTTTCTAAAGAAAAATAATTGGGGGGTGGGGGGGGAGGAAACCATCTTTACCTTGTCTGCCCTAAATGGAAAAAGTCTCACTTGTTATAGAACCAAGCACCATGCATTAAGGTTTTTCAAACAATGAGAAAAATCAGATTGTAAAATTTTGTTAAAGAAATAAGTGTTAAGGGCTGAAGAGGTGGCTCAGAGGTTAAGAGCACTAGCTGCTCTGCCAAAGGTTCTGAGTTCAATTCCCAGCAACCACATGTTGCATCACAGCCATCTATAATGGGATCTGGTGCCCTCTTCTGGTGATCAAGCACACATGCAGGCAGGATGTTGTATACATAATAAATAAATTTTTTAAGAAGAAAAGAAATAAGTGTTAAAAGGTAAGTGAACCATGTGACCTCATCAGATCAGCAACATCCACTGCCTTAAATTTCTTTATCAAATACATTATATTAAACATTTCTTCAAAATAAATGAGATATGAACATATAAAAATGCCATGCTAAAAAAGAGTCAAGTGAAGATGACCAGGAGTTTGTACTATGACATAACAGAAAGAAGGAAGAAGGCACAACAGTTTAGAGGCAGAGATTGTGTGTGACCATGTCACTTGACCTCTGCTCCTTGTACTCTGGAACGTCCAGACTGGCTGGAGAGTCAGATTTACAGAGATCTCTCAGCAGAGCCCTCACGAGAGCTCCAGAGGGAGGAGGGAAACAGAAAAGTTTTATTACCATTTTCAAGCAATAAGATTTAAAGTCTGCACTAGATTTTTGGCTTGCTTTTCGGCTTTACTTTTTAGTGGATGGAAAATTTTTTTCTCACCTTGGGGAGTCTGGGTTCCTTAAATGCAGAGCGATGTACTTTGTGTTCCGAGTTTTCACGTCTTGGAGGAAAACATAAGAATCTCAGCAATTCCCCTGGAATATTTATTGCTCTTGGCCCCTTTGATTTGTTGTTGGCTATTTTCATTCTGTATCATGAGAGAAAAACGACTCAGGTTTATCATTCTATAAAACCAACATTAAATTAGACCAAATCAGCTGCAGAACAGAAAATTAATTTTACAGAAAAAGAATTTTTAACTTTAACACTAATGTGTTAATGGTGTGCAGACATGTGTGATAGATCCTGAGAGATTCTGAGTATTCCAAAGGAAAATAGAGAAGGCTGCACCTCAGACTGAGCACAAGCCAGCAGGAGAATTCACCTCAGGGGCTCTCAGACTGTCACCACCCTGGACATGTAGCTCATCACAGTCCTCCAGCATGAGAACCTGAAGCATGCTCCTGCTTCCTGAATGCTCAACAGGTGCTCATCTTAGCATCTGAGCACTTGTGTGACCAAATAAGGTTCCTTATCCTGCAACAGTTCTGTTTGGTCTCTCTTTATTATTATTTTTTTCCTTCAAGAGTCCAACACTGTAGCTTGCTTTTAAAACAAACAAATAAACAAACAAACAAATAAAAGGCCAGCAAGAAAGATGGAAGAGATAGCAAGTGCACTTGCCACCAAGCTTGATGGCACGAGCTTGACTGCTAGAACTCACATAATAGGAGAAAACCCACAAAGTACATATGCATGAGAACAGAGAGATGTGTGCACACATGATAGAAGAGGAAGAAAGAGCAGGAGGAGGAGGAAGAGGAGGAGGAGGAGGAGAAGAAGAAGAGAAAGAAAACAGCATAGTTCAGAGTAATAATACTAAATGGAAATGAGTTTTAGAGGAGAGCAGAGCCACATGGAGGCGAGCAGAGCCACAGACAAATTCTCTCATCAAAAAGCCTCACTGCACTGCTCCTTCACTTATTCACTGCAAAGAATCCTCACTGTCCCATAAATAAGATTTTTGTTGATCAAACAGACAAACAAAAGAACCCACAATTTATAATGTGAGAATAATAATTATAAATTAAAATTCCACCGTGTCTATTCCCTGAGGCACATTTTTTCCTACCCGTTGGCTGCTGTGTTTCTGTTAAATCTCAGGGCAAAACTAAGTCTAGATAACTGTCTTGTAACTCTCGGGGCAGAAGAAACACTTCACTGTGAAAACATTGGTGCACAGTGAGAAAAGTATTGCATTTTTATGAACTTTACTATACAGCCTTGGAATTAAGTCATACTCATTTGAAAACCATCCAAAAAAGGTTAATTATAAAATTGCTAATTAGATGGGCTGTAATAGTGCACAGGTTTAAACCCAGTACTTGAGAGGCAGGGCAGGTGGATCTCTAAGTTCTAGGCCAGCCTGCTCTACAGAGAGTGTTTCAAGACAGTCAGGGTTACACAGAGAAATTGTGTCTCAAAACCCCAGAATAACAACAACAATAATAATATAAAATTGCTGGTTGAGTAGCTCATTATTGGATATCTAAATGAATTCTAATTTCCTCTTTATTTTCTTAATTTAAAAAATAGAAAAACCCTGAGAAAGAGACTTGATACCCTATGAGCATATACAGGGGGGAGGTAATCCCCCTCAGAAACAGTCATAGGGGAGGGGAATAAGGGGAAAATGGGAGGGAGGGGAGAATGGGAGGATACAAGGGATGGGATAACCATTAAGATGTAACAAGAATAAATTAATAATAATTTTTTAAAAAACAAAAAAATAGAAAAACCTGTGTTGCTGTCAGTAAAGATGCTTTAAAGTAGTTAGGAAAGTCCCTGGTAGACAGAGAACAGTCAACACAAAGGAGAAGGGTAGAGATGATGTACCTGAGTCTTCTTATCAGCTGTCAGAATCAGTTTATCATTACTACACTGTAACTGGGATTTTTAAATCATCCAACTGACTTGGGCGGTTGTTTCTACCTTAAAACGGTCTGTTGTTTACTTCTAGCCAATGTAATTTAATATACACATTAAATATATATTTATATATATTAAACATATATATATATATACACACACACATATTTAAATAATATCGACACTAACCATGCAACCAATTCAACTCTTTCCACAAAGACTATACAAAGTTGAAGGTGAAAAAAAAAAAAAAAAAAAAAAAAAAACACGGATACATACAAGGCAAGGGAAAGCACAAGCTTCAGAACATTCAAGAATAAATGATTGCTAACAGAAAGATGCATCTTAAATTCTGACCCCAACAGTGTCGTGAAAGACATGGAGTCTGAAATCAAGGGTCTCTCTCTCTCTCTCTCTCTCTCTCTCTCACACACACACACACACACACACACACACACACACACACACACGCATAGACAAACACCCTCCCCCTCTCCCTCTCCCTCCCCCTCCCCCCTCCCTCTCTCTCTGGCAAGATTTTGACAGGTGGCATTAGAGAAATAGCATACCATAAACCAAAAACCAGCCAGGGATACCCAGCTTCCCTGGAGCACAGGGGCAATGTGAAGATGTAGAAGCACAGCTGAAGAGGAGCGTGACGTGTGATGCCCGCCTTACGCCTGAAGATCCACACTTTTCAGTAGGTAGTAGAAAAGTATTTAGGGTTTGTAGGAGTCAGGGTCAGAGACAAATAGCACAGTCAATCAGAATCTATAGTTGAGTTGGTGAGATCACTGCCTCCGAGGGTGTGGGCGTTCGATCTAGAGCTTCATGCTAGAGCACTGACCTAATATGCACAAGGCCCTGGGTTCCATCTCCGGGAAGCTCATGGTTATGGACACATAACTAAGGCCTTCTGAGGAGGAGCGCAGCCAAGCTGCACCCAAGTGAGAGCCACAGGAATAAGTAGCCTCGCACCCTTGTCTGCTCCCCCTGAGGTCCTGCAGAAGCCTCTGCAAGGGCAGAACCTGCAGCTGGACGCCAAGAGGTGAGAAGACACGGAAGCAGGAAGGGACAGAGCTCCAGACACCCTGCTCCTAGGTGCCGCATAGTGAGACACGGTGGCAAGAAAAACAGAAATGCCCAGCACAAACCTTGTGGGCAAAAGGAGACAGGCCTCTCTGCCAGGCAGGATGGGATCAGGAGAGAGGCACTAGAGACAGGGCATCTGACAACACGGGCCGCTAGCTGAAGGGATATGGCTCGACGCTGCAGGAAAGACACACAGCGAGCCGCGTGGCAGCAGGAATCTGTGCCTGCTGAATTGCTCACATTTTACCCAAGCAGAAAGCAAGGCCAGCCTATTACACCCGAGGCCCTCCTGAGGGACCCGCCTCCTTCAGAGACTCCGCCTCCTGAAGGGCTCACAGCCTTCCAACAGCACCACCAGATGGCGACCAAAAGTTAAGACATCTGGGAGCGAACTTCACATCCAAACCGCAGCAGCAGCAGCAGCATAAACTAGGAAGCAGAGATAGTAATAGAAATGATGAGTAAAAAAACCAGAGACCAGGTCATCTGTGGGAAACGTCATAAACAGATAAACCTGAGAGATCCCAAAGGATTAGATGTAGGGCGGGAAGACAAGTTCCGAGTCCAGAACTTTGAATCTTGAGTCCTCAGGGCTTAAGGCCATCGTTAGCAACACAGCACAAGTGCCGTATTTCAAAGAGCTTGACGCCTTCAAGCCCTGCTCGTAAGCAAGTGACACTCTTGGAGGATGTGCGTGTACACGAGAACCAAATACATCCCAGGACAGAACTCTATGAAAACTCACAGCGATAAACACGGGAAGAGAAGGAACTCAAATCAATTTCAGGCAAACTTTCATCTACAAAAATCTCCCTGGAAATCCTACTTTTAAAAAGCCAGCAGTGTTGCTGGATATGTAGCTCAATTGGTGGAGTGCTTGCCTAGGGTGCGCAGAGCCGTGGTCTCCATCCCCAGCGCCATATAACCTCGGAGGAGTGGAGCACATCAGGAGGTAGAAGCAAATGGATCAGGAGTTCCAGGTCATTCTTAGCCATGTGTCCCTTCTGCCAGAGGTAAGGGACTCGTCTCCTTTTGGCAAGGGGATAACCACCGGGATGTAATGTGTGAATACATTATAATAAATGTAAATAAATAAACATATATAATGAAGTAAGGAGAGACAGTGGAACTATCGATGTTAACTAGTAGAGCAACAGAGTCACAGAAGTGAGTGATAAAAAGAATCCATGCGGAACAGCAGGTGCCTGAATGTATAGGGACCACCATGCCTATACACTCTCCCTAATACTGATGGAGAAAATGGGTCACTCAATCACCTGGAAACAACCAGCCCTTTAAAAAACATCGACAAGAGATGATCATCAACTGATGTGGATTGAGTGTTTGTATCCCCCAAAGTCCACCTGTTAGAGCCCTGGGGGTCGTAGTATTGAAGATGGTAGCCTTTAAGAGGTAGCTTGGCCCTGAATGCAGAGCCCAGTAATGAAATCCATGCACTTATGAGGAGAATCAGCAGAGCACCTGCCTCCCCTCTCCTCCCTCTGCATGGAGGACTATCCCCAGAAGGCAGCTACCGACACCTTGTCTCTCGCCCATGTACGTTGCCAACACACCTGTGGTGGTTTGCCAATGCCAGAACTAGGAACTAAGTGTGCTCCCGTCTGCAGAAGCCCAGCTGAGAGCTGTTTGCATAGGCGAGGTTAGCAGGTCACATCCGCCCCTGCTTCCTGTGTGGTTCCAGTGTGCCCAGCAAGCTTCCTGCTCCCGCAGCCACGTCTTCCTATTCCCATATCTTCCTCCCATAATGGATGCTCTGGGAATGTAAACCAAAGTGAAACCTTTCTCTCTCAGTTATATTTGGTCAGGGTGTTTTGTCACAGCAACAGAGAGGACACTTAGCACTCAGTTTTCTCCTGCTAAAGCAGATTTTAAATGTTTGGAAATGTCCACCTGTACAACAATAATTCTGCATATTCGACTGTGATAATGCACAAATCCTATTCATTTCCCAAGATTCCCACAGTGTTACCCAGCCTGTCAATAAAGACATCACTGCTATAAGGTATTCTTGGCAACCCACATCTGCTGATTAGTGCTCCAGTACTGAAATATTGTCTGTATTACATGGAAGTTTAATTACAGCCTGGCTCATAAATTGCATCCCAGCTTGTTTTTCAGTCTTGTATCCTGCTCTAAGCTTGGCCAGAGCAGGAGAGATCTATGCAGGCACTCAACAGTTTACACTTCACCACAGTGAAAGCCCTTGTGGGTTACAGGCAAGGAAGTGACAGTGAGATTTGCCTCTTAAAGACTGCCTGAGTCTAGAGGGAAGACATCTGGAAAGTGTCTTTTTATTATAAACATCAAACCAGCTTTGAGAGGAAGGAAGAACCTCGGGGAAGGAAGGCCTAAAAAAGGGCCAAGAGCAAAAGGTCTGATTTAGGGAAGCGATTGTGTGGAGGGAGAGAAGTGAGAGGAAATCGTACAGAGGAAGAACCAACAGAACGCGATGGCTACTTGAACGCGTGCCAGGGGAAAGGAGACGAAGAAAGCTTAATTAAATTCTTCGATGCCTCACCTCACACAGGTGTTTCTGATCTTGTCAGCCTGCTTCTCTGCTTCCTGATGGCTGCAGATGTGGTCTTAACCATCTTGGCGCCCACAGATAAATATTTAAAGCCAACAGTGACCGAATCAGGCTGCCACACTGCCTTAATGAATGCCTAACCTAAGCTGTCCTCAGTTTTTGCCATTTAAGAGGAACCTAGTTCAATCTTCTGAGATCCATGCAGAGAAGAAAAAAATCAGGCTTGGAGGTGCGTGGTTGTAATTCCAGCCCTGAGGAGGCAGAGCCCGGCAAGCCCCAGGTCGGGGTGTCTCAGTAACCAAGGTGGAGGCTGGAGACTCAGCTCACTGCTTAGACACACTTATTGCTCTTGCTAAGGACCTGTGTTCAGTTCCCAGCACCCAAGTGGTGGTTCACATCCCTCAGTAACTCCAGTGTCGATGGATACAGAGCTCTTCCTTCCGGCCTCTGAGCGCATCAGGCATGCATGTGGTATACACATGTACAGGCAAGCAAAACAATAATACTTATAAAATAAAATTTTAAATCTGAAAAGAAACCAACTGGTTGAGGAATGACACCTGAGGTTGACCTATGGCCTCTGCGTATAATATAAACTCACAGACACAGACACCTGTATACACGTGCATCTGCAAACACATGAACACACACACAAAAAAAAGTTTTTTGAATAAATACCTGTAAAGTAAACAGCCAGTTCATTTGCCATTTCAGAAGGTGACAAACTGATCAAATCTTTTCTGTCATTAGTAATCATTAGCACTGTTTTACATGGGTATTAACTAGCCATATCTAACTGATTACTTTTAAAGATTGATTTCTTTTACGTGTGTGGTTTCTCTTCCTGTGTGCAGTGCTGGAGGAGACCAGAATAGGATGTCAGATCTCCTGGAACTATAATCATAAGCGGTTGTGAACCACGGGTGCTCTGAAAGAGCAGTCAGTGCTCTTAACCACTGAGCTCTCTCTCCACCTGTTTCATTGTTATTATTGTTGTTATTTACAGTGTGTGAGTGGAGATGCATGCTTGTTACAATGCATGTGTGGAGGTGTCAGTGCTCTTTCCACCGTGGAACCCAAGAATGGAACTCAGGTTGTCTGGCTTGCGTGGCACATGCCTCTACCCACTGTGCTGTCTCACCAGCCCAACACACCTATTTTAAGCCGAATGGGTTACCTAACTTCAACCGCTATCAGTGGCTCTTCTGGTGGTGTGCAGAGAGATGGGGTCTCCTGGAGCACAAGCTTTTACCTTGTAGTTAAAAATGACCTCAAAGCTCCTGATTCCTCTGCTCCGACCTGCCACATGCTGGGATTGTAAACATGCAGATCCACTGCCAGCATTTAGCAGTGTGTCCTGCACGTCAGTGCACTCAAAATCACCTACGGTGCTGTTAAAATTACAGACGACAGAGTTTTGACTCAGTTGTTGGCTTTTGAAGCCGTTGTCTTTGAACAATATTTCTGATGTTTTTGGTTGATCATATAAGTCCTCAGGGGTGCTCTTTGACAATGTGGAGCCCCTGGCCCTGCCCTGATCTCCTGAATAGGATCTGGCCTCATCTTCAGGGGAGGTATGGAGGCATCTGAATATTTTCACATGTTCCACACGGTGTTTAGTCAGCCAAGACTTATAAGCATGGCCTCACAGCAATCCTAGGATATGGGTGCCTCGGTTTTTCTGTTTTACAAAGAGATGGAGGCTTAATCAACCTGAGTTCTGGTAAATGTACTTAGCCTTTCCCCTGGAGGGTTTGCACCACAGTCCATACTAAATGTGAAACATGCCTGGTATTTGTGCTAAGCATCTGGACAGCAAAGACATTAGAGGCACAGCCTTAGCATCTGCAAGTACAGGCACTGCCTTGGGAACCGCAGGTACAGGCACTGCCTTGGGATCTGCAGAAATGTGGTTTAACTGAGTGCACAGCACTTAGCTGAAAGCTATTTTCTTTCAAACATCTCATGATGGCAATATATGCAGGTCCTCCTAAAACAATTTCTGGCATGAATGCCTGGGTGGATAGATGGTTGGATAGATGGATGGATGGATGGATGGATGGATGGATGGATGGATGGACGGACGGACTGACGAACGGACCGGTGATATGTATTATTTCCGTTTTGTCCGCGCTTAGCCCTGTCTTCACCTTCACGTTCCTCTCTTTCCTTTCGTGCTGAACCTCCCTGACTTTCCAGTATACAGCCTGTGCTTGCTCCTGTTCCAGAAGTGAGATCTGAAAAGTCACTGAGGTTCACAAAACACAATTTCCTCAACTACAGCCTCAGCACCACCTGGGAACTTGGCCCACATGCAAAGATTTTCCTTCCAATCTGCTAACGGCACACTGATTAGTCTTCCTTCTGACGCTGCTAACAGACACGGGCTGTGAGGACCACAGTGGTAGGGCTGCCCTTGGAAGGCTTCTCTTGGGGCAGATCTGGGTCGGGTGCCCAGACAGTAGATCCACAGCTGTTGGTGTCCTCGGCCATAATGAGCGGGCAGAGCCGCTGTTTGACCACTACCCTGGGCTCATTTTCCTCCCATCCCATAAACTCCCATCACCTGGAGCCACCTGAGGGCATCTGTGCTAGTGCTTCCTGGAAGAAGCTGACAGCAAAGAATGAAATTACAAACACTTTTCCACGGTTTTGCCATTTGAGTAAACCCTAAACAAGCTTGGTATGGTGCTTAGAAACGAGCCCAGCGTGCCCAGCTGTTGACTCTTCCCTCAATAGCCACTAGGTGTCGCCCTCTGCTGCTCATGTGGCTTTCCTTTGGGTCTAAGGCTGGAGTTCGGCTTCCTGTCACGTTCCTGTGTTTTGAGAACTAGCTCAACTTGTTTTCCTTTTTCTTGGCGACTCTGTCAGAAGTTGCATCCATTTTTACTTTGTCCTGGGGGGGGAGTTTGACAATTCCTGGATGCGGCACAATCGTCTGTGTTTAGGGCTCCACTGGCTAGGTCTACTGTTTGGAGGGCATTTGACGCTTCGCAAAACAGCTCCATAGAATGTGGTTAAACTTAGCCAAGGTTTCTGAAAACGAATACCTCAAGATCTCCACAGAGACACAACAATCATTAAAAATTTTGGAGAAATGCTGGTCTCACTGACTATCCAAATCAACATGTCTTTGATCTTCAGATAACATTTTCTTAGTGGGAAAGATTTTTCTATGGATTTATCTTCAAAATGTCCGTGTGTCCAATTTTTCCTCACCCTTTGAGAGCCAGGTCCTGCCTCACTACTCTGTCAAAACCTCAGCAAACCACACTCTACCCTTAACTCCTCCGTGCTCTATCCTCGCTCTCACCACGGACCTTCCTGTAAGTTAGAAGAGGGACTGTGTCGGTTATTTTTGTATGAGAGGCTTTAGGCACCAGATGTATATGAGAGGACACAGTGAAGAAACTGCTGACGCAACCACTCCATTATTAGGGAATTTTATTATTGTTGTTGTTATTTATTTTTATTTTTTATTATAGCTATGAGAGAGCGAGTAAACAGCCAGAAGCATCTGGAAGCGTTGGGAGCAGAGAGAAAAAGTAGGCGGGACACAGCCAGGCCTAGGGGAGCAGGGCAGTGGAGAAGTCAGGTGAGTAAAAGATAGAGAATAAAGCAGAAATGGGGACTGCAAGAGTAAGAGAGACCATCTGAGAGCAACCGAGACTAGCGGGTTTAAGGAGGATGAGCAGCTCGGGCAGAAGACTGGCATGGGGGAGTTGAACCTAAGGAAGCCTGGAAGCAAGCATGCAGCCACCAGTACATGTCAGTGAAGCCACGCACCCCCTCTGCCAGAGGTAAGGGCCGTGTCTCCTTTTGGCACGTGGGATGGTTTCACAAGTTCCTGACTGAAGTTGGCCTTGATCTAAGCAGCAGATGTCCTCCTAGAGTCCAGGTAGAGCGCATTTCTGGATAAGCCGGCAGCCTGAGAGAAACCTAACAATGCCCATGTTGAGTTTCTATGGTAAACGCTTCTATAGCAGCCCCAGTCTGAGACACTGAGTTATAGGAATGGAAAACAGACTAAGGCAGAAGCCAAACCTATTTGGCTGGTTTAATGGGTTACAGATACCAGCAATCATGTGACAACCATTTTTGTATGTTCCACCCAGCCTAAATGTTCATCCGCCTTGTGGACAAGGATATGCACTTGATCCCTGTAGTCTGGTACGGGTGCTGGGGTGGTCTGGCCTGTTGTGAGAATTCCTCAAACCCAGTCCATCAAGAGAACTGGTCCCTTGTGTAAAGCAACAGGCATTGGGATATATATGGAGCAGGTGTGAGGTGAATGAAGCATCACCATTCAAAAACTCAGGAGTAGAATTTCTAACTTCACAGACGCAAACGCTTTCCCATAAGGTGGAGAAGGTTTTCCCTGGAGTTGATTTGCACAAGTTTGACCGTAGCCTGGAAGTTTCTTTTGGACTGTGATGCTCTAGAGATTTAATTGGGTGCAAACTTGAGTAGTTTTCTTCTGTAAAATTGGGTGATTTTTTTGTTTTGTTTTTTTGTCTCTGTAGAGCTGGTGTGGGATCCCCTAAGGCAGGGACACACCTTTACAGTAGACAAGCACTGGCAGCTAGTGTCGTCCGGAAGTCAGACCCTGTGGTGGGCATGTCAGGAGAGCAGCTGAGTCTTATCTCCCGTGCTGCCTGAGAGGGTGAACAAAGAGAAGAATCATGGGGTGCGGGTTGGTACACATGAGCAGAAAAGTTAGTTCCCAGAAGCCTTTGATTTGCTAAGCTCCAAAACTGTCTGTTCCCAAAGTGCGGCTTCTTAACTGTCAGGAGAAGAAAAAAGTGAATTTTCTCTGCTCAGCTGATGGCAATCAACAGAGAAGATACGATCTTCTGGAATGCTGGAATGCCTAGGTCCAAACGCCAGAAAGGGCCTAACATGGGAAAGCTTACCAGAGGGGTCCTGGGAAAGCAGGGCAAAGAGACTCCTCAAGGCTGGAAGAAGTTTGGCTTGAGTCGTGAATTAAACACATTCCTTCTTGGCCAGTGAGCTACAACACAAGTAGGAGCCTGAGGAACAGGCCGGCAGCTCAGTGGCTAGGCCCACGTGAGCCAAACTGAGCTTTTCCAGCGCATCCCTAAGTGCTAGGAGAAACGGGAGGACTGTGTCTGTCTGTGTGTCCGTTCATTATGTTGAGTTGAGACAGGGTTTCACTGTGTAACCGTGGCTGTCCTGGAACTCACTCTGTAGACTAGGCTGGCCTTTAACTCATGGAGATCCACCTGCCTCTGCCTCCCGAGTGCTGGGATTAAAGGCGTGCGTCGCCACTGCCTAGCCTACAGAAGATCTGATAACAGATCAGTACATCATCGGATTCCTAAATCCCTGACTGGCATGGTAGCCATAGCGGAAAAAGAGATGAAAATGGACTGAGGAGAAATTTTTGAAGTTTTTCTGGTGAGTTGAAGTGGAGGGTGAAGTTACACAGTGGTGGTTGACGTCCCCCCCCCCCAATATGCCATGACCTGGTTACACCGTGGTGGTTGGTGCACACCTCTGCCCTTTCTCATGTTTTGCAGCTGGGTTCCATGTTTGCTGCGCTGCCCCCATGGGCATCCCTCTTTATCTGCAGTGAGTTCAAAAACTCCACAGTTCTGAAAGGTCAGGGACACAGCGGTCACTCACCAGGAGCCTTGTGTGGTGAAACGGAAATGTGTTTGCTTTGGACTTGAACAAGTTACACCTTATTGGGTGTGGGCGCTCCAGTGGTTTTTACTTTTTTAGGGAAATATGGAAAGGAATGGAAATTTTATTTTCAACGAATAACTTTTAGTATGCTAAAGAATGAGCTATAATAAAGCTGGCCAGATGTCTAAGTATAAAGAGATATTAATGACTCCGTGCGGTTGTGTTGGATGAAAAATGCTAATGGAGTCTAAAAGGGTACTAAAAGAAGACAGGACAGTAACCAGTGTCCTGACTCAGCTTTATGCATACAAAATGTGTAAACACAACCCAAACAGACTGTTGGCCTAGAACCAAGCCGAGCTTCTCAATCTCCTCACCGGCTTCCATAAAAACCGGACAGTTGCACAGACAAGACGCAGAGCCACAGTGGGGCCATGAACAGGGACAACAGTGGCCCTGACTCCACATCCCTGTGTCACATTCCTCTAAACAACTTGTCTGTGAGCTTTGGGTGTCTGAACGATAGAAATGCTGTGTGTAACCGACGCCTCAGACACCATATGCGGTGCCTGGGTCAAGTCCCCGAGCCAGCATGGCCTGGCCGTGGGGCGCGCCGTCCTGAGGTTCTGTCTCTGAACTAGGGTTGATGGGAAATTGCTCTGCAGAACTGAGTCTGCAAAGCGAAAGCTGGAGCCACAAGATCTGCGTAAACATCCAGAGAGGGAACGGGAACTATGCCCTTTCCGGTGATCTAGTCAAGGGATCTCACAACAGCTTTCCTTTTAGAAAGGGAGAATACAAAGCTCTGAGTTCAGTCATATGAGTAACTAAATATCACCTCTGAAGAGGCATCAACACCTGGAAAGAAAAGCGGCCAAAGGCCAGGTTTCCTCACAGAACGGGAAAACCGCAGCTTTGAACTTTGTAACCAAAGTCTGCACGTGGGTGTGTGTTCCTGAGTCCCAGCTTGCAAGCTTTCATCAGAAAGTCTCTTCAGTTAGGGGTGGGGCCTCATGCCCACCTTTCAGCCCTCACGCTAGGATCTGTGTCTGGCTGGAGCTTGCAGAAGTGTTGTAGATGCTATCAAGATCACTGAGTTCACTTGTGCAACTTCCCAGCTGTGTCTGGAAAACACTGCTTCCCTGGAGTCATCCACCACCTCTGGATCTTACAGACCTTCTGCCCACTCATTCACAAAGACCCCTGAGCCACTAGGGGAAAAGCCATGACACGGATGATCTACTTGGGGCTAAGAATTCTGCAGTTTCTTATTCTCTGTACATTGGCCAGTTGGGAATCTGTGTTAGTCACCGTCTGTGAAGCTTCTCTGATGAGGCTGAGAGATGCACTAATTTATGGGTATAGCTGTGAGTCATGAGGAGTCATCTTAATACTATGTCCATTTTTGAGGAAAAACAGCATTAGGTGCCCCGCCCCAGGGCCTATGACCTGTCTAGCCATGGATCTTGGCCCTGATAATAGTGTTGAGTATGGGTTCAGTCTCGTGAAGCGAGGATCCCCAAAGGTCTTATAGAACTCCAGCATGGCAGCACATGTCTGTAACCTCGGCCTCGGGGAGGTATGCAGAGCCTTGAAGTTCACCTGGCCGGTCAGCTTAGACAATGGATAAGCTTCAAGTTCAGTGAGAGGCCCCTGTCTCAAAAAACAAAAAGGGAAGAGTCTTGGAGGAAAAGAAACCCAACATCAATACTGGGTGTCCACATGTACACACACACACATACACACACACACACACACACACACACACACACACACACACACATTCTGCTTCTGTGCTAGACCTTTTTAGATAAATAAGAGAGAGAGAGAGAGAGAAAACAGAGAGTGGGGAGGGGAGAGAGAGGAGTAATGGGTCAGCATCTCATAGCCTCCAATAACCTAAGGATCTCCCAGACCTGCTAATTGGAGGTAGCACCAGCCCCTGGTAACACCTTTCTGAGATGCAGTCTTTAACACACCACCCTTTGGGGCATGCTCCACATGCAACGACAGCACATGGACATGTTCTCACGGAACCCAAGACACTAGACAATTTTATATGCAAAGTTTTTAGTGTGTACTTGTAAAAGATGTCAGTCTTAAAACATATTGTGCCTGTGGCAGAAAGCAGGCCAGGGCTCTCGTGCACCGGCTGTTGCCATGACTTATTCAAGCTGCATAGTATTAAAAGACAAAGTGTTCAGTCCAGCGCAGATCAAATGCCATCTGACGACAGCAGGTATGTCTCGAGATGTTCCAGTACTTCAAAGTGCTCTGCGAGCAGCTCTTGCCCACCTCGGCCCCAGGAGGCCTCTGCTAACAGAACTTTCTTTCTGAGTCCTTGCTTATGAGCAGCACATGTAGCAGGTTAGAGGCTCCATCTGAGCCTCTGTCTTTACCTTCCGGAGTGACAGAACTGAGTGACTGGCTCTGACACGCTGGTCACACCAGAGCATGTAGCATTTCTTGGGTGTGTTTACAACAATCTACACTTTTATTGAGAAATTAACGAGGTTGCCAAATCACGAGCTGTAAAGCCATTTTCCTTAGTGGCAGCATTGCTAGGAGGATGGACTCAAAATGCTATTGACTACAGTGATTTTGGCCCCAAGAGACAGTTCAAACTCAGAATCACAAGACCAAGACATACATTTTCAAATCATATAAAGTAACTGGATAAGGATAAAAATTCCTGGAGAGATCCTACAGTGGTTTCATTTTACCCCCAAGTACATTTCAAAGTAATTGAGGCTGAAATCACTAACTGCACAAACAGAAATCCTGATCTTCCTCAGGGGGTCACTGTCATTAGCTACTTTCTCTTAAGACCGTGGAGGCATTCTCTGGGAAGTCACCCACTTTCCAGTACCGTCTGTGTCCACGGCTGGAATGCCCATGCCTGGCACAGACAGAAGCTTTGCCTCGTCGGCATCCAGGCAGTGATGTCTTCCAGGGCCCTTGCTTCTTGCCTTCTGGATTATGACACAAGATAAGCTCTTTCTAGCAAAATATTGGCAATTTAGTTATACTTGCCTAATTGTCCTTCTTGACATAGTCAAGCCTACTTTTAACCCACTGTATACCGTCCAGGATTGTGAGGGGTTTCTATGCATTCCTGGGTGGCTTCTTGCCCCCTAAGAGCTCTTCAGTAGCACCTCTTGTGAAGAACTGCTTTACTGCAGAAACTTGGGTTCATTTCTTTGGTTTCTTCAAGATGGAAAAAAAAAAAAAAAAAAAAGAACGGAAGAAATAAACAACGTATGTACAGGCTTTTGTGATGTTGCCAGGGTAGTATGAACAGTTTTCTAGCAGTGACCACACAAGCACATGTGTATTCTTCACCGTATTTATAAAGCCAGCCAACTGGCAAAGGTTGTTTCCCTCCTTTCCTGCTCTCTGCTGTGGGAACTCTGAGGGAGCATTTCTGTGGCTTGTACACACACACACACACACACACACACACACACACACACACACACACATTCTGCTCCTGTGCTAGACCTTTTTAGATAAATAATTTTATCAGTTTTATTTACTGTTGTAATTCTTGCACCTCCATTCCTGCCTGGCATGTAGTAAAAATGTAATAACCTATTTATTGAGTGCATTAATTAAAAAAAAATAAAAACAACTTGCCAGGCAGTGGCGGTGCACGCCTTTAATCCCAGCACTCGGGGAGGTGGAGGCAGGTGGATCTCTATAAGTTGAGGTCGGCCTGGTCTACAGAGTGAGTCTAGGACAGCCAGGGCTACGTGATGAGACATTTACTCTATCAATGGCTTGAATGTTTAGCTGTTTCCCTAAGCGTTTCTGAACAGTTAAGCAGGAGCCATCAATTGTGTTCTGATCTGGATGGCTCCATCTCCTAAGTATATACCTTTTCTTGTCTTGCAAGAAAGTCTGACTAGGAGCCAACTACCTGATAGGAACTTTACTTCAGTGTCAGAGCTGCCAATGTAATCATGTGTCGGATGGTGGAGGCCAAGGGGGTATCTGGATGGACCAATCCCTGTGCAAACAGCAACTCCACAAACAGAAGAAATTATGATTCTTCCTTCGAGGTGACTGGATCCCTGACCCAGTCTGAGGAAGCATGAGGTGGGTGGGCGCCAGTCTTGCAGTTGCTGAGATGGGAGTAACCTTCTTCCCATCCTGGGCTCAAGAGCTGAGTTTAATTTAACTCTGACTTCAAGATGTTATCTGTGTCAATGGGTCAACAGCCATTAGCCCAATGGTTCTCAGGCCAATTGCCAGGTCTACCTCTTAAAGACCAATGTGTATAAATGCCTCAATGGACTTGCCAAGGCCCCACCTTATCTGGATAAGAAGCCCCAAGCTGTTATAGCCCCAGCACTCGCCAGTCTAAACCAAGGATGAAATATAGGAGAAGTGATGAAGCCAAACATTTCTTTCAGTTCTCTTTTCCTTCTGTTTTCCTGAGACAGTCTTGCTACATAGCCACAGTGGTCTTGAAGCTGAGAACTTGAAATTCTGCCTCCGGCTTCCAAGTGCTGGGACTGAAGTGTGTGCCACACGGCTCTTCTGGCGTGTCTTGTTGCTGCTGCCGTTGCTTTGTCTTTAGTACTGGAAGTGGAACCCAGGGTCTTGGGTTTGCCAAACAAGACAAGCTCTCTACCTCTGAGCTACATCACCAGCCCTTGAGGAAGCAAAATACAAAGGTAAAGTCAATGCTTCGCATCTTGGTTTTCACACTCCTGCCACCTTTGCCTGTCAGTGACTCTTCTCTCCTGTGAGCTTAGAACAGCTGAGAGAGGCAGGGGTGAGGGAGAGGGAGGGAGGGAGAGACCCTTGCCAAGATGTTAATGATAGCCTACTGCTTTATTCACATACATATACACATACACATACATTTTTAAATGTGCTATGTAGTGAACTTCTGATTTCTCCTGCCGCTGTCTCCTGAGTGCTGGAGTTAGAGGCATGTGCCACCATGACCTGTCTATGGGGATTGAACTCAGGGCTTCATGCATTCTAAGCAAGCCTTATATTGACTGAAGCACTTTCCTCTACACATATTATTTTTAACCAGGAAAATATTAATTCTTTAGTAATTTAGTAATCTTTCCTGAATTCTCTGCTGTAGACTGAATGTTTGCAGCACAGCCCCTGACTTTTACCCCTATTCCTAACCCTAACCCTCATATGTTGAAGCCCTAATCTCCAATGTAATGAGACATGAGGTTGGGCCTTTAGGAAATAATTAGGATTACATGAGGTTACGGGGTTGGAGCCCCAGGGATGGGGTTAGACATCTCGCAAAAACCCTATGTGAATAAAGTAGCACCCCGCCAAGCGTGATGGAGGCTCAGGGTCTTAGAAGGAAGGCCAGGTTGTCCTGCAGCATCCAGTGAGCTAATCGAATCAGTTAGTGAATTTCACTACATCATTTCAATACCCTCATTTCAACACCAGATGAAACCTTTTCAGTTACTAAGAGCGGTGGCAACAAAAGATAAAAGAAAAGTTGGCTTGTTTGGGTGATCTTTTTATGCGCTGTGTAAAGATTGTCCTTGTACAGGCTAGACTTTGGTATTATCATTTTTTTGAAGCATTTCCCGCCTCAGTATTTTTTAAAACATTGGTCTCCACCACCTTCTGATTGGTTGATTAAAGAGCTGACTGGCATATATAGCAAAGGGGGGTAGAGAGAGGTGCAGGAGGACTGGCCCACAAGACGCAGAAGACAGACATATGAAAATGGAGGCACGGTAAAGAACCACACGGCAGGACATAGAGTAATTCAAATGAACTTTAGCGTAGGTTAAAAAGAGCCAGTTGGAAACAAGAGTGAGCTAAGCCCGACACAATTATAAATAAAGTCGTAGTCAGGGCAGGCATAGAGAACTTCTGTGTACCCCACGGGCCCCATGGGAGGGAGCCACTCCCTCACACTATTAAGGATACTCTGCTGTGCTTGCTGACAGGAGCCTAGGAGTTTCCTCTGAGAGGCTCCACCCAGCAGCTGTCACAAAACAGGTGCTGAGACTCACAGCCACACACATTGGGTGAGGCATAGGAAGTTTAGTGGGAAAGTGGGAGAGGGGCCGGGAGTTGATAAAAGGGCCTAGAAGCGACAGGAGCTCCACAAGGAGGCCAGCAGACCCGGCTAACAGGGCCCAGAGGGGCCTGTAGAGTCTGAAGCGCCAACCAAAGGGCACGCATGGACTGGCCCTCGGCCCCCTCCACAGATGTAGCCGATGGGCAGCTCAGGCTTCATGTGGGTCCACCAGTAAGGGGAACAGGGGCTGCCTCTGACATGGACTCTGTTACCTGCTTTTCAATCACTTCTCTCTGACGGGACTCACCTTCCCAGGCCGCAAGGGAAGAGGATGAACTCAGTCTGGGTGGGGGTGGGGGTGCTCCCTTTCCAAGGTATAGGGGAGGGGGGATGGGGAAGCGAGGGTGGGACTTGGAGGAGAGGAGGGAGCGGGCTACGACTGGAATGTAAAGTGAATAAATCAATTAATTGTAAAAAGCAAAAACAAAAGAAGGTGGGGGAAGGAAGGGGAGAAAGAAGGAAAAAGGGAAAGGAGAGAGAGGGGACAGCAGCCGAAGAGAAGAACGCAGGAGAGGAAGAGAAGCTGGAAGAAAAGCAAGGAGCAGGGAAGGGCTTGCTCGCGGGATCCACGTGTAGCAGCGCAGGTCTGTGTTTTAAGATGGCTCCACCGTCCCCCAGTTTTCCACCTCTTGGAGATGCCATCTCTGCTTTATTATCTCAGATGGGTGTCCCCTTCACCGTGGGGAGGTGGCTTTGTTGATACACCTGGCAGGCTTAAGCCACAGAGGATGAGAATGCGCCTTTTCTGGTAACCTCCAAAAGAGCATGAGGTTTGACCTGTGACCTTAGACCTCTAGGCTCAGCTAGAGCTGCTGTTAGAGACAGGAGGATAACGGTGGGTTTCTGAACATCTGTGCACATCACGAAAGCTCTCCTGCGGACAGCATAAAGTATCAGGGCGTAGTATGTGTTGCCCAAAGAAGGCTCTCATGGGCTTTATACACAGTCAGCATTGGGAGGGCCACACTGACTGTTTAACAAGATGACTCCGCAGTTTGGCATGTTTCTGCCTTTTACAAGGGTTATTTGAATGTGAGAATCAAACCTACAGAGGATGCCTAGCATCAAACATTTTATTTATTTATTCATTTGCAGTACTGGGGATTGAACCCGGGGCCTTGCACATACCTAAGCCTATGTTCTACCACCAAAATCCACCTTGGTAAGTGTTTCTATAAATCTGTAGGTTTACAGCTGGAAGAGAGAAGGCCTAAAGCAAATTCCATTGTGTTGTAATTCCGTTTTTTTTTTTTTCTTTCAATTTTTATTTTAAATTTTTAAAAAATATATATCCTCTTTACATTCAGATTGTAGCTTCCTCCCTCATCACCTACGGCCCCTCCCTTCCTCCCTCTTCTCACAGGATAGCACTGCCCACGGTGAACTGGCCTGCCCACACCAATCACCAATCAAGAAACTGCACCACAGGCCAGCCCCCGGCAGGAATGTTTTCTTTGTTAAGGTACCTTCTCTCAGATGACTAGACCTGACTCAGGTAGACACAAAATTAGCCAGCACCACATCTTCATAAGTTTCCTTTTAATTCTGGGCTAACTCCTTAAACTCTGCCAAAAAGAAACATCGTAACAGAGGGGCATGCATTATATACCATGCACCTATTACGCGTTACACACCACACTGTGTACTGTAACCAACACATCTCAGCCGTGGCTGCTGGTTTAGACTGGCTTGGGGGAGTTGATGGTAACGGCTCAGCAAGAAGCGTTGGCTTGTGGTGTGTTAATCAGGACCCATGATTAGGCCAGTGCGTGTCCACTCTCAGCGGTCCAGAGCTACCCTGCCAGGGAAGTCACCTGGGACTCCTCTATCTACTCTATCTTGATGGCCCCAATGCCAGGGTACATTTACTTCAGGGACTGCCTCACCTAGGAGCAAACCAAGAAACACACCCATGTCACCAGCCTACCCTTTCCCAACCGGAAGCTGAGGGGTTTTGTTAGGAGGCTCTGAGTGGAGTGTGGCTTGCTAGCCTATTGAGAGTCCTCTATGCTAGTCTAAGAATTCTGTGTTGAGCAATGAAACCAAAGGTCAGGAGACCAGTGCTCAGGTGATGTAGAGCAAGCTTCTGATGAGCTGTATTTGCAGGTGTGTGGACAACTGTGGGGGCTGAAAATCAGGCCTCAATTACTTTTCCTAATGGAAGAAAACAGTAAAGAAGCCAGACCCTGGATTGCCCCAGCTGCATTTCATGCCTTGTTACAGGCACACTGGTCCAGGGAAGGAGTGCCTGAAACACCTGAGGGCATAGCATCACCAGATCAAACGTAACAATTATTTTGTGAGAAGTAGATAAACATCTAACTGAATGTGTTTATCTAGAAGGAGGAGGAGGAAGATGACGAAGACAGTAGCTCTTTTCTCAAACAATCTTCAATTCTTATTTAGAAGCATACAGCCTTTTCATCACAGAAGTCTGATGTTGATGAAGCAAATGGAACTAAAGCTACTATTAAGATCTCATCACCATGCCTGGCGTGGTGGCACACGTCTTTAGTCCCAACACTCAGAAGCAGAGACAGGTTCAAGGCCACACTGGTCTACAGAATGAGTTTAGGACAGTCAGAGAAACCCTGTCTTAAAAAACAAAAACATCAACATACAAAATTCTATACCACTGAATTAAAAGTAACCTTCTTTGTGAGTAACAACTAAGGCCTTGAGTTGAGGATTAGATTCAATCATCTGCCTTTTGTTCTATCCTCCCTCTGTAGTCTATGTCCCCCTTTCTTTCTTTTCAGCTCCTGTCTCCTTACCTATGAAAGAAGATAAAGGAAAAGAGAGATGTCTCTGAGTCCAACCTAGTTTCCTCTCTGTATGAGATCAATAATAACTTATAACCACCTCCTGATGAAAATAAGCATCTGTAGACCAAGAGAGTAAACAGAAACCTACCCAACCCCCCTTAGAGGAAATGGGACATCATTCTCTTAAGGTTTCTTCAGGCTGATTTAGGGCGAATAATACCTTTGAAGGGGCCCAAATAAAATAGGTTGACTGTTCAGGTAGTAAACTGCCTCTGTCGTTTTTTCATTTTGGAAGCTGCTAACCTGCACTTCGGGTTCACTCAGGTAATTACGTTTTATTCCTGCTCAAGTATCTGATGGGGTTGAAGACCAGATAGTTTAGTCTTACAATTAAGCTTAGCTGTTTAGGGCTTAAGATGATTTTATATCTAGATAGATGTTTTAAGTTAATAGAGATGAGATATGATAGATAATGATTTTCATTCAGAATTTTAGACTCACCAAGATAGGAAGATGTTTACTTCAAGTTTACCAAGTACAAATAGCCAAATCACTATGAATGTAACATTTATATAATTCCTGATTGTTTCCTGATTCTTTCTGCTGTATGTAGGTTATTTTATTTATGTGTAATAATATAAATGTATATGCTTTTAAAAAGCATAATAAATAAAAATGGGGAAAAAAGGAGTTCATACTTATGCAAGATTGGTCTTATAGTTCCAGGCTATTTCTTGTCTCCATAAATAAATCAGGTCAGTTAAGATCTGCTCTATCATTAAAAATGCATTAATTTAGCCAGGCAGTGGTGGCACTTGAGAGGCAGAGGCAGGTGGATCTCTGAGTTTGAGGGCAGCCTGGTCTACAGAGGGAGTTCCAGGATAGCCAGGGCTACATGAAGATATTCTCTCTCTCTCTCTCTCTCTCTCTCTCTCTCTCTCTCTCTCTCTCTTTCTCTCTCTCCCAAAAAACTCCCAAAACAACAGACCACTTTATATATTTTTTTTGCCTTTAATAGAATTCACTGGAAAACTTAATTATTTTAGTGTTTGAAGATTCAAGGGCACTGAGAAGCAAGAGTTCTTTCTTCCGAAAGTAAATGCAAGGAAGAGATTAGTTATACAGACACAAACATACTGCACACATGAAGTCCTCGGTCTCCACAGAATGTTCCTCCAACATCTGAGTGGAAGCACAGATGCCTTGGAGTGCCTGTTCAAGTCAGGCTGGGACTTGCTCTCAGTAGTGCATGGAGGGGGCCGTGTGCAGTATGCTGTATGAAACAGCTCAGTGGGCGGGGGGAGGAGGGGGGAGGGAGGAACCCCAGAAGTCCGACCTCAGCAGACTGTCCCCTCCACAGACAGACACATGTACTTACTAAGAGGGAAGGTAGGGAGGGCTTTAAAACAGAACCATTCAGTGTGAACGGCTCCTGGAGGGAGGTGTAGTTACAGGGAGCCCAAAGCTACAGTTTTGTCTCTAATTACCCTAGCAGTCCCTTTTCAGACTGAGGGACAGCATCTGCAGCGTGGCTGTGATGTTTACTCAAGTGTCAACCGGGGTTCTCTCAGTTGTTTGGTCAACACCAGGCTAGATGCTGCTGTTAATATAAAGGATATTAACCCTGCAATGGAAGCCTTCCCCTACCAGTAGATATTATGACCAACGACAGATTTCCTTAAAGAAAAATTATTTCACCTCAAATCCTCAGTGCCTAAATTCTACCTGTTTCCAGTTTGCTGGAATGTTCCAAAGACTTGAGACTCAATCTCTGTGATCCTATGAATCACACAGACACACAGGCAGAGGAAGTGCGTGTGCCTGCACATGTACACACACACATACACACACACAGGCACACACACACAGGCACACACACACATCTCTTAGTCTATACATCCACTAACAATCATAATAATAGTCACTTAATTCTCCCAGAAGTCCTGAGACACTGAACATATAATGGCTGGACCCTATGTAAATGGTACGATTTGAGCCAATTTGGCCAGGAAACCAACCCCGTTATCTGGAATCTACATCCATCCTGTCAGCTGGACTTGCAGAAAGCTAGACTGTTCTCTCAGAAGCCCCCCAGAAGGCGAGAGCTTCATTAGCCCTCAGCCCCTAACATCCAAGACTTGGTTAGTAACTAATGGTTGGCCTTACTTTACATTGCTTGTGACTAAGCAGAGAAAGCCAAGTATGCTGGTTACCCACTACAAAGACAGCCTGCTTCCAGTGAGAACCACCAGCAGCTGCAGCCAACAGGCTGTGTTGTACATACCTGATCTACAGCAGAAAGCTTCTGGCTAAAACACAGTTTAAAAACTCTAATTGTTGGACTCACAGCCTGTCCATAATCATTTGCTCATGATGCAATGCAATGTGCCTAACTATGAAAAATTGTGGGTTGTTTTACTTTGTTTTGTGTGTGTGTTGATTCATTAAGGAAAAATGAGAAAGAGCTCTTGTTGCTGGAGAAATAACCCAAAAACTCTGGTTTTAAACATACCTTCCTTTATCTCAATAAACTTACCATTTCAAATAAAAATATAAAAAGTATAAAAAAGTACCATGCGTAGAATGTGCACCTACTATGCAACTATTAAACCATAAGAATAAGAGTTACTCAGACACACTTATAAAAACCAACAGAGTTTGCAGCCTCTAGATCAGCCATTGGAAATTAAAAAGAACCCAGAGACAGCAAAGTATTATCAGGATGGGGTACGTTTGATAATTAGATTTATTTAAGAAAAGTAACAAGTACAATCTTTAATCACTAGAATTTAACAGTAGGTTTTCAAATATTTGATTTCTGGCTTATGGTAATTAAATAAAACCTCCCACTTTTAATAATTTTTCAAAAAAAAACACAGTTGATTTGAGGTCATTCATTTAATAATTTGGTTTCACAAAACATCAATACTGAATCATGACATTGTAAACATGATTAAAATATATCTTAGGCTACCAAAAAAAGAAGGAAAAACAAAAGCAACATGATTCCCCAAAACAGCACAATTCTCACTCAGCAATGTAGCAAATGTCACAAATGTAGCAAAATTACCAAGATGATACTAACAGAACCAACCTGTCAGCTAGAAGACAAACAGAAGATAGTCCTTAACAGGGCAGATCTCCCTGGAAGGTTACAGCCGTAAAAGTCATTAGTGTACTGCTTTAAAATGTTCACTGGGAAATTCTGCAAATGCTCCTGAAAGGCCTGTCCAGTTATTCAGAAGATCTGTCCCCTTGGATGCAGCTCCTGGTGGCAGCACTGGAATGCCAGCTCTGATTCCAACTTCAGGGATGCTGTATCAGCAGTGCACAGAAAAAGAATGTCAGTGACCTCCACACTCCTACCCTGAGAGCCTGAGAACTGCACATTCACCATGTCAGCTGTGTGAAGGTGACACCTTTAAGCGTGACTGTGTGGACACTTTTTCTTCCTTTAATTTTAGTGATGAGGATCAAAGTGGAACTGGGGTGGCTCTAGACTGGGGTTTGTGGTGAATGGATGAAGGAGATGGGAGTCAGGTGTCTATGTCATGCAGACCCAAGATGCTGGAGATGATGCCAAATGCGGTCCAGAAGTCTGAATCATCAAATGTGCTCAGAGTCTCATGTTACACAAGAAGATGTTGTGAGGCTTGAGTTTTGGGGTTTTCTTTCTTTCTTTCTTTCTTTCTTTCTTTCTTTCTTTCTTTCTTTCTTTCAGGGGTAAAGACCTGCTGATAAGTTGACTTGAGACTGAGGGGCCAATAGATTGGTCATCTTGTCACTCAGGGACTTGACAAACTCATATATGTTGTCCAGGCAAGTATTGGGCACACTTCTCTGAGTATGGCTATCTGGTGAGGTCCCTCTTTATAAATGTAACCTCTACCCTCATGACTGGACACATGCTGCCTGAGAAGCACTTACAAGAAATGTTCAGCATCTTCAATCACCAGGGAAATATAAGTCAAAACCACTTTTGAGATTTCATTTTATACCCATCAGCATGGCCAATATCAATAAAACAAATGACAGCTCATGCTGGCGACAGTGTGGAGTAAGGGAAACATTCATCCACTGCTGGTGGGAGTGCAAATTATTATTATTATTATTCCTATTCCTTAGGATGCCTGCTTGTTTTTTTAACAAGAGACGAAAAAAAAAAAAAAAGATGTGGATCGATCTGGATAGGAGGGAAGTGGAGATGAACTGGGAGGAGTAGGAGGCGGCGAAACTATAACCAGAATATATTATGTGAAAAATTTATTTTCAGTAAGACAGAAAAAGATTCCACACATGCATACGCATGTGCACACACACACAAAACTCACCGCTGCCTTCAAAGCTTGACCCAGGTCTTCAAGAAGGTCCTTTTCATCCTCGAGGCCCACAGAAAGTCGGATCAGTGTGTCGGTGATCCCTAGGGCAGCTCTGTCCTTCTCAGGCACGGATAAATGGGTCATGTTTGCTCTGGAAGCAAAAGTGAGCAATTTTTATCACTGATGGTGCCAGTCAGTGGAGTGTGTTTCCAGCTCACCGTTGGAAGTTACCTTCAGGTCTCTTCCTGCTCCTACTTTGTCAAACTTATCTCTTCGTATCATGATTTTTAAACGAAAAGCCAGACTGCTCACAACATTACTTACATGTCATAAAAATAGTCTGAAAAGACAGCAGTTTGGAGCCCAGGCAGGGAAAAGATCAGCAATCCCTTGATTTGGCCATCGAATGAGGCTTTGGCTGAGAATAAACTGCTCCTAGGCTGCTTTTTACAAGAAACGTCCTTCTGAGGGCAGGTTCATGAAAGACAATCCCAGGCTTTCTCCAGCCACCACCTTCACAACAGCAACTCTGGTACAGAAGCTGTGGAAGAAAGGCCGGAAGAATTCTCCAAGCTAGAAGCTAATCATCCTCAGCAGGTGTAAAGTCAGGCGGCCATCGCATCGCGCACAGTAAGGAGAACCTGGGAGAAACTAGGTGTCCTCTCTCTCTCTCTCTGTTAGCGGATGAAGGAGACATTAAAGAAAAAGAAGACACACCGACCCAAGCAGTCCAGGCAGGAAGGTTGTGGAAGCTCAAAAGAGGGTCCGAGTATCCTGGGAACCACACAGGGAGGCTCAGTCGCCCCTAATCCTGGTGTGTACTGCTGCTGGTATGCTCTTTCCCTGTGTTCTGCAAGCGAACCAGGAACCCACAGACCCGGGTTGAGTTGTCTAAATAGAGCACACAAATAGGATCTTCTTTGGTTGCTCTAAGGAAATTTTATTTTCATTTTTATGTATGCACATAAGATTGGTGGGAGGGCCCAGGATGTGTGTGGAGGTTGGAGGACAACTGTGGTGCTGGGACTGAAGTCACGTAGCCAGGCATACTCAGTAAGTGTCTTTATTTGCTGACCCATCTTGCTGGCTCTCTAAGGAAGTGTCCAGGTTGGTTTTGTTTTTTTGTTAATTTGACACAAGCTAGAGTTATCTGAGAAAAGGAAACCATAGCTAAGAAAACGCCTGCGTAACATCGGCCCGAAGGCAAAGCCTAGGAGGAATTTTCTTAATTAACAAATGGGCTGGGCCCATCCACATCGGTTATTAATTAGGAGGTGCCATCCCTGGGCAAGTAGTCATGAGACATAAGGAAAAAAAATGCTGAGGAAGCCGTGAGAACAAGTCAATAAGCAGAACTTGTCCATGGCCTCTGCCTCCAGGTTCCTGCCCTGAGCGCCTGTCCTGACTTGCCTCAGGGATGGAGGTGTGATCCAATAGTTAGAAAAGGAACTAAACCCTTTTCTCCCCCCCCCCCACCCCCCATTGTTTTGGTCCCGTGTTTATCACAGCAACAGAAACCCTGAGACCGGAAGTTTTTACGCATGAACATTAACCTAAAAAACACTCAGCCCCAGCAGGTCCTTTCTTCCCTAAGGGAGCAGGCGCATGACCAAACAGTCAGAGACTAATACTCCTAGGAATGAATGCGATTCCAGCCAGCAGGGTGTCTCAACAGGCAGAGACCTTGTCTCCTGATGGCCTGAGTTCTATGACGAAATCCACGTAACGTGAGTATGACTCCACAGTGTGTCCTCTGACCCACACACGCCCCTCGCATGCACACAGACCTTGCTTACACGCACAACAATAACCTCAAGGGGCCTAGCGGTGCACACGCCTGTAACTGCTGTTCCTGGGACGCAGAGGCAGGCAGATCTCCATGACTGTGAAGTCAACCTGGTCTACAGAGCAAGTTCCAGGACTGCCAGAGCTACAAAGTGAGAACCACACAGACAGGCATATAGGCAAAACACCAATGCCTATAAAATAAAAATAAATAAAGCATTTGAAACAAAAAACAAACATATCCCCACATTCCCTTTCAAAGCAACCTGAGCTGGATTCACAGGGTCCCACTGTGTAGCTCTGGTTGTCTTAGAACTCACTATGTAGACCAAGCCCAACCATTGTTTTTTGGGTTTTTGTTTTTTGTTTTTAATTTAAGAAAAGCACCATTGATTTTTTTTAATAATAAAATAAGACATAATCAGATAAGACAAAAATGAACACAGAATATAACAAAACAAACAGGAATTAAAAGACTCCAAGAGAAGGCGTAAGAAACAGAGAACCAGGGCTGAAGAGATAGCTCAGTGGTTAAGAGCACTGTCTTCTCTTCCAGAGGTCCTGAGTTTAGTTCCCAGCAACCACATGGTGGCTCACAACCATCTGTAGTGGAATCTGATTCCCTCTTCTGGTGTACGTGAAAACAGAGCACTCGTATACATTAAATAAATAAATATTTTTTAAAAAAAGAAAGAGAAACTCACTCGTTTGCACACTCAGGGACCCATAAAAACACTAAACTGGAAGCCATAATATATATGCAAAAGACCTATAGGGAAGAGAGAGAGAGAGAGAGAGAGAGAGAGAGAGAGAGAGAGAGAGAGA
>OU015753.1:107983764-108006643 GCA_907169655.1 Acomys percivali
ACACACACACACACACACACACACACACACACACACACACACGGTAAATATTGAGACCTTTTCTCTTCACTGTTGGGATCATTTAACATCATTTATATCGAAAATACAAAGATGGGGCTGGAGAGATGGCTCAGAGGTTAAGAGCACTGGCTGTTCTTCCAAGCGTCCTGAGTTCAATTCCCAGCAACCACATAGTGGCTCATAACCACCTATAGTGTGATCCAGTGCCCTCTTCTGGCCTGCTGGCACACATGCAGGCAGAATACCATATAAATAATAAATAACTCTTAAAAGAAAGAAAATACAAAGATGACTTAACCAGAGCTCACTCCCCAAGTGTTGCCAAGGGTTTCGGGCTTGGCGAATGAGCCACAGTGACAGGCTGAGTGAAGAGTAGTAAGTGCTGCCTTCTGCTCTGCCCCTGTCTACTGCTAACTAGCGAGAACATGCTTACACAGCCAGCGTAAGAATGCTGCCAAGGGATTCACTGTCTGAGGAAAATGGGAATTTGCATACGAGGATCTCTCCAGGCGCAGTTGCCCACACCTTTAAACCCAGCAGAGACAGACAGATGCCTGTGAGTTCAAGGCCAGCCTGGCCTACAAAGTGAGCCCAGGATAGCCAAGGCTACACAGAGAAACCCTGTACGATGATCTCTATTTTCTGCCTTCTATGCCTCTGTGGTCCCTAGACACCTAAGGAGAATCCATCTTTCACCAGAGATGTGACTTACTGTGCTTTGCCCCATCCAAGGCAGCCACTGCTTTTTCCAAGCAATTCCTTGTCGGATTTCCAGAACGGCTGTATACAAAACCCTGAAAACAAGATGCAGAGGAGGGAGAGGAGGAACAGGACTTATTATTCATCGTCTTAAGAGCTTTTAGTTATTTTCAGATCTCAGTGAAGACATGGTCACAGCTACAGGCCTATCCCACCATTATTATTTTCTGTTATCTAGCCATGGAACACCTTAACATAAGACAGAAGTGTAGCATTGCTGTGGCTGTGGCAGTATGGAGAGGCTCAAAACATGACCAAAGTGTAGCTGAAGAGATGGTTCAGTAATTAAGGGTGTTTGCTACTCTTTCAGAGGACCTAGTTCAATTCCAAGCAGCCACATGTCGGTCCACTATGTCTAGAAATCAGTTCCAGAGATCTGACACCTTCTTCTGGCCTCCAAAGGCTCTGCATGCATGCCCAGACAGACAGACATGCAGGCAAACTACCTGTACACACAAAATAGGAATGAGTAAATTGAGTTAGAATGATGTACCTGCCGAGCCGGGTGGTGGCAGCGGCAGCACACACCTTTAATCCCAGCACTCGGGAAGCAGAGGCAGGAAGATCTCTGTGAGTTCAAGGCCAGCCTCCTCTACAAAGAGAGTCTAGGACAGCCAGGGCTACACAGAGAAACCCTGTCTCGAAAAACCAAAAATAAACAAACAAACAAACAAACAAAAAAGAATGTTGTACATGCCACTTGGTGCTAGTAGGGAAAGTCAATCTGGGGTTGAGGGGGAAAATGCACATGTCTAATTGCACAATTGTGAGGGTGAAAGTGGGTACCATGGATTCACTGCATATTCCTCAGCAAGTGCTGACCAGCAGATGGGTAGCAGCTCTTAACACTGGAATGATGGACGTTGCAATTATGTTAGCCTCACCCTCACATGAGTCTAACACAGGTCCATTTTGCAGACAAGAGGGTTCAACAAGCCATTCAAGTGCTCAGGGGTCAGATCTTAACCCTATTTTTAAAAAAATGACTCAAATCAAAGGCAGGAAACAGTTCTCAGGGAAGATTGCCCTGTGTCAGGTTCCCTTTAAACTGAAGAGTCATATAATCATCTTACTTGGCCTTGTGACCTACTTGGAGAAAAGTGAAGCCAAATGTAAGACCTGGGGTGTCTAAGGGACAAAGCCAACTCCAGGATCTAAACCGCTGTGGTCATACACACCTGCAGTCCCATTAGAGACAAGCTCGAGTCCGTGAGTTCAAAGCCATCTGAGCTACTTAGAGACTGTCTCAAACAAACAGAAACATCCTACACTTTTCTCCCCTTGGCTTAGGCAGCACACCACGACTTACACCCTTGTTTCAGACTCTGAAGCTTCTACTATTAGTAAGAGTAATTTTAAGAGATTTTCCCCTATGTTAAATAAACACATAGTTTACAGGACTCCAGCAGTCTTCAACGCTCAACCACTGTCCCTGGCTGCTAAACTCACCAAACTTCCCTTCAAATGCTTGGCTGCTACAGCAGCCTCATACTCTCATAAATATTCATAAGCATGCAGATGTTTAACTTCCAGGGGAGGAGAGCTTGGTTCACTGGCAAATCACCTTGTGCATTCCATGGCTTTTCAGATGGAACTAAAGATTTCTGATACTTCTCATCGCTGCGGTGCTATTATCTTTTGGAGATTCTGGGCACATACTGGATTTAACTGCCCACTGCCGCTTGCTCTCTGAACCATTTAAACACTAATCTCACACTGAATGCTCAGTTTCTACACACTGTTCCATACGGACAGCAAGCCTACAAAGGAGGGCCACACTGTGCACTTGGAGGAGCTGATGTACACATTTTGGATGCAAACCATCTGTGAGGAGAATCCCGACCTGCTGTAGAGATGCCCTTGGGACTTCTCACACAAAACAGGGCTGTCGGTAAGAACTTTATCTGACTTAACACACAAAGGCAGTTTCCAGAGCGGCTAACACCTGAAAATGTGCAGCAATTGCTCTACCTGTTGTCCTCGGAACCCGAGGCAATTTTTAATGCACCAAGAGCTATGGTAGTAAGCCATCCAAAAGGAAGACGCAGGAGAGCCACAAGGCTGCGTCTTAACAGGTTACTTGTGTTTGAGTCTAGGCCAGTTTCCTTTTCTGTAAAAGGATTTAATGTTCACCCTCTGGTCCGATTCTTGTGGTCAGATGGGAACAGTAAGACATGAAAGCTGCAAACACCAACGCAACTCTGAGTAATGAGTGTGCGCCACAGAGTTTATGGCAGCGGCAGTTTGTGTAGGGTGTTCTATCATTTGTCCAGGCTGGAACAGGGCCAGTTCAAGGCTTGGGTGGGTTTAATAGCTTCCTCTAGGTTACCCAGCCAGAAGAGCTGATGTAAGAATTAAAACCTCACGGGCTCTCAAACACAAAGCCACACTGCTCACTTAGCTCGGTGATTGTCAATGTTCTTAATGCTGTGACCCCTTCAGTACAGTTCTTCATGCTGTGGTGACTCTCAACCACTAAATTAATTTTGTTGTCACTTCTTAACTGTAATTTTGCTACTACAACAAATTGTAATGTGAATGTCTGATATGCGACCCCTATGGAACTGTTGTTCCACCCCCTGAGGGGTCACAACCCGCAGGTTGAGAGCTGCTGGCTTGGAAGATGAAATGGCTTGAACTGTTACTTAGCTCGGTTATAGTGCAGCCGGGTGCATAAGGGTGAGGTTCTAGATAAATTAAAGTCCAAAGTCATTGCTCATGAGTCTTGGTAAACCCTACATCTCAGCTATCTCAATCTGAACACTAAGACCACACTAGGATCCTTCTTGTGAACACTGAATGTCTCTACATACAACACACACAGGTTCTAGGTTTGTGTTTGGTACATAAGTGGTCAGTAGCTATTAACCAAATATACACTTATTGAAACTGATTTTAATTCTAAGACTTGAGGGGGGGGAGGGAGGGAGAGGGAGAGGGAGAGGGAGAGGGAGAGGCAGAGGGAGAGGGAGAGGCAGAGGCAGAGGCAGAGGGAGAGGCAGAGGGAGAGGGAGAGGGAAAGAGACAGACAGACAGACAGACAGACAGACAGACAGACAGAGACAAAGAGACAGACAGACACAGACAGTGTGTAGGTCAGAGGAGACTGCAGGAGCTGGTTGTCTCCTATCATGTGAATTATGGGATGGAACTGAAGTGGTCAGGTCTTGTGGCAAGCACCTTCACCTGCTGTGATAAAACAGCATGACCAAAAGCACCTTGGGGAGAAAGGGTTTATTCTACTTCAGTGTAACAAAGGAACCCGGAGGCAAGAGCTAATTCAGAGGCCGAGGAGGAGTGCTGCTGCTTACAGGCTTCCTAACCTTGCTCTTATAGAACCCAGGACCACCAGCCTGTGGATGAGGGGGCGTCCCTACCCACAGTGGACTGGTCCTCCCCCATCAATCGATAACTAAGAAAATGCTGCCTGCTTACAGCTTTATCTTCTGGAGGCATTTTCTCAATTAAGGCCACCACCACCACCGCCCCCCCCCCACCCCCTGCACCTCTCAGATGTATAGGTTGTGCCAAGTTGCTATACAACTAGCGCTCCCGCGGTCCACCCAGCCCTGCCTGGCCACTCACGGAGGATTGGCCCGGAGAGTCCTGCTTGAACGTGGTGGCCAGCGAAATGGGCATCACCACCGCACGCGAATTCCACTGCTCGGGCTCCTGTCCCACGTGGATGGCCTGCGTGGCGAAATGCGGGAAGCTGGGCAGGAAGCCGCTCGAGGAGGCGTCCTTCTGCATGCTGGCGCGGGGGAGAGCAAGACTTTGGCACCTGGAAGACCACCGGAGCCAGGCCGAGCTTCGCTTATATCCAAGGCGGGAGGGGCCAACGCGGCCAATCACCCCTGGTCCTTAGGCAGCGCCCTTGCCCATTGGTCGGTGGTGGAGGCGTTACCCGGAGCGGTCCAGCCCCGCCTACCAGTGGCACAGAGCAGCGCCCACGTGGGTGCGTCCTGCTGGGACATCAGCAGCCAACTGCATCAGGGAGCCCAGATGCACCGTTTCTTCACAGGACGGAGAGGCAGCTGCGGGCCTCCTCGCGCAGCTTTGTAGGGCCCCAGAGTGCTGGCATAAGGCCCAAGCTCTGCTCCCAAAAGACTCAGCCTTGACCTAATTTTACACCTTGTCTGGAAACTGGCTAGTTTAAGGCGTTTCTGTTCCTTGGAAGTTGAACCTAAAACTCCGAAACACTGTCTAACGAATTTAGAAAGCATTAAGGAATAAATAACTTTTTAAAAAAATAAGCAACCATTTAGAAAAGGCTATGAAGAGCAAAAGTAGCCTGTTTGCCTTTCAGATTAGCAGATTAGCAGTATACACTGCTGGAGGCCCAGGCGGGTAAAGAGGATAGTATCTGATTAATATTTCTCCTTTTAAAATATGTGCTCAGCCCGAATACATTTCAACCACTTTTTTTTTAAGTTTATTTATTTTATGTTTGTGCACCACAGGTATGCCTGGTGTCTACAGAGGTCAGAAGAGATGTTAGATCCCTCGGAACTGCAGTTATAAACAGATGTGATTGATATGTGGATGCAGAAATCCAAACCCGGGTCCTCTGGAAGGGCAACCAGTGCTCTTAACATCTGAACCATCTCTACAGCCATGTGATACATTTTGATGTGGCCATACAGAACCCATGGGGCCAGAAGGCCCGGAACAGTTCCGATGATTCCAGCTCTAAGTATCGTTGACAAGTCTTGGGATACACAAACATGGGCGTTTTCTATTTATTCGTGCACTTGTCTTTTCATTGTGTGTGATGGTGCAGAGCCATGTGTGGTACACCTGTGGCGGTCAGAAGACAGTCTCCTACCAAGCCGTTGAGGTAGGGGCTCTCTGTGCTGCTTACCCCAGGCCAGCCTACTCAGGAGCTTCAACTGATTCTCCTGTCTCTGCCTCTTACAGTAGGAATGCTGGGATAGATGCGCCAAGGCACAAAAGGGGATGCAAGGAGGTAGGGGAGTGGGGGTTGTCAAACACAGGGGTCAGGCTGTTTGGAAAGCGTTTTTTACCTATTGAGCCATCTTCTCATCTGACATTTTCTTTAGTGAAACTGTCATAAAGGGTTCTTTGTAAAGCGGCCCCTGCACAGACTCCCTGAACAAGCCCCTGATACAGTGAGAGGAGACTGTGCAATGGCATCTCAGGATTTACATGCTCCTTCCACTCAAGAATGACCCCCACCCCCCGCCCCCGCACACATCATCCTTTACTTGTGTGCAAAGGTGAGCGTGGGTGACTCTTACTCTCAGCTAGAGTGATGGAAATCCATAACTGCTTCAGAGCCCGGCTAGCTAGCTCTAGGATAGACACCTGAAGTGCCGAGGAGCAGAAGACCGAAGAACACTGGTGTGATGGCCACTTTAAATACAGTGAATGGCCTCTGAGCTGACTTTTTATTTAGAGCTCCATGAAGTTACAACAGCACTACTAAACTGTGACTTCCTCTCGGGTATGGGATTTGGGAAGATCCCATGTTCCTTCTTTCCTTCCATTTTGTGTTGGTGTATGTTTTCAGACAAGGTCTTGCCGTTTCTCAAACTGGCCTCAGACCAGCAGAGGACGGTCTTGAAGTCTTGAATCTGCATAGCTTCCTGCATGTTGGGCTAACAGTCTTTCACCTGAGCAACATCTCTAGCCCCATATACATATAGTTGGGTGTTGTAGAGATGGCTACGAGTTTGAGGTCTACAAGGGTTACAATGTTAGACTCTGACTCAATATATATATATCAGGAAAGGAAACACTATATTTTTAATAGGAAATAATTAAAAATACCTCTTTTTGTTTGTTTGTTTGTTTGGTTTGGTTTTGGTGTTTTGAGACATGGTTTCTCTGTGTGTAGTCCTGGCTGTCCTGGAACTCACTTTGTAGAACAAGCTGGCCTCAAACTCACAGAGACTCACCTGCCTCTGCCTCCTGAGTGCTGGGATTAAAGGTGTGTGCCACCACACCTGGCTAAAAATAATATCTTCTGAGAGTAAGAAAATTGAAAACGTTTGTCACCCACTGACTTCATATTGAGAGACTCTGGGAAGGCTGGCAGGCTTTGTTTTCCTACTGGTTACAGAGAAGGTAAGCACCATGACACGCTCACAGTAGATGGATGAAGAATCAAGAGTTCAAGGTCATCCTTAGTTAGCTACTGGCGAGTTAGTTCCAGGCCAGCCTGGGATACATAAGACCCTGCCTCAGCGAAGAAAAGAAAAGAGATAGAAAATAGCCGAAGATAACCATCTAAGTGTCTGGCTTGTTGGGAGAGGGGCCACCCCATTGTGTAGAGCACACTAGCATTGAGTCCAGGACCCCTGGTAGGCTTTTCAAGCTATGCAATGACAGATCTGAAGTGGGTCCACCGCCAGCCATTTCCTCTCTGAACTGTCACCATCTTGTGTTTGTGTGTCACTCTCTCTAAAATCTCCACTCCAGAACTTCCTTTGCCGGTCTCTTCTTGCCATCTTTACAGAGAAGGTGATGTGAGTTGACTCAGTTTCTCCACTGCATCCCACTTCCCTGACCCTATTGGTGCTTTTCTTCTATGGACAGACAAGCTATATATCCACAACAGTAATTACACCACGGAACTCGTTGCTAAGGGCTTAGAGTTAGGTGGCCTGTAAAGTTGCTTGTGGTAGAAGCGTGGTTTCTTGTGTGATAGGCCTTTTCAGAAGTAGGGGTGAAGGTGAGGTAACTGGATCGTTGGACGAAGGGTGCTGCCCAGAAAGGAAGCACAAAGACTTTCTTCTTTGTCTTGGTCTTGCTCTCTGCTTTGATGTGTGATATTTCTTCCACGTGCACATACACTCACCCTGTCAACATTGTCTGCTTTCAGCAGATTGGTCCATGCCCCTGTTGAGCCTGTGAGGCGCCAGAGTTGTGAGGTCAATAAATTTCCATATGCAGTAGGCAGCCTCAGTGTGCCATCGCAGCATTAGAAAACAGACTGACTTAGCTGCCTCATATTGAGCCTCGTCTAAGCATTCTTAACAGTCCTTTTAGGGAGTACCAGAGAGTAGACATTGCACCCACTCCACACTGAGTCCGGGGGAGCTCAAAGGCTTTGCACCATTTTCCCAGGAGCACAATGTGAATGGAGTGTCTGACCTCCACGTCCCGTCCTCCTCGGCTTTCTCCCCAAGCTTTTGATGCGTCCTCCTCTGCCAGCCGATAATGTGTACGCAGGACTGATCCCTCTCTGGCTCATCCTGCAGGGTCAGAATAATTTCTCAAAAATGTAGGGCGTGGTCGGTTTGGTTTTTTTGTTGTTGTTGTTGTTGTTTTTAATCAGAAAAATACTCTCAAGTCCACCACTCCAAGAAAGACATTCTGTGACTTCTCTGCCCGAACAGCTCCGTACGTGTGTGGTGTGCCAAGAACGGCAGCGCTGTCATTCTTCATCTACACTCATCCACTCATTCCCCTGCTCATCAACAAACTCCTATTCAGTCCCACTTATGGGCAAGCAAGATGGCGCCTTCTGACTCAGGTGCACCCACGGCCCTCGCTCTTTACGGACTCTGTTCTTCCATCAGAAAGGACCTTGAAAGTTAACCCGCAGGACCCACAGCGGGAGCTTCGGCCGAGAGCATCAGGGTCCACGGTCCACTCGAGATGGATGAATGTTCCTTGACCTCTAATCCCAGTTCTTCCTGGTTGTGCTGTTTCACTGCCTCTCCCCTCCCCACCCTGTGCTGCATTCCTTCCCTTGAGGACGCCCACACCTGCCCATAGTATTGTCCTTGGATTTCTTTTCGACTCTCTCCCCAGATGCTCTTGGTTCTCTGTGTCTTAGCTCAAGCTTCTCTTCCGGTAAAATCTGTCTGAAGCTTCCGTTCCCTGAGTTACAAGGCCTCCATAGTTCTTATTGTACTTGCTTGGCTGGATGTTCTGGGAAAAAAAAGAAAAAGAAAAGAAAAGAAAGAAAAATTGTCTTCGTGTCACTAACACCCAGCTCTGACTCAGGCACAAGCTCGATGTTCAACAGTACTCTCTAACTGCCAGGACAAACTTCACAAAACTAAAGAATTACTGTGACTTAGTTTTTGTCCTTGGAAAAGCTGGAAAATAAATAGTAAAAGTGTACCGTGGTTGCCTAATTGTTGACTGTTCTATTTGCTTTAAGTGGCCCTGATCTCTTAGTAAGTAAATGTGTCACTAACTTAACAATGCATGAGGATATTAGAGAGAGACCCTGCTATGCCCCAGAGAGTGACTTTTTTTTTTTTTAACTAAAACTTTGAACATAGAAAGTAATAGATATGGCCAGCATTGTGGTGTATACCTTTAATCCCAGCGCTCATCAGGGAGGAGGAGGTAGGTGGATCTCTGTGAGGCTGAGTACAGCCTGGTCTATAGAGCAAGTTCCAGGACAGCCAGGGCTACAGAGAGATCATGTCTTAAAAACAAACAAATCAAAACAAAAACAAAAACAACAAGAAGAACTAAAAAACGAAAGTGGTAGCTACAGCAGCATTAAGGGCTCACTGAGAAGAACAGATAAGGAGAAGAGAAGGAAGCCTGGTCACAGGCCAAAGGAGAGGGACAGCACAGCCACTTCTTCATCTGTCCCTTCTGGCTGTCACTCACCATCTAGAGCACTGTTCCCTCCTGACTGAGGTAAGACAGAAAGATAGGGAAGAGTAAGAGGTCTGGGGGAGTGGCCCTTACCCCAGGGTCTGGCTAAGTCTATCTCAACAACTAAGGATTAAGAATTCCAGTGCTGTGACGTTTAGCTGTATAGTGATAACATTGTTCTTATGTGGTGGCATTTTAGGTGGGAAATGTTTTCACTGCAGTGAAGAACGCTGAAGGCCTGAGTGCGCATCATCAGCTAGGGCCATTTCCTTTCCCAGGAACAAACCTGAACTTTTCTTGGCCTCTCACAGTAAGCCCCACATCATAAAGGAAGGTATTCATCAATGTGCAACTTCTGCAACCCATGCTTCCTTCTTTCATTTTAAAGTAAAATCACCTAATTGTACTGAACTTGAGAGTAAAAACAGCATCCAGTTAAATTAAACAAACAATCACTTGTCCAGCCAAAAACTCTATACACCTCAGGAAACTTCTGTGCAGCTAAAAAGTCATTCTGTAGTCATAGAGCTTCGCCTAGGATCTTACATTCTCACCGCCAGTTACATATTTTTGTTGTTGTTGAAACAGGCCTTCACTGTGTAGACTGGCCTGGAACCTATTTGGCAGGCCTGGAACTTATTTCTGTAGACCAGGCTAACTTCAAACTCAGAGAGATCCACCTGCCTCTGCCTCCCAAGTGCTGGGATTAGAGGTGTGCACAACCACACCTACCAAAATGACATTTTTATTCAGTTAGGTACTACAAGAAAAATTTCTTCTAGAGTTGAAACTAGGGAAACAACTTTTGTATCCTCTTTTATGACTCATTCGTCCGTTTGCCCACACTCCATTTTCTTCCTCATCACCTAATATTGCCGTTTCTAGGCATGTTATCTTTATCTTGTCAGACTATAACCCCAGCCGAGGTACCTCCAGAGCCCACTGTAATCTTGCCTTTCACAAAGGAGTGAAAGGGGCTTCTTGGTCATCTTTAAGTCTTAAGATAAAACTTTAGAGCCACCAAAATGGTACACGTGGCAATTGCCAAGGCACCTAAGTGGATGCTGCCTCCGTGAGGCTGACATCCTCAGTGTGTGTGACTCTTTCCCTGCCTATTAACTCCTGTGTTTAAATCTCCCTTAAGATAGTTGTGATCAGCTCCAGCTCTGCATCATTCTGCCTGTGCCTGAGCTACTTTCTGCAGCAAAATCAAGGATGATCTAGTTCCTGGAGAGAAGACTCCTCAAGGGAGTGCAGGGCTGTCTCATCTCCTCGGACACGAGCTTGTTTAATCATCAGCAAAGAAAACTTCTTAAAGAGCGTCAGGTAATTTCATGCAATTGAACTTAAGCACTGTTGAGTTCCTAGTGCAGTGTTCTTTCTTACAAACAGGCCTGGAGCTAGGCCTGGGGGACTGAATCCTGTCTGGGCTATAAAGCAAGTTCAAGACTACCTGGAACTCTTACTGAGGCACTGCCTCAAAATAAAAAGTAAAAAGAAGGCTGGGCACATGCTCAGTGGTAGAGCAGTTGCTTACCGAACGCAAGGCTTTGGTTTAGTGCCCTACGGTACACGAAGAGATAAAAGGCAGGTTCCCTCATTTATAACTGTATGCTTATAGCGTAAAAATCCTCTAATCTTTTGTCTTGTTTTGTTTTTGAGATGGAATCTCATGTAACCCAAGCTACCCTCAAATTCTTAATCCTCTTGCTTCAGTTTCCTAAGTGTCAAGAATACCACTGTTTGTCACCACACGTGGCTGAAAATTGCTTGGCTACAGAACATTCTTTGTGACTAGATCTATTCCCAGGACACCTCATATACTAACACTGGCGCTGAGTCCACGGCTCTTCTTATCTGATGGTAAGTAGTCATTTAATAAAAGATCCTCAAGATTTGAATTGAGTGGTTAGGATAGTTAATGATTAGTACAGAATAGATAGAATAGAATGATTTCACAGAATCACTCACTTACTATTTACTGAAGAGAGTGTCGTGCCCCCTGGACCTGGAGTTACATACGGGTGGTTGTGAACTGCCGTGTGGATGCTGGAAACCAAACCCTGGTCCCCTGCAAGAGGAGCAAGTGCTCTCAAGTGCTGATACATTTCACAGCCCCAGTCACCCTTAACTTAATGAATGAGATTATGCTGAGATCTGCTTCCCCAGCTAATAAAAAGCAGAAGAAGATGTACTGTCAGTCTTCCATTTCTCTGCGGTGTAGGAAAGGGCACACAAGGGCTTACTGATAGACACTCAGAAAGAGACTTTAAAGAACATCATTAAACGATCCCCATTAAAAATGAAAATACACATCTGGGCAGTGGTGGTGAACCGTCTGCCCTCCAGATGCAGAGGCAGGTGGATTTCTGAGTTCAAGGCCAGGCTGGTCTACAGAGTGAGTTCCAGGACAGCCAGGACTACACAGAAAAACCCTGTCTCAAAAAACAAAAACAAAAAAACGTAAAAATACAGAGCTGGACTCCATTGGTAAAATACCTGCCACGCCACACAGGCATGAAGACCTGAGTCCAAGTCCTTCAGAATATTGGGTGTAGTGGCACATGCTTGAAAACCAAGAGTTGTGGAACTAAAGACAGGAAAAATCCCTCATACCTTGCTAGCAGCGAGTTTAGCCTACCGGGCTAATAATAGCTAAGGAGACATCCTGTCTCAAAAGCAAGGTGGCAGCTGGAGAGATGACTTAGTAGTTAAGAACACTGGCTGCTCTTCCAGAAGACAGAGACTAGATTTCCAGCACCCACATAGCAATCTACAACCACCCATAAGTCCAGTTCCAGGGTATCTGACACCTCCTTCTGGCCTCTGTGGTCACTACATGAATACAACTGCACTGTTGGAGGGCCTTGCTGTCCAAGGTCGCAGTCTATCATGTCTGGATTGCTCCCAGCTCTGTGCTAAATGGAGCTCCCTCACCCCTGCCCCAAGCAGGGCCTCCTACCCTCTGCCTGACCTCATCTGGAGAGAGTGTTTAGGCACAGATGCCTCTAACCATACGTGGAGAATGACCTTTGATTCAGTTCCCTGCTAAGGGTCTCCCTGCTGTGACCACAGGATAATTAGGTACTGTGTTCCTGTTCATATGGTGGGACTGTGCTCCCAAATAAAGCATTCCTGGCATAAGCTCCAGCCAACAGAGTACATCTATCTACCCTGAGAATCTTCCGCTCACTTGCCAAGAGCTATTTAGCCTTCGTTCTCCCCAAATAAAGCTGGGCAGCCTTGTTGAAGCTGGTCCTGGAAAGCTATTCTGTCATACTCACAGGCCATCCATCCCCCTGCCTCATCCTTGTTCATCCCTTCTGCTCCCTTTGCCCTCAGGGATGGTGGCTAATGATCCCTGATGGGGAGGGAACCCCACACTGCACATACATATAGGTAAGACATACATATACACAAAAAAGTAAATTAAGCAAAAGCAGCAAGCCCTCAAGTGTTGAATTATCTTTCCAGGTCCGATATGAAGTTGTTTATCCCAATAAAGAATTATTTGGGGGCTCAGTGGTCAAGAGCACACGCTGCTCCCCCTGAGGACTTGAGTTTGATTCCCACCACATCCGTCAGGCAGCTTATAACTGCCTGTAACCATAATAAAAAGAAATAAAAAAATAAAATATTTTTTAAAAAGAATAATATAAAAGATGACCCTCACCCAATACCTAACTGCCCAGTGGTTCCTGAGTGGAATTTCTTTGGGAGGGAAAACAGGAGAGCGGGCACAGGGAGAGCTAATTCTGAGGAAGTTATCAAAGATGAGAAGACCCTTCCTGAAGGGAATGATCCATGATAGACTTACCAACAGCTGAGTTAGGCACCTTTCCCTCCCCTCCCCTCGGGAATTGGGAGCAGGCACTTGCCAGTCATTGGACCAATCCTAGGAATATCAATAAGAGGTTGATATTTAAAGCAAAACACTGTTGGCACATTCTGTAAGGGTTCAAGAGCCACACAGCCCATTCTCTCCACACTGTCAAGTTAAGACTTTGACATAACAGTACCTAGCTAGATGCTGGTAGCTGTAGAATCTGCTTTGAGAGCAATAGAAGGTGGACTTGGAACATCATGCTTTACAGATATTTTACAATTGAGGATCCCTTGGCAGTTAGCCTAAGCTTGCATAGCACACCTGTTGGTCTGGAACTGGAAGCAGGTCAAGGTTTTTTTCTTTAGAGAATATTTAGCTCAAGCTATGTTGCTATGACCATCTTGTAAACACATTGACTTTAGCCCAAGGAAATTTATGATTAAACTTTCCTGAGTAATAAGCAGGTTATGCTGACCATTGTTTGGAAAATAATGATTTTTGTTGTATGTTTTGTTGTGGGTTACAGACCTTTTTGTATTTCCTTGTTGCTCTGTTCATTTTTGATTGCCCTAGTGATTGTAATGATGAAAAAATTATGATGTCATTTGTAATGGAAAAAAAAAAAAGAACTTCATTTCAATAAAATACTGGGATTGGCCCATGGAGTGAGTGAGTTAGTTAGAAGGCAAGGGCAAGCAAGTAACTGATGTGAGAGAGTAAGCTAGAGTGAGGTGAGGAACAGCAAGAGAGACGGACAGATGGGGAATGGCCAAAAAGGCAAGAAAGTAACAGACATGGGGGGGGGGACAACAGAAAGAGAGAGACATGGGGAACAGCAGGAAGAGAGAGACATAGGGAACAGCAGGAAGAGAGAAAGACAGATGGGGAATGAGCAAGCAAGGAGATAAAAAGATGGGTAACAAGAGATAGATAGATACATGGATAGATAGGTAGATGGATGGATGGATAGAGGGATAGATGGTATCTAGATAATTAGATAGAAAAATAGATAGGTAGATAGGAAGGAAGGAAGAAACAAAGAGAAAGAGAGAAACAAGAAGCTAGTAAGCAAGCAAGGAGCAAGGAGATAGCAGGGTAACAGCATGCAAGACGATGATTGGTTGGACAGACAGACAGCAAGTGAGACAGAGACAGATAGAAGAGTTCTCCTGGGCTTTAAGACCTTCAGCTTGCACTGCATATGCCTGAGTCTCCAAGTCTTTCCTTCTCCACTCCTCAACCTCTCCTCAGCAACTAGATCCTCTAGCTGGTTGTTCAGCCAATGGTTGGCTTCCCTTAACGAGCTGTTCGCCGCCTGCGCAATCCTCCCTAGCGCGGATCCTCCTCTCTCTTCTCCTGTTTGCCGGTCCTGGAGCTGGCCTTGGGGAGCGGCTGCGGTGAATCTTGCATCTGGCCTAATCTGGATATTAGGAACTGTAAGAAGTCCTCTCAGAATCTCATGTATAATTCAAGTAGAATTTCTTCTCTAACATAGGTGAAGGACCAATCTTTCAGTTAATTTTGGGACTTTTAATTATCCTATTATTTGGAACACATTGATAAATTTCCTTTAAATTGGCTCTACTATTTGTGGGTAGTAGTGATCATTAGTGGCTGGAGCTATTTTTTAATTTTTATTTGGTTGCCAACAAGGCTGATGAATCTTTTTTATTTCGGCACACTGTCTACTTCTAGTGGCATTTGTGTGGCTCTTGATGTGTGCTATATATTCCTTATGCAGGAAGACTCACATTTCCTTATGTGGAACTTATAAACAGAAACATGCTTAATAGGACACACTTGTGTATTAGCACCTATGCATATATTAAAATAAAGATGGTGTATTTTCTGTTATATTCACTCTTTTATACTTAAACGTGTGTGTGCATGTGCGTGTGTGTGTGTGCGCGCGCACGTGTGTGTTGCTGACATTTATCTTTAAGCATCAAAGGGCTTTGGTTTCCCTGGAAATTCTTGCCTCTCAGATTTCTACTGATGGCTTAGGAGAAATCAGATCAAACCACTGAAAGGAAATATTAGAAAGAAAAGTCTCAACCACAGGAAGGAAGTGGAAGCAGATACAGAGAGACACAGGGCAAGGGATTGAAGCGTGCAGAGAAGGTATTGGCTTGCATGAGTTTGTTTTTCTTCACTTGCCAGAGAACTGGTGTGGGTGCTCATGGGAGATTCTGAAGAGGTCAACCTCACTAGTCAGGCATCTATGGCAGTTCTATAACCAAAATGCTCTTAGACCTGCCTTAACAATATGGAGGATAGGAGACCTCCATATTCTAGATGATTGTGACAGGTTGAAATATAAACCTGCACAAAGGGAGGGGTAGAAAGATGCCACAGCCAAATCGTGCATTAATGGTCACGTGAGAAGCCCACACTGAGCGAGGAGAACTGAGTGAGCACACTAGCCAACACTCTTAATTGGACGTCTGATGTGGTTATAAAGTACAACCTGAAAGATTTGTAAAAATTACTTCCTTCGGTACTTTTGAACAAGAAACAATGTGGTGATGCTACTGCTTTTATCACGTGAAGAGCTATGTGCTGTCTCTGGCTTGTAGTGTTTTCAGAAACAAAAGAGCCACATATGTGCTAAAGACTCTACAAGGTTGATTGATATCAATGAACAATTTTGAAAAGTTGGAATGATGCAGATCCAGGGCCAAATTATTTGGTCCCTGTCTTAGTTAGGCTTTTGGGTTGTGAAGACACGCCATGACCACTGGCAAGAATTGAAAATAAAACATTTAATTGGGGCTGGCTCACAGGGTCAGAAGTTTTGTCTATCATCATTATGGTGGGAAGCATGGCAGCACACAGGCAGACATGGTGCTGGAGAAGGAATTGAGAGATATATTTCCAGATAGCAGGAGCAAGAAGACAGAGACACTTGGCCTGGTTTGAACATTTGAAACCTCAAAACCACCCGCAGTGACACACTTCCTACTCCAACAAAGCCGTGCCTCTTAATTGTGTCATTCTCTGGTGACCAAGCATTCAAGCACAGGAGTCTATAGGAGTTATTCCTATTCAAACACCATGGTCCCCTGAACAGCCATTCACCGCCCACCTTGGTAATTATCAGACAACCTTTGCAAGGTATAAATTTAGCAGATGACTAGCTTCCACTAGCCACAAAGCAAAACAAGCCATTTAGACAATCTCCAAAACCCACAGCAGCACTTCCCCCCACTTTACTATAGCTGCCTACTTGATGTCTCTATTAATATATTTATTAAATGCATGGATTTATGACTTTCTTTTCTTAAAGTTTCATCGATGTTGGAAACTGCCATTCAGAGAAACACAAATTGATGTTCCTACCTAGTTGCTCAGAGCAACTCTCTCCTATTCCCTTCCTGGTGAGAACTATGCTTCCCATCAACAGGATAATTGGTAAACCAGCCTGCCTCCATCTTAGGCTTGAAAGCCATCTTATAGTCAAGACAAACTCGATTCATTCCTGTTTATGATGAAATCTGTTTCTCAAGGATTGGGCTATGCCCCGCCTGTGATCTTAACTACAAATGGTTCTGTACTGTCTGTTCCAGGAAACCAAAAGCAAGTCTTTGTTCCAAAAGGTTATTATGGCTGGACAACAGTGGTGCACACCTTTAATCCCAGCACTCACAAGAGGCAGAGGCAGGTGACTCTCTGTGAGCTCAAGGCCAGCCTGATCTACAGAGCAAGCACCAGGACAGCAAGGGCTATACAGAAAAGCCCTGTCTTTAAAGACAAACAAACAAACCAACAAACCAACAAACCAAAAGGTTATTATGACCACTTGCTGTTATTACCACCTTGTTACGATTGCTTGTTGTGACTACCTTGCTATGATTACCTTGCAACCGTGTTTTTTGTTTCAAGAGGTTTTCATGGCCACTTGTTATGGTTATTATGCCCTGCTCCTGCAGCCCCACCTGCTCACCTGACAAGTTCCCCATCTGGAACCCTCTGGGTCCTGAACCATAAAAAACCTTATCTCACCCATGTCTGTTGGGGGCTAGTCTGGTGCTATGTATTTTAATGCTAATTATTGGCCCTCAGCTAATTATTGGCTGGTTCCTGCTCGGCACATTCTCACCTACATCTGTCCTTATTGTGTAAACCTTGCTCCACCTAATTTAAAGCTGATTGGTTATAAAGAAATGCTGAAGGTTGGGATTTGGTAGAAAAGGGGGTGGAGTTTTGGGGTTGTGAGGCCGAGGTCAGGGGACGCAAGGAGAAGCCGCAGGAGAGGAGGAGACTGGATGGATTCCAGAGGGGATGATAGTGCAAGTACCTGGGACCGAGGCTGGGAGGAAGATAAACTGATAGTGGGATAATAGATTAGTTATTATGTTCACCTCTGTGTTTAATTTTGAATGTATCATAGTCTTAATATGTGGTTATTTGGAGAAATAATTGATTAATGAGTAAATAGGGCTTTACTAAATATATGACTGAATATTAATTATTAATATTCACCAACACATGTCCAATCTTCTTGAACCTCACTTTTTTGGAAAGACAGTCCATGTACGCAAATAAAAAAAAAATTGCTTTAATTAATTAGGCCACGATGTTTGGGTTGGTGGTGTTTCTCCTTGTATCTGTGGGGTTAACATTATACAGACACATACATTTCTCATAAAAGTCAGAAATACTTGTTTTTAGAATAAGATTTATCTTGTCTAGCCTGTGTATCTGTGAACATATTAAGGCATTTAGCTAAACTACCCTTAAAAATAGCCGATAGAGGGTTAGTGGCATGCTCAGCAGGTGAAGATGGGCACTGTGACTTTGATCCCTCCAACACTCCTGGCGACAGAAGGGGAGAAACAGTTGTTTGTTTGACCTTTTGATCCAGATACCTCAGGATGGTGGAAAACAAACAAACAAAACCTTTGTGTGTGTGTGGTTTTGAACTCAGTTCATTAGCCTTAGTGGCAAGCACCTTTACCTGTTGAGTCATTTTGCTGGCTCATAATTTGGATTCTTAGCCACACCAGAATGAAATCAAGGAGTGCTAGCCCGTAAAAACATGGTTTTGTATGGTAAATTCAGTGCTTGAGTTATGATTCTATGTCACCACTGTTTTTTGTTTTTTTATTTTAAAGATTTATTTATTATTTATACAGTATTCTGCCCACTCATGTCCTGCCCACCACAAGAAGACACCAGATCTCATTACAGGTGGTTGTAAGCCACCATGTGGTTTCTGGGAATTGAACTCAGGACCTTTGGAAGAGCAGACGGTGCTCTTAACCTCTGAGCCGTCTCTCCAGCCCCCGACCACTGTTTGACTAAAAAGTAACTGTGTTGTTTGTGGAGTTACTAGTTTTCTACACATCCAGACCTTTTTATGGTCATATTCAACCTAAAGCAAAACACTGCTAGCGGCCCCCTCCTTCCCTCTCTCCCTACCCCAGGAGTCCCATCCTTCCCTCCACCTTCTCGGGGTGTAAAAGTCTGCAGCTGACTCCTGGTGTTTGTCAGCCCAATATAATGGGGATTAGAGTTATGACACAGTTCTGCTGTTGTGAGAACTTGATCACACCTTCTACTGAGAATGAGTCCTATTGGGTCACACTAATCAGGCCACCCACTTCACACCCAGGAAGGTGAGAATGCTGCTGCTTCTGCCTCCTGTGTCCTTGATGGGGATTGACTGAGGAGTTGCTCCACAGTTGGGAAACGCTGAAGGGCTCACCAGGACACCAGTGTGGGATTTGAAGGGTTACTGTTGAGACTTGCCTGAGTTTGTTATGTTACTTCTAAGTGGAAATACAACAAAAAGTCTTAAATAATATATGTATACTTGGGCCTAAAGCAGTACTCAACTCTACCCTAATCAGACTGGGATTTCTCTTTTTTCTAGACAGGGTTTCTCTGTGTAGTCTTGGCTGTCCTGAACTCACTTTGTAGACCAGGCTGGCCTTGAACTCACAGAGATCTGCCTGCCTCTGTCTCCCATTGTGCTGGGATTACAGGCATGCACCACCATGCCTGGCTCAGACTTGGATTATTTAAGGAGTTTATATTCAATATTTTAGCATGGTTCAGTCATCTTGGCACACTGTAGATACTTCAGTATTTAACGTTTTAATTGATTAGTTGAGCACTTTATTTCTCAATAGTAAGCATTTGTTATCTGTAAGGCACTGTTCAGAAACTGAGGGAGGATAAGAACACGGGGGACATGGGACGGGGAGTCACTCTGGAGTCTTCCCCTAGCTGAGCGTCAAGAACTAATCCCATCACAACTGATAGGACTTTCTATTAAGGTTGCCCAGGGAGAACATATCATGTGGAGGTATTACAAATAAGGAGGTTAAATCATAGTGAACCAAGCATAGGGCTTGAGATAGGCAGAGCGTGGCTCTTCTTCATGTAAATTTAGGAATGACCACTGTCAGCTGACTGCTAAAATGCTTAAATGTGGCTCTTGAGAAGCCCATTTGGTTACTTTCCCTGAGTGGTTCCCTTTCTGTGCTTAAATATGCTAGCCTCTTCTTAGTGAACTCCCAATTGTGCTTTCATTGCCTGGTTTGGATTCTTTCCTGTGGTGCAGTTACAGATTCCTACTTCAGAAGAGCAGATGTCTTTGCAACGTGCACTAGAGGTTGCTGCAGGTGGCAGCAGGGAACACTGCGTCTGGTCCCTGACACCAACACTAAGTATAGCTGCCTGCTGACAGAACTTGAGGGACAAGGGTATGAGGGCAGCACATGGAAATTGTAACAGGAAACAACTCAGAAGGCTGCGTCCTGCTAGCAGAGGTGATTTCTCCCAACGATTCCCAATGTCTCTTTTCCTGCCATCGCCTCTTCGATACCACAGCAAACTCCCATCACTCATTTTAAAAATAATTTTCTGGGAGCATAAAACAATCATAAAGTGTATCAAAACTGCTTCAGAACACACAGGTAGTAGTAGACTTAGTATTAATTTTTAGCCAGTAATGAGTACTAAATATTCCTATCTGGCGCAGTTGTGATAGAATTCGGGGGGAAAATGCTCATTTCATCTGGTTGCAAAGCATGAATACTGTTTTTTAAATTTATTCAGATTACATCTAAATTATCATCCCATCACTTGTATCTTCCTGTTCCCCGCTCCCTCCCTCCCTCTTTCACCCGCATGAATACTATTAATGCTTATGCTACTGTGGTTTATGACTGACATTCAGAATAAAAGGAGACACTAAGTTTCGTTAGTGTGAAGTTTGTTGTAATTCCCTGATCCAAAATTTTATGCCAAGTTAACAAAAACCAATATGCAGAGAAGAGTAATAATGTAAACTATGAAACGGCAATGCGCTCTAGCCACCCAAACAGTGCAAGGAAAGGCAGAGGCCTGCCAGGACGGGCAAGTCAGCTGCCTAAGTGAAGAGACGGCTTTCAGGCAGTCCTTTAAAACCTTAAGTCAGCCATCACTTTCTCCATAGAGACTTTTAAAAATGATTTTACTTATTTTTATTTTATGTGAGTGGTGTTTTGCCCGCATGTATATCTGAATGAGGGTGTTGCATCCCTTGCAACTGCCAGAGCTCCAGCCAGTTGTAAGCTATCATATGGGTGCTGGGAGTTGAACCCCAGGTCCTCTGGAAAAGCAGCCAGTTTGCTCAACTGCTAACCCACCTCTCCACAAAGACTTCCTGATAATTTAACTTGTATGCCAATATCAGACTAATCATTTCCTCTTTTATGTTATATTGGGATGTTACAGAATTTCAGATCTTGTATTTTTCTTGTACTGAATATTTCCATATTACTCATATTTTGATGTCACTTCCTGTAAAAGTAGCTTCTATTTGCCTGGCTCAATTGATGTCTGGGAAGCTTACCGCCTCCTGCTTACCTAGGCCTAGTCCTGGAAGTTTCTAGCCTCCATATAAGCTAACCTAGGCCTAGAATGTTTTCTGCCTCTCAGACTTATTGGGTAATAAGTTTACCTTTACTTGTTCTGAGCTCTGGTCTGGCTGGTTCAACTCGGCTGTTCTGGCTCAAACTCCTCTGCCAGCTGACTAATGTAATTTTGCTTCTCTCGGCCCAGAATTGCTCTGCTTGGCCGCAAACTAACTCAGCAATCTGCGCTCATCTTCTGGCTTCCCATTTCCTTGCTTGTTCTGTCTTCACCTGAGTTCTCTCTCTGCAACCCATCTCTCCATTACTGTCCTGGTAAAACTATCTCCTCTTTCTGAAAAACTGCTTCTTAAGTAGCTTCCGTTTCCACTCTCTTCTCCTGAGAGTTGGGTGTATCCTATTCAAATCTTTTCTGATTTGTCACCTTTCCTGCCATTCAATTAGACATCACTTTCAAACATGGGTGCTTCCTTCTACAAACTAGCTTTACCTTTGTTTGGGATTAAAGGCCTGTATCACCATACCTGGATCAAAGCTTTTCTTTACCCCAATTGCTCTATACCAGGCTGGCCTTGAATTCAGATGTGTTTGTCTCTGTCTTCTGGATTAAAAGCATGTTTGTATTAAAACTTCCCCCTTTTTGCTTAAGCTAACAATTTTACAATAGAAACAACTGTCAATCCCACAGTCTTCCAGTCCGAATGTCTTTATGAAGATCCACCTGGCCACTGATGGGATGATGCTCCATAACTGCAGTCCTGGTCAACTGTCCTGCAGCATCCAGGTTTTCCAGGCTGCCAGTCAGATGAACTGTCCGTCCCTCTTCAGCTGGTTTGTTAAGCTGGCTCCATGCAGCAGGGGGATCTGCTTTCTGCATCATCTGCATTGCTGTCTTTCTGCATCTCTTCCTTGAGTTAGACCAGGCTGGCCTCTAACTCACAGAGATCCACCTGCCTCTGCCTCCCTGAGTGCTGGGATGAAAGGTGTGCACCGCTACATCCAGTTTACAGCCTAGTGTCTTTTAGCTAATCTTATTTCTCTTTCCTGTTTTCCAAGGTACAATTAGATCTTTATGAATCCACACATAACCTAGATATTTAGACAGCCTCACACGCCCAGCTCCATGCCCGGGAGCTGGCCTTCCTTCTGTAGAGCCAGGTTTCTTACCCATTATCAATGGGCCGTCTACTTTGATCCATACTGTAAGCCTGCAAACCTCACAGTTTAAGGGGATGAGTGTATGTTTGTTTTCTGAGAACAGGCACTTGCTATGACCTTCCTGCTTCTACTTCCTGAGCGCTGGGATTATAAGCATACTCCACCACAGTAGGTTGTCTGATTTAAAAAGAAACGTTTATGGTGTTTGATCTCACTGGAAGAACACTTACAAGTTTTTACATCCATCAAGGGGTAGCAGCCAGTTATTAGGCATATGACTCTAGCTGTCTACCTGTTATCATTTTTTTCAGACTTATTGTGTGTGTCTGTGTATGCACCAGAGGACAATGTGTTGGAGTGAGTTCTCTCTTTTTTTTTAACCACGTGGGCCACAGAGATTTAACTCTTGGTGGCAAGCCATCCCACTGGCCCATCTATTAAATTTGGAACAGTGTTCACTCTGTAGCTCAGAGTGGTCTTGAATCTATGTGATTCTCCTGCCTTAGTTTCTACAGTGCTGGGATTTATTGGTACGAGCCACCATGTATAGTTTAGGCTTCTAAGTGTTCAAAATTTCACCACACACACCCCAGACGAGAGAGAGAGCGAGAGAGCGAGAGAGCGAGAGAGAGAGAGAGAGAGAGAGAGAGAGAGAGAGAGAGAGAGA
>OU015753.1:108023944-108051151 GCA_907169655.1 Acomys percivali
ACATACATACACATACATATATACATACATACACACACATACACACACATACATACATATACATACATACACATACATATATACACACATATACACACATACACACACATACATACATATACATACATACATATACATACACATACATACACATACATACACATACATACATATACATACATACATGCACACACACACATACATACATACACATACATACATATACATACATATATACATACATATGTATATAGTTTTAGTTTTAAGTTTTTGTGTATTTTTGTTTTTATGTGTATAAGTGTTTGCCTGCATATTTACATCTGCACTACATGTGTGCAGTGCACACACAGAAGAGGACATGGGATCCCCTGGACTAGAGTTATCAAAAGTAGTGAGCCACCATGCAGGCGTTGGGATGAACTTGGGTCCTCTGGAAGAGCAACCAGGGCTCTTACTGCTTCCCCACCTCTGCAGCTCCCTTAGGAGATGTTTGATACTTTGGTGTTTGAGGGTTATTAAAGAGTCCTGACTCATACATGTGCAAGAGTTCCGAACTGCTGAGGACTGGGACTGAGCCTTAATTGTTTTCTGTTGCCACATGAGCGGAAACGTGAATTATTTGCTAAAATAACAAAGACTGGCATGGTGAACATCAGAAGGAACCTGAAGCCTGTGGGGACATCTCAGAGAGTGCAGAGCCTGTTAGGCGCTTCCAGGCAGGACAGGGAAGGCACTCCGAGCTGCGCTTTGGGGCAGGGCAGGGAAGGCACTCCGAGCTGCGCTTCTGGGCAGGGCAGGGAAGGCACTCCGAGCTGCGCTTTTGCCCCTTCTTAGTTTGTCATAGAAATCAGAAGTGTTATTTCTGCTTAAAATTTGTCAATGAAAATCTTGAAGGAGCTGAAACCATATTTAAATAAAATATCTTATGTTGTTATGTCTTCTAACTTAGTTTTGTTTTCAATTTTAGGAAACACTCCTTTACATCTTGCTGTGATGTTAGGAAATAAAGGTTAGTAAATACTTTTAATGTTTAACTTCATTCACAGACCGGTTTTGTCATTAAAAATCTTATTTATTTGTGTGTATATATGTGGCTTTATGCATGCCTCTGCATGTATATGGGAATCAAAGGACAGCCTGTAGAAATTGGTCTCTCCTTCTGCCACATGGGTCCTGGGTATCAGGATTTGGGTCAGGGTATCAGATTTGGTGGCAAGAGCCTTTACCCAGTGAGCCATCTTGTTATCTTCAGTTTTGTCATTAAACATTACTTAACCGTGGGCTGGAGAGATGCTCAGAGGTTAGGAGCACTGGCTGCTCTTCCAGAGGTCCTGAGCTCTATTCCCAGCAACCACATGGTGGCTCACAACCATCTATAATGAGATCTGGTGTCCTCTTCCATTGGTAGTCATACATGCAGGCAGAGCATTGTATGCATAATAAATAAATTAAAAAGAAATTACTTAACCAGGGGCTAGAGAGATGGCTCAGTGGTTAAGAGCACTTGTTTCTCTTGCAGAGGACTTGGTTCAATTTCTAGTATCCACATAGTGGTTTACAACCATTTGTAACTATTACCAGGGAATCCAATGTCCTCTTCTGACTTATGTGTGTGCCAAACATGCACATGGTGCAGACATACATGCAGAAAATAAAATGAATAAATGTAAAAAAAAACAACTTCATAAGACATTAGTTTCAGGAAATACTGGTAAGTAGCCATAAGAAAATAGGTTTACAGGTAAAATCCATTTGAGAGAAACTGAATTACTAAAATTGGCAGTTTAGCCTGGAACCTTGAAGTACTAGCGTGCACTGTGACTTTGAGGTTGGGGCAAGCATAGCGTTGTGGTGAATTGTGCAGACAGTTATTTAATGTTCCCACTTGCTCATGAGTCTTTAAGAGGCAAGCACCTGGTGGGAAGAATTTGGGAAAGACTTGAATAGATGATGATTCAGGACCTGCAAACAATGTTGTTATGCTTTTTTTTTCATTTATTCATTTTTATTTTATGTACATTGGTGTTTGATTGCATATATGTCTATGTGAGGGTTGGATCCCCTGGGGCAGGAGTTACAGAATTGTGAGCTGCCGTGTGGGTGCTGGGAATCAAACCCGGGTCTTCTGGAAGAGCAATCAGTTCTCTTAACTGCTGAGCCATCTCTCCAGCCCATTATTCTTTTTTTTTTTTCAAACACTCAGTTTTTTTTCTGTTTTCTGTGTATATGTTTCTATTGCATGTACATCTGTGTCATGGTTGGTGCCCTTGGAGACCGGAAGAAGGTGTCTGGTTCCTCAGAGCTGGCGTTACAGGTGATTATGAATCACCTAACATGCTGCTCTTAACCATGCCACCATCTCTCTAGCCCTTTAAAAATATTATTATATTAAGCGTTTTAAAATAAAAGTTCTTTAGGGCTTGAGAGTTTATAACTAGCTTTAAGGGATCTGGCATTCTTCTGGTCTCCTCAGGTATAAAAACACAGATATATACATGTGTGTACACGCATGAATAACAGAATCTTTTTAAAAATAAGTTTCTTTGCTTAATGGTTAAGAGCACTGGCTGCTCTTCCAAATGGCAGCACCCACGTGGCATTTTATAACTGTTTGCAATTTCAGTTGCAGGGGATCTGACACTCTTACACAGACATGCATGGATGCAGAACACCAATGCAAAAGAAAAAAACTTTCTCCTAAAAAGCCTCTCTTCGTTTCTTTTCCTGATAGTAATAGTGCATATTTGTAGTCCAAAGGGTATCCTCGCCGTCAATCCTTCCTTGTAGCACAGAACCCGACCTTGGCTTCGCCAGAGGGGAAGCAGCACCTACTGCTCCTGGCCGCACTGTGCTCTTCACTGTCACTGTCGCCTCTGAGTTTTCTCACTCGTTCTGGTGATGGTCTGCAGCGGTGGCTGTTGCAGACTTTCTACTCTGCTCAGTAATCTTAGAGCGGCACCTGACACGGGATGGATGCCTACAGGAGCTTTTCCTCCATGCAATGCTTTGGGTCCTGCAATCCTCTCCAGCTACATCGCCTGCTGGCTGGAAGGGACTTACAGAAGGGAGGGGTTAGCGCTTTGCAGTTTCTTAAATCTGATCAGTGACTGACCTCTCCGCTCACTCCTGTCCCTTGCTGTCGTGTTTCTCTGTGATAACCATATAGTCCTCGAGTAGTGTGCATGGAATTGTATTGTTAGGAACCATGGTGAACATTTAGTTTGCTATCAGTGTATTGAAAAATCATCTTTTTTGAGTCAGTCTCACTATGTAGCCCTGGCTGGCCTGGAATTGACTACAGTAGCCCAAACTAACCTGAAACTCACAGGCATCCATCTGCCTGTCTTGAGGAGTGTTACGATTAGAGGAGTGAGCCACCACACCCTAAAAACAGTCTCCTGTGTCACATTTTACATACTTCAAGCAGACTTCCATCAATGCGTTTGTGGAATGTCTACATTTAGTTTGTCATCCTAATAGAGTACCCTGCTGCTATTGGCGTCCCTTCTGTCACCAAGAAGGGCGCTGACGTACTGCCACCCTCCTTAGCCCGCCCCTCACGCAGTGCAGCATCCTTATTTCCTTTACAACAGTTTTTCATGGATTTACTTGTTGTCTTCCTCCTAAGGGTGATGTTTTCCTTGTAGGCGCTACGCTTTGGTAACAAGACCTTTTCCTCCTTCACTTCAGTGTCTAGTAGTTAGGAATGGCTGGGGATGCAGGTTAAGGATGGGATGCTTGCCTGAGGCTAGTTCAGTTCAACATGACTTAGCTGGCATTGGTTCAAACTTTGAGAGTCTGGCCTAAAGTATTTTAAGCAAATTTAAGCACAGCACAATTTGGAACAAAAGGTTCCTGGTAATAACTCAGTCCTGTGTGCACAACATGTGATGACTACACAGAAACTGCTTGTAATGTACAAGTCATATCTTCCATAAAGGTAGGTTCTAAAGATTATCTGAGGAAACAGGATCAAGTTAAGGGTCTGGGTGAGGATAGTGATATATTGACTGAGACAGACAAGCTCTAGATAAGTGTCTAAAGTGTCCAGTGTGGTTCCTTTTTCCTTTTTTTAATTTTTAATTCACTTTACATCCCGATTATAGCCCCCTCACTCGTAACTTCCCAGTCCCACCCTCCCTCCTTCATGCCCCCTTTCTCCCCCCCCCCAGTCCTCAGAGAGGGGAGCCCTCCTCCCCAACATCTGACCTCAGCCTATCAAGTGTCGTTTGTACTACCTGTATCCTCTTTCTCTGTGGACTGGTAAGGCTGCCCCTCCAGGGGGAAGCGAGCTACATGGGGAGGCCAGAGTCCATGTCAGAAGTAGTCTGTGAGACCCCGGAGTGGTTCCTTTTGAAGGCGCTGTTTTCCTCCTCCCTGAAATAAATAATTAGCATTTCATTGATATGATATGCACATTTTCCTTTGGGTGTTTTGGGGTTGCAGATATTTTCTTTGATTTCTGTTTTGAGACAAGTTTTTACCGTTTTGCTCTGGCTTGTCTGGAACTCATAAGTACAGACCAGCCTAGCCTTCAAATACCTCAGAAGTCCACCTGCCTCTGCCTCCCAAGTGCTTAGATTAAAAGCTTGCACCACCATGCTCAGCTGAATTGTAGAAATTTGTATAAATGAATCCTGAAGTTCATATATTACCTTTAGTATATGTAAACACTCTTCAGGTAGTCTTTGGGGACAAGAAAGTACTTTATTTTCAGATAGTGTCTAGTTTACTTTTAGCTAGGTTAGGTCCCTTTCAATCTGGGTTACATATGGGAACTTCTAAGTTAATGATACATAAACCAGCATTATGTCACTTATGTAGTAATCTGGTTTCTCTTGCATAACACTCATATTTAAGGATTCTAAATATTGTATGTCTGATAATTATTCCTTTTTTTTATGTTGCAGAATGTGCCCATTTACTGTTGGCTCACAATGCTCCAGTAAAGGTGAAAAATGCTCAGGGATGGAGCCCTCTGGCTGAAGCCATCAGCTACGGAGACAGACAGATGAGTAAGCAGTACTTTAAAAATCAAGTTATGTGTGTTGAGATAGTTTTCATGTGGTATGACTTCTACTTAGTAGTCTGCAAACTTACACGTGAATTATCCGTGACTTGGGAATTGCAGCATGAGCAGCAGGAACAGTTGAGTCCTGCGGGAGATGCTGCTCATTTCTACCTTGCAGCGTTCTTCTGCCTCCTCAGGTGTACAAACACAGATGTGCTCGTGCACGCACAACCTTGTTTCTTTTCTCACACGTTACTATTTCTGCTTAATTACTGGTATACTAATTGAAATGCAAATTAATCATTGTGTTAACAGCACTTACCTGCTTTAAGTGGATGTAGACTTTGCTAGAAGCTAGGACCTGTGCTGTCTCTTGGCTTAGTCTTTGAGCCATTATGTTTCCTTTGGCTGGCGCTCTTTCACAGGGCCGCCTTCACTTCTCCGTACCTGATAAACCCATGGCCTGATTTAACCTGCTCAGACCTACTCAGGGCTAACGATGAATGTGGCCCTGCTTTCCTTTGCTGTCCCTGCTGACCCCCTGGTCAGGAACTCTGGGTTGGAACAGTGGCTAAAGCCTCCTCATTCACTAAGCACGGCGGGTGGGGGTGGGGGCGGGGTTCTGGCGGACCACCTCTGCCACAAGCATAACCTTTTGCCTGGGGGATAATTACCCACTCCTGGCCCTGGCTTGGTAATCTTCACCTGGATTGTTGTACATGAATGTCTTCTGTGAACTGGCACAGCGTTCCTTAGTACTCAGTTTGGCTTTCTATCTATTTTTTCATTCAGTACAGAAACCGCCAAAGTCCATCTTGGTGAACCCTGAGTTTTATTGTTACTGCTTAGAGAAATATGGGTGGGGGTTATTTACAATGACTCAAAGACCACATCAATCACCAAAGCCTGCCCCAGCTCACAAAGCTGGGAACTTGGAAGACACTACACAGCCTGCATGCAGATGAATAGGTTGGAGCGTGTCCTTTCCAAGTGCCTCAGTTGTTCTAAACCTCTTCCCGGCAGCTCAGCTGGTTTCTGTTTCTAACAGGCAGCTGGTCTAGTCTTGAAGAGTCTTTGCAGCTTGGCTTAATGGCATATGAGAGGGACTCTCTGCTTTTATTATTACTCTGGCAGGGAGGGACCTAGGGAGTCTGGTCAGTTTCAGGGACTTCAGATGAAGTTTTTCTGAGTTGCTCACCTCCCTGCGGGGTGGGGTATTCTAATCTATGAAGGTGCTGTTAAACAACCACCGCCATGCCTGATGCGTACATCTTGGCACATGTCAAGTGTATTTGTTAAAGAACTTTAATCTGTGAGAATGGAGCCATTATCTCCCTGGCACTATTACTATTTCATAGTTCAGGGGGGAGACTCAATTGAAATAGGTATACGGAAAAAATAAAAACAAATTATATGTCTATTGAAGAATTGTGTAGCATTGTACTGACAGTCTCCCATGGTAAGTTTTGGATTTTTCTGGATACTTTTCTCAGGATTCAGTTCTGTAGTAATCCATATATTACATGTGCAGATTGTCTGAATTTCTCGGACAACTTTGAGTGAATGATGAGACTCTTATTTGACTGTAAAGTGTAATAATATGTGATGATAATACTGTGGTAGTTTAACAGCTAAGTTGGCATGTGTACTTTTTACTAAATGACAGTTGTCCTTTGTGGACAAATATCAGAATTCCATATGAAAGCAAGAAACAGCCCTCATGATTGAATTATTGCAGAGCAAAGGTAAAATGTACATATTCAAGAGACCGAGAACAGAGTGGCAGCTTGTCTGAAGCCCTTTCTTTGATTTTTTTCTAACCAGTTAGCGGAGTGAAGGGAAAACCAGTGAGGACCATGGGACTTCCAAGGATCTTTTATTTACAGTTAAAAAAAAAAAAAGGTGTAAAGCCTCTTTGTGTATTAAGGTGAAGAAAATAAGGCAGGATTCTTTGTCATTTTGAGTTTACCATTGGAGAGGAGAGCCAGGAAATGATTGTGACGGAAAACCAATTTTAGGACATCCCTGTAGCTACTTAATTTTATACCTCACTATAGCCTATTACATAAGAGAAATGTTTAATTCTTAATAATTCCAGCACTTGAAGTAGAGACAGGAGGCTGTGAGCTCCAGGCCAGCTTGGAATACATGTCAGACCCTGCCAAATCTAAATCTTAAAGGAGACTTAGTTGAACCAATGCTATGTATTTAGGAATGCAGTGTGAAGTTGCCATTGTGATAGTTTAAGCCTTTATTTAGCTGTGCTTCCTTGAAATTTTCTATGGCATAAAGTTACATTTTTTTTTTTGATAAATGAGAACATTTAATATAAACTATTAGCAAAAGTATTGTGATCTTGTCTTCTTGTTTACTTCCTGCTAATTTCTCTAACGTTCTGTCGGTACAGTGAGTAGTCAGGACCAGTGTGTAGCTCAGCTGGTAGAATACAGATAGTCATGCTGCTGCTATTTTAAAATATGGCCTAACAATGTTTATTGTTAGGCTTACAGTTGTTATGGTGGCATTACGTAACCCATTTGCACAGTCAGCAAAGGAGAAGGAACAGTCAGTCACCTCATACCTAGTTAGCCCAGGCCAGATGTTGGGGCAGTTGCTGATTTGTTGCCCCTTTTCTGCAGATTTTCCAACAAGTCTAATGGCTTGATTCAAAACAGAGTAGGCTTGGGCTTCTCACTCCCTCTGTGATCATTTCTGTCTAGGTACCTCCACAATTCCCTAAAGGACGTGCTTGTTCTCGGCCGCACCCTCCATCCACGCCGATCTGGCCGTGTCTCCTCTCAGCTAACCCATCGCTGCTCCTTTCTGCCTTTCTCCTCTGACACCTGTCCTTCTTTGGTTTTTCAAGACAGGATTTCTCTGTTAGACTTGGCTGTCCTGAACTCGCTTTGTAGACCAGGTGGCCTGAAACCCACAGAGCTCTGCCTGCCTCTGCCTCCCTGAGTGCTGGGATTAAAGGCGTGCGCCACCAAGTTGGCCAAATCCCAAGATCCTTCTCATCTTCAAAGCCTAGGAACTTTGGCCACACCTACCTCGTTCTGCCCTGCCCAGGTTTAGGCCTTTTAATCCGCCAATGAGGAGTCTGCTCTTACAGGACAGCAAACAAACCTCATTGTCGGTGGGGGGCGGGTAGGGAGGAGGGATAATTAAATTAGCAATTAATATAAAGCACCAGACCATGCCCCAACATATGTATAACTGCTGAGTTTGATCTCTAGCATTGTGTAAAACCAGGCACTTGAGCACTAGAGTGGTGGAGGCAGGAGGAGCGTTGGTTACATAGGGAGTTCTGCGCCAGCCCAGCTACAGGAGGCCTGGTTTCCAAAAAATAAAACAAAGAAAAGCGAGAAGAAGAAGAAGAGGAGGAGGAGGAGAAGAAGAAGAAGAAAAAGATAATGCCAAATACTTCTCAGGGACTACTTCATTTCAATATAAGATTTCAAAGTTATATTGGTTTTCTGCTTAAAGTATTTACCTGATGATGCCCTAAGCACATATGGGGGAAATGGATACAACTTTAATTACCTTTCTCCCACAATTCTGTTGGGCACTGTCTGTTGGTACACAAGAGTCTGAATTTGCTGTCTGTCTAGACCGGGCAGTCTTCTTCATTTAGGCCTCCTTTTTTTTTTTAAAGAGAGAAGGTTTGTGACACATTTTCATAGTGATCCAGTTGTTAATTAGTAACAACCAGCACATTTCGAAGAATTAATTATCCTGATGGCGCAAATGATGCACATATCCCTTTTATGATCTGGGGGATCTAATACTTCTAGTCTCTTCTTTGTGTACACACACACACACACACACACACACACACACACACTCACACATACAAAAATAAAACTCAAATTTTTTTTGAATTGTGGACTTTGATTACTACTACCCTGAGTTTTTAAATTTTAACCTTTCTTTCTTTCTTTCTTTTTTTTTTTTTTCAGTCTCTCTGTGTAGTGGACCACCTGGCCTCAACTCACAGAGATCCATCTGCCTCTGCCTTCCTGTGTGCTGGGATTACAGGCATCTGCCCCCGTGCCTGGCTAAAATTTAACAAATTTTATCTCTTATTATGAGAAGGAGTGGGCGTGGGGTGGGGGAGGATCTGCAGGACAGCTTAGGGATAAAGGCAGTTGCCGCCCTACAGCTCATAAAGGTGGAAGGAGCAAACCATGTCCATTGAATTGCCTATGACATCTTCACACGAATTTTACATCATACACACCCACATATCCCCAACAATACAAATTTTGAAAAACTTAGAAAGCCAATGAAACTCACTTTAAAAACTGAACAGTTATTAGAAACAAAAAAGAAAGAGAATTTCTAACCAGTTGTTTCCTTTAAACTCCAGTTACAGCTCTTCTAAGGAAACTCAAGCAGCAGTCCAGGGAGAGTGTTGGGGAGAAACGACCTCGGTTATTAAAAGCCCTGAAAGAGGTGAGTTGGGCGGGCTTCTTTGCTAATTCTTTACTAAAACAATAATTATTAGTGTAGTTTTAAAAAGCACCGAAAGGTGTGTGTGTGTTTGTGTGTGTGTGTGTGTGTGTGTGTGTCTGTCTGTCTGTCTAGGTAGTTTGGGTGTCCAAGGAGCCCAGAAGGCATTGGAGATGGAATTATTGGCAGTTGTGAGCTATTCAGCATGGATTCTGGGAACCAAACTTGGCCTTTTGCAAGAGCAGCAGGTGCTGTTAGCTCTGAGCCTCTTCCAGCCCCTTAAGCAGTCCTTTAAAGTGAAGTTAAATTCTCAGCACTTAAGGATCAGTAAATGGGAAAAGTTATTTTTAAATTCAGTAATTGAAATAAAAATAAGGGGTTATAATTTTTGAGTTTTAGTAGAAACATCTTTGAGCTGGGGATATACTAGACGGGTACTCTGGAAGAGGTGCACTGTAGCGTCGTGGTTGGTGGCCACATCTTCCTGATTGATGTTGGTGTTCCAAGAAGATATTTTGATAGTTTCGTTCTTTTTAAAATTCTAAACATAAGAAATAAGGGTAATTTCTTAAATTCTCCACTTGTCTTTAGATCTTAAATGATATTCAGGTAGGTTTTTTTGGGGGGGGAGGACAAAACTGTTAAATATCAGAAATTATAACTAAAGCACATTTAGTAATTTTCCTTATTTTATTTCTTAGTTAGGTGACTTTTACCTAGAACTTCACTGGGATTTTCAAAGCTGGGGTAAGTGTATGCTATGATTTTACTATAAAATGTGAAATTACAGAAATATTAGCATGACACATTTGATAACCTATTTAGAGAAAAGTTATGTTCATTGTGTTTAGCGTAATCACTGTAAAACCTTCATGTAATCTTCCATTCTTAGCTAGAGAAGCAGCTCTCAAAATTCTAGTTTTTAAGATATAAAACAACCTAAAAATACTTAAGGTTGAAAACTACCGTAATTTAGTCTTATATCTTACCGTGCAGTTCCAGGCCTGTAGCGGCAGAAGTGTAGCCACAGGCTCAAAGCCGTTGCTAAGTCAGGCCATGCTTGCTGAGAATACTGGGGCCCAATGGTGAGGAGCACTTCTGCCCTCACAGAGGACTCAGGCTCAGTTCCCTGCACCCGGGTCAGGCGGCTCACAAACTACCTGTAACTCCAGTCCAGGAGATCCAGCGCTCTCTTCAGGTCTCTGTGGGTGCAGTGTGCACATGATGTACACACAGACACTTAGGCTTCTCTCTCTCTCTCTCTCTCTCTCTCTCTTTCTCTTTCTGTCTCTCTCTCTCACACACACACACACACACACACCATAAAAAGTAAAATAAAGCTTTAATTTAAAAAGTGTAAAATTATGGGATTATTGGAGCACTCAATTTAAGAAAGTTTAAAGTATAGTTCTATAATTTCTGAGAATTTGCCTAAAATTCATTGTATGTTAACATCATTCAGTCATTTTACCCCTTGCGTGCTTTATAGCCGCTGTCTTAGCACAGAACTTGTTGTTTATAAGGGTTTAGTTTTGGCCTTGCTATTTTGCACCCACTTATTATCATAGCAATGGGCACCTCACTCCTTAGTGAACAACACCACTTCCAGAAAATGACCTGGACCTTTAAAAAAGCTAACTGAAGAACTAAGAAACAATTTTGGGTTTTTGTTTGTTTGCTTGTTTTGCTTTTTCCAGACAGGGTTTCTCTGTGTAGCCTTGGCTGTGCTGGACTCACGCTGTAGACCAGGCTGGCCTCGAACTCAGAGCTCCTCTGGCCTCTGCCTCCCAAGTGCCGACATTAAAGGCCTACACCACCACTGCCTGGCATACATAGTCCATAAATAGGTCTTTCTAGATCTTACTAAAAACTGTTCAGTAGTGGTAGAAAAATAATAGACATTTTACAGTTTGGAGGCCATAGAAGATTGATAAATAGAACTTAATGCGGAGCTTTCCATTCCCTTCAATGCAAGCTGCACTTGGGGTGTGCACACTCGCCTCACTTCATCACTCAGGAGAACTTAGGGGCTGGTAAAGTGCTTGTTATTCAAGTGTGAGGACCTGAGTTCTGATCCTTCACACTCAAGTAAACTGGATGCAACAGCGCATGCCTGTAATCCTGTGCAGAGAGGCAGGGCCCAGGACTTGTGCTTCTAGCCAAAGTAATGAGCTCCCAGGTCATTGAGAGACCGTGTCTCAAAAACATAAGGTGTTCGATAAAGCAAGACAACGTCAGACTCAGACCTCGACATGTGTACATGCCTAGGAGGATAGAAGTGGGTGGGCCAATGGTCTGAATTCTCTTGTACAGATTTTGAAACTGGAAACTGAGGCACAAGGGTGCATATTTAGGACTTAGACTTAAATACATCTGCCTCATTTCAAAGATGTTCCTTAGTATGTTACTTTTTCTACTATTTTCCCAAATGATATTTGTGGGATCTATTAGGTAGGACCCAGGACTGCTTGTGTACTATTAAAGAGTGTTTAGTGACTCCAGAGTAGTGTTTCCTCATTTGTGGTATCACAGTAGCAGCCTGAGGGTATTGGCTCTGCTCCTGTCAGGAGTGGATGGGTCGAGGCCGTAGTAAAGTATTGACACTGCAGCTGGGCGAGTCTGAGCGGGAGACACTATGTTAGAGGCATAATCAACAGTGGTGGTAAAACGTTTGTGGTGCTGCTTTAAAATTTTTTTTAAATGTCTTAAACTTCAGTTACTTTTTAACCTTTTGTTTCTAAAATTACAGTGCCTTTGCTTTCCCGAATTCTGCCTTCTGATGCCTGTAAAATATACAAGCAAGGTATCAACATCAGGTGAGGTGATGTGCTTTGTGTTCTGAGTGAAAGCAAGTTAACATCTGGAAGGCAGCTTTTCTGGTAGTCCTGGTTGACTTGTGTTTAGTAGCTTAGAGTACTGTAACACATTCAGATATTGTACGCAGGCAAGACCTAGTACAGATAAGGAACCAAAGCCATCAAAACTCTGTTAACGTGAGCTTGTCATCCAGCAGACTCTCATCAGGGAGGGCCGGACCACACTGCTCCCTTGGTCTTGGATTTATTTAGGAATAAGGACACCTAAGAAGGACCCACCTACACCTGAGCTTTTCCCCATATCTTCCAGACCCTTCCATTTCCTGATTTTCTGTCCATATATCCACCGAGTCTCCGGAGGCTCATGTCTTCAGTCACCTTTACATTTCAGCCAACATGTTAAGGATAATTTTAATTTTCTTCTTTTCCTTTCATAGTTATGATTGTTAAGTTTTTGAGAAGTAAAAGTATTTTATTCTAAAATTTTACTTTCGTCATTGCTTATATTTTTAGATTAAGAATGTAGCAAAAAATTTAAATTTTATATTAATACTAATAAGTATTCCAATTTGCATATCTATACATAGTACGTGGATATATTTATGAAGTGTGTCATAGAGAGCCTTACATATCTCTCCCTGTATATCTTTAGATTATTTAGATGCTTTGAATTAGATGTTTTGAGTGATTCTTATTTTTAAACATTTTTTACTTTTTTTTTTCTTCCTAAAATAGGGTTTCTCTGTGTAGCCTTGACTGTTCTGGACTCTCTATGTAGACTAGGCTGGCATCTAATTCACAGAGATCCACCTGCCTCTGCCTCCCAACATGTGAGATTACAGGCATGCATCACTGTGCCTAGCTTGAGAAAGAATTTTTTTATATACACTTCACATTTGTAGGTGAGAAAGCTCAGAGAAATTGAGTAATTTTTAAATGATTATTTTATATTTTAGTTGTGCTTGTTTTTTTTTTTTTTTCCATGCAAAACGACTAATTTAAAAAATTGCTTTACATAGCCGGTTTCAGCTACAAAGTGAGTCTAGGACAGCCAAGGCTACACAGAGAAACTCTGTCTTGAAAAAAATTTACATTTACATGTTTTACAGTAAATGGTGTGAGGGCTGAACACTTGCCCTGTGTTTGTGAAATCCTAAATGTGATCACCAGCGCTGTGGGGGGGGGTAGTGGGGGTGCAAAAATTGTATTGATGGGGTGCACGTTACCAAGTAACTGAAAATGCTATGTTGGGGACACAAGACAGAGTCTGATAGCAGAAGTTAAAGAGTGAGAGGAAGCAACTGAGGGAGCTCTTGGCTATGGGACCTCCTCCAGCCTCAGGCTGAAGAAGAAATGGCACCAAAATAGTGCAGAGGCTGGTTGGAGGGTGCATAGCAAAGTTTTTGGTTTTTGGGGTTTTTGTTTTGTTTTGTTTTGTTTGCTAGATTATAAGATTCTATTTTTAAAAGGGAATTAACATCTAATGAAATTGCATTTCGAAGTATCTTAAGACAATCTTTTTAAGGAGAACCCCAGAGGAAGCTAAATTATAAATATAGCAGGAGTCTATAGAATGTTTATCATCTTTTATGAGCCTAGTAATCACTGGAAATATGATCAGAGAGGAATTAATACCTGAGCAGACAAAGAAGAGAGGGAGCCACACTGTAATAAAGTAAGCGGATGTCCCTGTAGTCCTAGCGTTTGGGAGGTGCATAGGAGCGGCCTGGTCAGCCTGGGGCCTGTGTTGCATTCTCGACTAGCCTGGACTACAGAGTTAAAAAAATTTGGCTGGGAGAAGGGGATGCTGGAGAGATGGTTCAGCAATTCAAAGGACCTGGGTTTGATTGTGAGCACTTAACATAGCAACTCAAAACCATATGTAACTTCAGTTCCAGTTTATCCAATGTCGTCCTCTTATGGCCTTTGTAGGTACTGCATGCATTTGGTGCACATATGTACACAAATTCAGGGATAACAGTCATACATGTAAGGTAAAAAATTTAAAAAGTACTGATAAACATTTTCACTAGTATTGATAATTAAGATGTTATTTAAGATGGCCATGATGTATATTTATAATTTCAGCACCTGGGAAGTTGAGGGAGGAGGGGCCATCCTGAGCTATATCTTGGGGGATGGGGGTGAGCAGAGAGACAGACACAGAAAGAAAATACCCTTGACAGCTCACTGAGACTTTCACTACAAACTTTGCCTTGTGTTAAGGGAAGGGTTGCATTTTGCATGTCTGGCATGAAGCATTTTTTTAGGCTTTCATCAGAATGCTTTGGATTCAGAGTTTTGGATTGTATAAAGCTCTTTTTTTTCTTGTCTAATTACACAGCAAAATTTAAATATTTAGGCCCATCAGGCACAGTGGTGTTTTTGCCTGTAGTTCAAGCTACTTGGGGGGCTAAGGCAGAAGGACCACTTGAATTTAGGAATTTAGGAATTCTAGGCTGTAGTGTATTAAGCTACCTGGGCACCTCCATGTTCCTTGACCCTGGGTTCTGCCGGTCCAGGTTAGTTAGACACGAGCGTGCACTGTGACCGCCTGTATTACTGTGAACTGTGTGCATAGTCCACTGGTGTGTCTGGGACATTGCAGGGGATGAATAGATACATACTTTCCTCCTTCAGTTATAATTATACAAACACATATAGAATTAAAATTGACAACATGAGTTTAATTGAAGAGGTTTTTGACTAATGGTGCATATTGTTGGATCTAAGTTCTGTGTAACTGAAGCCTTAGGCTCATAACCATTGTGCTGGCACCTGCTAGGACTGCAGATGTCCCCATGTCTCTGCCTTTTTTGACTTTTTTTCTGTCCATCTCTTTTTCTCTCCTTCCCTTCCTGGAAGCCCATTACAATTCTCAGGGTGGTAGGGATAGAATTGGAGACAAAGGACCGTTTGTGCTGTCTTTCATGTAGTGTAGTCTAGAAGTCCCAAGTGGCTGAAGCTTGGAGCCTAATTGTCTAGCTGTGTGAGATTCCCTTCTGGTATTAGGTGAACCCTGACATGAATACTGACTCTTTCCTCCTGGCTGTATGTGCTCACAGTGACAGGTTTCCTTAAGCAGGTTAGGTGGCAGACTTCTGGGGAGAAGACCTGGTACCAGAAGAAGCTTCACCCTGGGAGCGGTTTACAGCTCTTAAGACCTTTCGACTTCATGCTGCAGCCATGGTGTACATGTGTACGTGTGTGCGTGTGCATGTGCGTGTGTGAGTGTATACACGTGGGGACCACATTCACTTACGGTATGTGTGAACACATATGGCAACATGGCATGTAGGGACTGTCGATCAGGCTAGAACTCACAGAGATCCACCTGCATGCATGACCATCACCCGGCACTGTGCTCACTCATTTTCTTACGGTCTGTATGTGTGCATGTGGTAACCTTATTTGCTTGTTGATGGTGTGTTTGTACCATGCACATGGTGACTGTATTTACTTCTTTATGGTATGTGTGCTGTACATAGAGACTGCACTCCACTTCTTTATACTGTTTGTACTGTTCATGTGGGGACCACACTCACTTATTTATTTATCTATTTATTTTTTTAGATTTTTCCAAGCCTGTCCTAGACTCAATTTGTACCAGGCTGGCCTTGAACTCAAAGAGATCCACTATGGCTCCCGAGTGCTGGGATTAAAGGTGTGCGCCACCATGCCCCACTCTCACTTTTTTTTTCCAAGACAGAATTTCTCTGTGTAGCCTTGGCAGTCCTGGTACTTGCTCTGTAGACCAACTAAGTTTGAACTTAGAGATGCCTCTGCCTCACAAGTGCTGGGATTAAAGGTGTGTGCCACCACACCTGGCTTAATTTTTAAAAGTTACATATATGAATATTGTGCCTGTGTAATGTGCCTGTGTAATGTGCCTGTGTACTGTGCCTGTGTAATGTGCCTGTGAACCACTCATGTGCCTGGTACCTGTGGCAGCCAGAAGAAGGTGCCAGGTCCCTCAAAGTAGAGTACAGAGGCTACAAGCTGCCATTGGGTGCTGAGAATTGGACCTGGGGTCTCTGTAAGAGCAACCAGTGCTCTTAATCACTGAGCACCTTCCTCGCCCCCATACTTTCTTCTTGGTGGTGTATACTATGCGTATGGAGACCACACTTGCTTCTTTGCTTTAGTTCACCCTGTTGTCTTGGTGAAATTGTTCATAGTTCAGTCTTCATGTTTAAAATTGTTGGTTTTGATATAAAATTATATATAACCCTAGTTACTGTTGATGTCGCATGTGAACTAGGGCTCATAGTTGAGGTTTTCCTGTGTAAAGAAGTCAAGAAAGTCAATCCATCTTGCTTGTCTGTAATAAAACTTGATAAGTAAACAAAATAATGAATTTTTAGAGTTGCATTAGAAATTCATGTAAATCTTACTGAGACATTCTGCGAGTGTGATGACCCTGTCTTGACAGCTGTGCCAAGTAGTTTCTGAGATTAAAGACTGTTGAGTAGATGGTATGTGAGCCTAGAGTAGAAACTTATAATATAAGACTTATGCAAGACTGAATACTTCAAGGGTGGTGGAAAACTCTTTGATCCTAGTATTTTCCTAACTTCAAGTAGTGATCTGTGTGGAATGTCCGAGACCACCCCATTCATGGCAGGTCCTGGTCACTTGTAGAATTAGTAAACAAACGTGCAGATCTACAGGTCTATAAATGTGTGGTAGTGATTGATTTCTGTCATTGCTTAGTCTCTGTTGCTATGATAAGAATATCCTGGCTGGGGCTGGATTGATAGCTCAGTGTTTAAGGACACATACCAAAGAGTTCAATTCCCCCATCAAATGTTTTCACAGTCACCTATAATTCAAGCTCCAGGGACATCTGAACTTGGACTCATGTGCACATACACACACACACACACACACACACACACACCTTAAAATAATAAAAGTTTTTTAAGACAAAAATACTCTGGCAACAACCTTGGAGGAAAAGAGTTATATTAGTTTACAATTCTAGGGACCAGCCCATCACTGCAGGGAAATCCCAGTGGCAGGCGCTTGAAGCATCAAGTCATACCATATCACAGTCAGGAACAGAGAGAAATAAATGTATCCATGATTAGATACAGCTTACTTTTTCTACTCTTAAGACAGCTGTGGGCCAGAACTAGGGAATGGTGCTATCCACTGTCAGGATGGGTCTTCTCACATCAATTAACACACTCAAGACAGTGCCCCACTGACATTCCGAAGGCCTACCTGATGTAGACTGTTTCCCGCCTGGTTCTGCATTATGTCAGGTGGATAAGTAAACCTCCTTGTTACAGTCCATGAGGCTGTCAGGCTGTAGGAATATTGTTTAAAAAGACAGTGTTTGGCTGGATCTGGGAAGCCCAAGAAGAAGCCCAAAGGTTTGCAGTAGGTAGACGTGGTTGCTCAGGCTGAAGGGCAGACTCGTAGGATAGAGTTAAGAATCAGAATGGCATTCTGGGTCGAGTGTGGTCCTCATGCTGCCGTGCCCACCGTGAGTACTGTCTGAGCTAGTGATCTCTCCTGCTTTCCTGCGGGGTGTAGCAGAGAACGAGTCAGCAGTGGTACAGGAAGGGGAGTATCGCCATGGGGACCTTTTCCTAGGTTACCTAAGTGCTCAGAAGAGGGATAGTAGAGTATGTATTCAAGCACGATTTTTTGGTTTTGTTTTTTGAGGCAGGGTTTCTCTGTGTAGCTGTGGCTGTCCTAGACTCACTTTGTAGACCAGGCTGTCCTCGAACTCGGACATCTGCTGCCTCTGCCTCCCAAATGTTGAAATGAAAGATGTGTGCCATCATATCAAGCTCAAATAACTATTTTTAATACATTTTTAAATTCAGATTTTACCTATAAATTCTGTTGGGCTGTTTAACATCTTTGAGCTTAAGAGACAGGAATCTTACGTAATTATTAATAAAGTTTTATCAAATTCTGTTAATTTTTACCTGTTCATCTTTTAAAGGCTTGACACAACTCTCATAGACTTTACTGACATGAAGTGCCAACGAGGGGACCTAAGCTTCATCTTTAATGGGGATGCTGCCCCCTCTGAGTCTTTTGTAGTGTTAGACAATGAACAAAAGGTTTATCAGCGAATACACCACGAGGTAAGCATGTCTTATTAATATTTCCTAAAGGGTTGAAAATGTGCATTTATTTAGCAAACTCTCTGTATAATTGCTTTTTAAAAGCATAATTGATATGGTTAATTCTCAAAGCTTTCATTTCTTCTCATAGAGTTCAGTTGATCCCTAGGCTGGTGGCCCTGGCTTCTCCTAGTTTTAACTAGCTGTCACGTCTTGAGCCTGTGTTAACAATGAGACCCTTCTGTGTTGTTAGAAAAAAATTAAAATCCCAAACGTTCAATATTAGAATAAAGACTCGGGAGGCACATGCTAGGGTGAAAACTTGATAGCTCAGAGAGGCAGAGTGTAAAAGTAACTTTTAGTTTCCTGGCTCAGTTGTTTTCCCGGAGCCTTACTGCCTCCTTCTGTTGATCTAGGCCTAGTCCTGGCAACTTCTAGCGTCCGTACAATCTAACCTAGGCCTCTGAGACTGACTGCTTGCTTAAAGAGCTCACCCTAACTTGTTCTTTCTGAGCCCTGGGCTGGCTGGTTCAGCTCAGCTGTTCTGGCTCAAACTCCTCTCCCAGCTGACTTAATTAATCTGGCTTCTCTCTTGGCCTGGACTTGCTCTGCTTGGCCTCACACTAACTTAGCTCTAATCTTCTGCTTCTTCTCATTTTCTGGCTCATTCTATCTTCACCTGAGTTTTCTCTGTGCAACCCATCTGTCAGTTACTGTCCTGGTTAAAAAAAAAAACCTGCTTCCTCTCTCTGTAAAATTGCCTCGTAAGTAGCTTCCCTTTCCTCTCTCTTCTCCTGAGAGTTGGGCATATCCTATGCTGTCACATCTTTCTCTGATTTGTCACCTTTTCTGCCAATTAGACATCACTTTCAAACATGAGTGTTTCTTTCTACAAACTAACTTTACCTTCATTTGGGATTAAAGGCATGTCCCACCATGCCTGGACCTGAGCTTTTCTTTACCTGCCCTCTCCTTATTACATACGCCATAGCGGCTACGAGTTGCCGGGTGGGCAGCAGCGGGTAGTGAAAGTCACTGGAATGTACTTACCCTTAATGTTAGGGTTGTAATCTAAGTGCTGTATGTGAATTAGTGTATCTGTTTTATAGATTATAGGTGATAGTGATGGCTCCAGTATCACCCAGAGCCCGAAATTAATTAGAGAGCAATTGGAGGCAGGGAAATTATATGAGGAGATTTTACAGTTACTCATCTGAGGGGTGATAATAGTACTAGGGTTGTTGTGGTAAATAAGAGAAATTAAGATACACAATTTATTGTTTATTTATTTATTTGGTTTTGCAAGACAGGGCTTCTCAGTGTATCCTTAGCTGTCCTTGCTTTTGTAGGCCAGGCTGGTCTCGAACTCACAGAGATTTGCCTGCCTCTGCCTCCCTGAGTGCTGGGATTACAAGGGTGCACCACTGAACCTGGCAAAATACACACTTTCTAAGAACATTGTTTTCCTCAAAACTTCTTTGTTTTGTTTTTCTCTGAGAGAATGGTATCATCTTAGAAACCCAGGAGTTATTTTTGACATCTTTCTGACTGGAGATCATGCCTGCTCATATCTTTTGTTAATGTCATATCAACACTTATGTTCATGCTGTTCTAGAATTTAGATTATCAGCATCTCTTCCTTTTGAAGTATTGTGAAAACCTTATATGTAATCTTCCTGGCTCTCTTTGTCTGCTTTTAATTTGTCCAACATTGAATTTGGAAAATAAGTTTATGGGCCTTTTCCTAAGACATTTTACAAGTTCCATATCATTTTAAGAGTGAAATTGCAACTGCTTTGGCTCCTTTTATGCAACTTTACTTCTGCTTTTGACTTTCTGATTTAGATAACCCCATAGTCAACTTCCATCTAGCCACCTGTGCCACTTCCTTTATTGTTTGTGACATTTCTGTTCCCTGGTCCAGCAAGGCCCTTGCAGCCTTATACCAAGGTCACCTACTTAGTGTTATTTTTTCCCCCTGCCAGGTAACTATTGTATTTATGTTCTTTTTTGTTTTAATTTAAAGTATTTTATTATTTAATATGTGTGGGTGTTTTGTCTGCATATACATTTATGTACCCACATGTGTCCTTGGTTGCTTTATAGTCTGGACAAGTGTGTTGGATCCCCTGAACTGGAGTTACAGATGACTGTGAACTGCTGTGTGGGTGTTGAGAAGTGAACCCAGGTCCTCTGCGAGAACAGCTGTATAAATACATAAACACAAGTGCTCCTGTGTTTGTGCTGTTACTATGTCTCAAATCAAGGCCTAGTGTGTAGCTTAGTTGGTAAGAGTGCTTGGCTAGCAGCACAAGACCTTAGGTCTGATCACTTAAATTGGTATGTTAGAAGACACACATGATCCCAGCATGTGCTAGTTTGAGACAGGAAGATTAAGAGTTAAAGGTTGTTCTCAGCTACTTAACAAGTTTGAGGCCAGCCCGTGCTGTGCTGTATATTTCAAAACAAAACAAAACTTAACTTATATGCCTCCTGCCCCCAACCTCTTCAATTCCCTCTTTTTATTGTTCTAGCTCCCTGAAGGCGATGAGGTTCTTTCAGTTGTGTCATCTGTTACCTGACACAGCATTTACACCATAGGTTGGCAGCCTTCTTAAAACGTCCAGGACTATTGTCTGAGCATAAAAGTAGGATTTTAACAGTGTTCCATACCCAAGCTGACCTATTAAAAATTTTAAAATGGAATATTTGATTATTTTTCTCAACCTACTGCAACAGAAGTATTTCTTTAGAAAACTATGTTCCCCATTTGTGTTCCCCAGGAATCTGTTTTCACCGTTATGCATTTGCAGTACTTTCAGGGGTTTGCACCTTCTGTTTTACGGTGGTGAGGATGCCTTGGTGTAAGTGCCAGGCTGCTGAGTGCTGTAGGCTCAGCTACACAGGCTGAAGGTGAGGTGTGAAGAGTAGGAGGCACCATCTGCTTGTAGCCACTGCCAACCCTTGGGCAGCCTCCATTCCTTAGCTTCTAAGATGAGAGGAATACCTTAGCCTGTTATGGGAGAGAGCTTTCCGCACACATCTCTGTCTGCTTGGTCTCCAAGCCCTGCACCTCAGGGTTCTCTGTTCTAGAAGCAGAGAGAACAGCTATGCCAGTCAGCTTGTCTGAGGTCAGTCCCTCGAACCAGCCACGCACAGCAGCCCTTTGATTTCCATGTGTGTATCATGGCATGTATGTGTCTCTCCCCATCACCCACATCCACATCGTGCATGCACACGTGTTTGGAGGAATTCGTTAAAAGACAAAAGAAGACACAGCTAAAGCAAGGCTGTTGGTCTGACTCGGGAGTCATAGCTCAATTCATGCTTTCTTCTCTAATAAATAGTGGGAAAACCCACCTTTCTCCTTTGTTCTCCTAATTACTTTATGTTTTTAGATTGGGTCTCACCATGTTAGCTCTGACTGGCTGGGTACTCAATATGAAGACCAGGCTGGCCTAGAATTCACATAGATCTTCCTGCCTGTGCCGCCCAAGTGCTGGCATAAAATGCATGTGCCACCCTGGCCAGCTCCCTTGTTCCTTTCAAAAATTGCTAAGACCTAGGCAACAGTGATGGATTTTTTTTTTTAAATTGGCAATAACTGAAGGCTAACTTATCTGCATTTAAAATAAATAAAACCTTTGTATAGGAATTTTTGTATCAGTTCTTTCTATTTAATTCTCAAAGAAGTTAAAGAAAATTATTCTATAGGCCATGTAGTTCTGTAATGAATAGCAGTGACCTTATTACATTTATTTATATAATAGTATGAAAATGCTTTATTTTTTTCTGCCTTGGTTTTAAGGATTCATAATTAGTCATGATTCTGAGTTACAAAAGATGTGAAATGTAAACATCTAGTTTTAGAATAAATAAACTTTCATATTATTTAGAAACTGTATTTTTGTCTTTTGAAGTTTGTAGTATCTTTAAAGAAAACCCAGATTCTTATATTAATTTTTGTCCCAACCTAGGAATCAGAAATGGAAACAGAAGAAGAAGTTGATATTTTAATGAGCAGTGATATTTATTCTGCAACTTTATCAACCAAATCTATTTCTTTCACACGTGCCCAAACTGGATGGCTTTTTCGGGAAGATAAAACAGTATGTAAAAATCTAGATATTTTTTAACTTAAAAAAATTGTTATCTAATATCACCAAAATAATGATGGAAATATAGAGATTGTCTTTAGGTGGGCTGGTCTTCCCTCTCTTGTTTTGAACCCATATAGTTACAGTGCGTACAGACTTCATGTACATTCTTGGAAAAGCCTGGAGAGGAAAAAAATCCAGTTCATCTGGACTCTTATTGTCTGTCTTATCTGTGCCACGTGGAGTTTGCACAGAGCTCCGCTCTTTCTCTCGTGCCTGTGAAGAGATGTGCCCTTGGATTCTTGGCTTTGCTGTTTTTTTCCTCCCATTTCAGAGTTCTTGTATCTTATGTCTACTCAAATTAAGCTTACATATCTGTAAGACTGGCGAATTTAAATCTTAGTGGAAGTTTCCATAATTTCATCACATCTGTCAACAAGAGGCAACTTAAGATCACCTAGAAATATGCTAAGACTTTCACCTGGCATGCCCTATATGCAACATTGAGCCAGAAGTGTTCAGATTTGAAACTGACCTGAATTTCATAGCAAGTCCACACACAAGCATTTATGTTTGTGTATTTAAACACCAATATATATTAACTACACAATGTAATAACGAATGAAATGGAGAATAAAACATTTTAATAAACTTGCTTATAAATTAATGGCATAAATATAAATTAAACAGTAAAAGCCGTATCAGGTAAGGTGTGAAATTTAGTGATTTTTTTAAAATTACATTTTATTGACTATAACATTTTTACATTGGAAAAACAAAAACAAGCCTTGTATTCACTTAAAATTAACTCATAGGAGATAGAAATGGAGGCTGTCGGATATGAGTGAGGTAAGATAAGGGCGAATATGGGAGAAACAGGAGAGGGCTGTGTAGGGGCTTTTCTACTGTGAGGGACTGGCTTGTGTGCTTATGGGACTTTGCAGGTCTGAGCTGTGTCGAGTGTATAGCAGGCTGCATGTTAGGTGGGGAGCCGGCTGTCTAGAGTCAGAAGTCTGTAGATAGAATGTCACGGTTTTTCTGTTGCAGTTTTGAAGTGGAATTGCTTTTTCCTCTAGAATTCTTAGTGTTTGTGGTTAAGACTCAAATGATCAAATGAGACCCACAGTTTACAGAGGAAAATGTACTTTTCCAGAGCCTGTTAACTCAGTGGTAGTTGTATTAAAAAGTCCACCACAGCAGCTCATTGACCATACCAAGATGAATGAATGAAGCCAGAAGACTCCAGTGAGCACTCTAGAATCCCGGAACCCTGCAGACCCTTTCAGTGGTTCTCACACATAATACATATGTTATCTATAAATACATGTAGTGTTTTGTACTGATGCCCTTTAACACAGTGCTGTCAAAAGCTTTGGGACTGGCTGTTTCATGACTCTGTGGTGGGTGCCTCTACTCCTCACAGAGTGCTGCTTACTACCCTCAGCAGCTTGGATGTTGCCTAGTGAGTATGCTACAACGTGTTCCAGCAGCCTTAGCGTGGGACAGATGGTGACTAGGTCCATTCCCTTCCCACATGCCTTTGCCCTGCACAGCACAGGCAGCAGTAGATGTCGTAGCTGGATCAGGAGCAGTGTATACTTGACGTTTTTGTTGATAGCATAGTTTCTTGTTCTGTTTTTTGTTTTGTTTTTTTTCCCTCCCCAGTTTTTCGAGACAAGGTTTTTATGTAGCCCTGGCCATCTTGAACTCTGTTTGTGGACCAGGCTGACCTCGAACTCACAGAGCCTGCCTCCCAAGTGCTGGGATTAAAGGCGTGCACTACCACTGTCCAGCTGATAGGGCCGTTTTTCTTTGATAAGTGTTGCTTCTTTATATGGCCCCAAGACCTGTTAACCACCTCCCAGCCACACGTAAGCTGTGCCCTCGAGCCCTCAAAGCCTCTGTGGCACAAGTGGCACTTAGGGCTCAGGCTGTGGCCCAGCATTGCGGTGCACTTGCTTTGAAGTCTTACTTGTCTGCACTCTGTTCTTCTGGGCAGCGTTAGATGGATCACCTCAAGAGGAGATAAAATTGAAACTGCTGTCCACCTAGTGTTACCACTAAGCAGCCAAAAGCTCTTGAGCAGCGGCTAGGTGACCTTCTTAAGTCTTTGACAGGTAAGGAGGGAGTCAGTATGCCATGGTTCCCATTTTGTAGGTAGAATCGGGTACAAAATGCTTGGCTTCCTGGTGACTTCTAAGGATCTACAGAAACACTGGAGATGCACACATAATTTGGAGTACCAGGGCACAGCAAAGCGGAGTAGGCAACCTGGATACAGGTAGAAATGGGAAGCTGGGTCAAGGAAATTCAAGTAGATAATTTACATGGGACTGTGTGGGTGTTGGAGGTACGGGTCAGCCTCGGATGATTAGTAAGACTGTCTGTTCTCTTCTCGCTGCCTTTTTATCATTTGAGTTTCTGTGCCTACATTTGTAATTTGAACTTTTTACATGTTATTAGTGAACAAGGCTACTCTTGGTGTTTTGTTTTTGTTTTGTTTTCTAAAGGAGTGAGCTGCAGTAAGTTGAAATTTTACCCAATCAGAGATCAGAGAGGGTCCAGTGTGGCATGGACTGTGGATTTTTATTCTGCTTTTCTATCTATAAAATGGGAACAGTGTTATAGCCCTGACTCCTCCTTGTTGCTGTGTGTGACTGTTCAGTAAGGTTCTCAGATTGCGTTGTGGTACTTGGGAGGAGGTAGTGAAAGAACACCATGTATGCTTCTGTTTAGATCGCCTAATTGGCAGGTTAACTAGCATACATCTTTTGTACTTTAAATTTCCCTTTGCAGTTTGGAAATTAATTATTGTACTTTCAGCTTATGAAAATAATTTGGTGACTTCAAATATCAATATTTATTTTCACCTACATGGTACATTAAAATCTGAGATCAACCTTTTTTAAAACTATCATTTTGGAATATTTGATTCTGTTTTAGGAAAGAGTAGGAAACTTTTTGGCAGACTTTTATCTGGTGAATGGACTTGTTCTAGAATCAAGGAAAAGAAGAGAGCACCTCAGCGAGGAGGACATTTTGCGGAATAAGGCCATCATGGAAAGCCTGAGCAAAGGCGGGAGCCTGACGGAGCAGAACTTTGAGGTGCGATTCTCATCAACTGTCTACCTGCAAATCTTCATTTTCTTTGTTAAGAATAGAAAAGGCGGGGGACCTTTAGTATTTTTTTGAGTCTACACTTGGTCTTTGAAGTCATTTTGTAAGCATGAAACCTGGTGTTAATTTTTATCCCGTACCCTGTTGCCTCCTACCTTAAAGACCCAGCTGAAGCATCACCCGCGTCCTAGGTCAGCTCGAGCCTGTGCAGCCTGGGAGCTGTGTATGAGCCTATTCAGACACTGTGTGCCATGAGTGCGGGGTCAGGAAGGCATGGGGAAAGGAAATTAACACAAAAGAATGGGAATTGTTCTACTATCTGATTTCTAATATGAACCAGAAATTGCTCTTTTTTTTTCTTTCTAAAATGTATTATGTATATTACGTATGCACATTGTATGAGATCAGGTGCCCACAAGAGGCCAGAAGTGCGTGTCAGGTCTTCTGAGACTAGAGTTGTGATTGTAAGGTGGCAGATATGAGTCCTGGGATCCAAATTTAGGTCTTCTGAAAGAGCAGTGATTGCTCTGACCACTGCACCATCTTTCCTAGGCTCTTAAATTTTATTTTGTTTCAGGTATACACTTATCAAAACAACAACTACAACAATAATAATAGTTACTACTACTACCACCACCACCAGCACCACCACCACTACCTCTTTTCTCTGTACCAGAGAGTTTTCAAGTTTTCAGACTAGGGATCCGTGAGGGAGAATGGAATTATTCCAGTAGGTCATGATTACTTTCTTTCTAAACTAGTGTCTTAATAAAACTGATTAAAAGCAATTAGAATACATCTCACATAGTGATAGTCATTGCTGCTCTGTGAGGCATGGGTCTTAGGGCCTGGGTGTGTCTGTGAGGGCACATACGTGTGTCAGTGCTAGAGCTACAGCCAGAAAGACGGGAAGCTACAGACAGGCGTGGGTACATCCATAGCAAAGTGGCCACATTTCCGGAAAATAGTGTGACAAGTACTCAGTAGTCCACGGTAGTACTGTGTGTGTTGAGGGAAGTATTGCAACACTTAGAAAGTTAAGCATAGCAGCCATAGTGTAAGTATTTCAGTTGAAACTGTGTAGGCCAAGTTAGTGTGTTACCATCCTCTTCTTGCCAGGTGCTGTTTGTGCTTCTCAGGCATTTTCCTGTCCAGAATCAGGACCCTGTCAGTCTTCATTTATTCACTTGGTCAGTAGATGAGAAACCACCCAGCAGAGGCAGCTCACTATACAGGGAGTCTGGGGTACAGCCTGGCAGACCGCTACTTCCTCCTTGGACCTTCCTGCCTGTGCTGTGATTTGAATAGTATGAAAGGCCTGTTTTGAAAGTAGATTTTGTTGTGATGGTGGCTATGCTAACCCTTGCTTTATATATTGGGGATAAATATGTAGCACACTGTATCAAGCAGAAGAAGTTCATGGGCTATTTGCCACTTAGCTCTGATGAGCTGATCGCTGCATATATGCATGCAAAGAACAGTCTGGGAGTAAGTCTACAGACCGGACTGCGCCTAGTCAGACTTAAACTGGGGAGTAAGTCTACAGACCGGACTGCGCCTAGTCAGACGTAAACTGGGGAGTAAGTCTACAGACCGGACTGCGCCTAGTCAGACTTAAACTGGGGAGTAGG
>OU015753.1:108052215-108117045 GCA_907169655.1 Acomys percivali
ATATATATATATATATATATATATATATATATATATATATTATGTACTGCTGGGCCTAGAACTTGGGTCTGTGTGTACACTGCAGCTTTTGGCTAACCTCAGCTACCAGCTCCTCCCCTGTTATCCCAGCCTTTGTGGCACCTGTTTGCTATAGGCTGTCATTTGTTTATCGATTGATCTTATGTGAGCACTCTATCTGTATGTGCACCTGCATGCCAGAAGAGGGCATCAGTACACACTATAGATGGTTACAAGCCACCCTGTGGTTGCTGGGAATTGAACTCAGGACCTCTGGAAGAACAGACAGTACTCTTAACCACTGAGCCATCTCTCCAGCCTTCTATAGACTGTCATTTAAAGGATGGATCTTCTGTATTGCCTAATGTTGAAAGGCAGTGTCTTTTCTGTACAGCTACTGCTGCTTTGGAACAAGGATCCTGTGGCCTTTCCAGGCATTTGCAAAGTCTGTATTAGCTAGCTGAGAAAAATCACAGTTGACTCATCACAGTTTTTACTGAGATATCCATTCCTTTGATTAGGGGGAGGAGAAAGGTGGGTCAGGTGGCACATGCCTGTAATCTCAGCTTTTGGGAGGTGGGGCAGAAAGGTCAGGAGTTCAAGGTTATCTTGAGTAAGTGGTGAGCCTGAGGCCAGGTTGGGCTACCTGAGACTGCCTTTAATACAGCAAGCCAGAACAAAATCCTTCCTTCTCTGACCAGGGTGTGTGTAGTGGTGTTAATTTTGACTGTCATTCATGTATTCAGTTTGCACTGCCTCTCTCTAGTTTAGTTCCTATTGCTGGCTCATCCTATAGTGATCTAAGCTCACATTTAACCGACCTTGAACTCTAACCTTAAAGACAGTTAACAAGTAACTATCTTGTGTTATTGCTCTCTCCTTTTTGTTTTCTACCGTAGTAGAAATAAGTACATCAATTCATATTTTTTTCATCAGTAATTCTCCCTGCTTTTACAAGGTTATTATAGTCCATTCAGGATTGAAGAGTCCACTTATGAGGCAGAGGCAGATAGTTCAAGGCCAGCCTTGTCTACATAGTGAATTTTATTTAGGACAGGTAGGGCTACACTGAGAGGCCCTATTTAAAAAAACAAAACCAGAAGGATGAAAGTGTCTGCAAATCTGTAGAGCTGCTTTTTGGGCTTTCATTTGGCTTGTAATGGTTTTTGAGCCAGATACAGTACTGGGCACTTATGACTTGGGCACATGGAGGCTTTTTTGAGCCCAGGACTTTGGAATTGTGGGAAGCCTGCAGTAAATTTCAGTCCTACGTCCTTATCTGGGCAGTGTGAATAGGCCTGGTCTCTTTCTGTGTGGGCGGGGCAGGGCGGGCAGTCGGCTGTGGTTCAGGCTGGAGCCTAATGTATAGTAAAGGATGACCCTGACCCTCAGGTTCCCGTTTCCCAGGCATTGGGATTGCGGGCTATTCCCAGTGACTGGAGCTCTTTCTCCTCCCCCCCTCCCTGCCGAACTGCTCATTAATGTACACTTTTCTTCTGCTGCCTTAAATGTTTTGAAGCCAGTATGTTGCATTTTTTTTTTTTTTTTTTTTTTTTTTTGTGCTTCTGAATCTAATATAATGCTTGGAAGATTTTAGGTAACTGAAACAGTGAAGAGGAGGTAGTGTTAGCTTGACGCCAATGTTAATATTTATGTTAATACTTAAATTGCCACAGGACTACTTTGGGATTAGCCTCATTAAATGTTATGCAGAAAGGTTAAGTGGACCAGTGTCTAAATGGTTTGTTTGGTGGGGTGTGCTGACAGATGTTGTGTATCACTAAATACCCCACCCCCAAGTTATTGTCTTGTGAGGCAGTTCTGTCTGGACCCAGTATGGTCAAACTCTTGACATCTTAATCAAGAAAGCACAGAAATAAGGAGATTTATTTAGAGACAGTACAAAAGCAGTGGTCTAACCTGAGCAGAGCACCCAAGAGCCACAGGTGGTGTTTGGGGTTTCCTTTTACGGAGTCCGGGGAAAGGAGGAATTGCCTGCTAGAGGAGGGTATGATGGTTGTTTTGATCGACAGGCTTGAGTGACCTAAGCTCTTCCCACTGTGCATGTCCCTTACTACAGTGCATCTGATGTTGGTCATAGGTACATATAGTCATGTATTAGCATCAGGTGGCAAAAAGGGGCTTTTCTGAAATGTTCATTTGCTCAGATGACAGTCTGCTTTACTACCAAGCTAGATATGTTCTACCATATGTTTGAGTGGACACCCGGGTCAGTAAAGGATTTCGAGGGAGAAGCCCACTCTATGTGTTGTTTGGAGTGGGGTGTATTTTCACCTTGATGTGGGTCGGGGTCCCAGGTTGCTAAGTTCATGGTTAGGAAATAGGTGCATGTAGCTTGAGCTAAGAGGTCTAGGTTACGAAGCTCTCCTTATGCTTTCCTGCCTCAGTGTGTTTTAACTTTACATTTTGAAATGTGATTTTCTTCCCCCTACATTCTGTACTGTCCTTGTCTCTTTCTCTTCTTGGCAGCCGGTTAGAAGACAGTCCCTTACCCCTCCTCCTCAGAACACTATTACGTGGGAAGAATACATATCTGCTGAAAATGGAAAGTAGGTGGTTTTGTTTTGTTTTTGTTGTTTTGTTTGTTTTCTTTGGATTTTAGGGAGAAAATTTTGTTAAAAATAGTATGTTTGGATACAGGAGTTCTGAGAATATCATTGGTATATTTTTATTTGATGCTACTGTTCTAACTTTACAAAATATAAGTTAAGCATGAGAGAGAAACCTCCCAAATCATGTGTGGACTGTGAGTCTAGAGTCTTTTTTACATTCCTTTTGCCAGTCACACCAACCAACAAGCAAGAGCCCCGTAGGACTTGTTCAGCTTTCCTTGTCTGGCAGACTTGCGTTCATAGCTGTGCTGACGCTTGAAGCACTTCCTGTGAGGCTGTTCCAGGTTGTCGCCTCTGCCCTGGTCATTCACTTCACTGACCTCTCAGCGTTCTTCCATAAACCATTACTTACGCTGTGTCGCTAACTCTTGGAGAGGAGTTAGGCACAGCGTCTCTATTTCTTCACATATATTGGTTAGAAGAGAGATGAATCAGTAAGGCTTATTTTGAGTGAATGGATGGAGAGAGGATGGATGGTGTACCCCGTAGTTTCCCTTTGCGTGGAGAGTAAAATACCTCCTCTTGTGCCTAACCCTCCCACGCTCTCCACTGTGCTCAAGAAGAAGCTGCCTTGACTTTACTCTTTCCTTATCGAAAGGTGTGCTGTGTTTACAGGTTTTCCATGTTCTAGGGTTACTCTTAAGAGTGTTGGACATCATCTTTTTGTGAGTGATCATTATTTTGACTAGCCTTCACTAGATGCCCCAGCAGGTCAGAGGAAGCCATCATGTGGTTACTTGTGGCATGATGTGCCAGATAGTTCAACAGAACTTTGAAACAGGGTAGGAAAGCCCATTCACAACTCAGTGGGATAAGGGAGGTCCCCTCTGGGTTAATTCTATAAGGGAAATTATTTTGAAATAACTTCTGCTTTCTTCAGCTTAGCTCTGTCTGTTCAGCTCCTTATATGTCAGTAGAATGAGCTTTTGAGTTACTGTAGTCAAACACACCAGAAAGTGCGTTGGAAAGTTGCTATAATGTTAACAATGCATATGTACAGGTTCCTTAATTACAGCTCTTTTTATTGTTGAGTGCTGAAATTATAGTAGACAGAGATATTGAATTAAGTAATTTTTGTTTTTGTAGTGATTTTCTTTGTTCCTAAAAATGGTAGTTATTATTAAAATTCACTTACTCAGTATGAAATTTCTTGAGTATTCATGTTTGTCTCTAAACTTTTAAACTTTTTTCTATCATTTGTTATATACATCTTGTTTTTAGCATAATGTTTCTGTAGGAGGGTAAGAAGGTGGAAGTATCAGTGAGTGTTGGAGGGGAGGAGTTGTCAGCACGGCCTCTTCTGACAGGGTTATCTCTGTTGCAGGGCGCCACACCTCGGCAGAGAACTGGTGTGCAAAGAGAGCAAGAAAACATTTAAAGCCACTGTAGCCATGAGCCAGGAATTTCCCCTGGGGATTGAGTCGTAAGTTGTGCTGTTGATTGTGCTGTTGATTACAAAAGCTCCCGAGAGACTCTGACAGGCATCAGTTTTTGCATCTGAGGTGTTGAAATATCAAAAAAAGCAGACGTCTCTTGTCTTAAGAGTTTGTACCCACCCATAAATTTTATGGTTTATAAAGGTGTCTTTTTCTATAGTTTTGAGTAGTCTAAGGAAAAGTATTAAAGCAACACATGCTTATAAAAATACTTCATAGAAATTTGTGGAATAAAACGATTTTCTTTCAGCACATTAGTTAGACTGTCTTTTTGACTACACATGTGCATGCAGAGCCTGGGGGCGGCCTGCGTTTTGGCACACAGGCTTCAGTGCTTTACGGGTTCTTGGATTCCAACAATAATCACATTTGTCTTTTCCCCTTTTTTCTTGGAATTTATAGTGCTGATCTCCTGTGAATTTGTTTTGTGGTTCTTTTACTGATAAACATTGTATTTTCAGTTTGTCCCTGTTGAAAACTGTCCTGTGGTGTGCACCTTGCACACACCCCTCCAGCCCCATCTACACCAGATGCTCCTGTAGAAACGCTGGACTCACTCTTGGGAGGCTGTGCTCTCAGCTCCTTATGAAAATGTGGCTGACTGGGCAGGAGTTAGAGGACTAAGTTATGATTTTTCTCTTATTCATTCCCTTTTTAACCAACATGATAACTTTTTTTTTCCTAGAGAAAATAGCCTGTTCTAAAATTTTCAACAAAGTCTGTTCACACTCCCTGCCTTCTCCACCTTCAAGCTTTAGAAGGGCAGATACAATGTTGTGTAAAGCCTCTCCATAGAGGTCAGCTGTGGGGAGAATCTGGAGGCAGTGTGAGGAAGGAGTTGGGGAAACACGGGTAGCTCTGGGACCTTCGGACTCTCTCTCTGGTTCCTAATAAAGAGTTGCAGCAGATTTTACAGTGTGTCTGGAGTTAACTCCAGAGATCCTAAGACGTGAGACATAGATGTGTTAGGACATGGGATGATGTAGCCACTGTCCTAGGACAAAGGGAGTCAGTGTGGTTAGATCACTCCCGAGAGGAAGGACAACAAAGTGGGATGAGAAGAGATGGGGAGGCCAGAGGAACACTGACCTGAGAAGGGAACAGCACTCTCAAAAAACACGTGCGTCAGCTGGGCGCAGTGGCGCACACCAGCAATCCCATCACTTAGGGTGGAAGACGCAGGGGGAGCTCGAGTTCAAGGCCATCTTGATCTATAAAGCAAGTACATGAGAGTCAAGGCTACACAGAGAGACCCTGTCTCAAACAACAACAACAAAACCCAAATACATTAGACACAGTTGGTGAGCGTAGATGTAGCTGAAAATAAGTGTTGGCAGCAGATGAAGTGTCAGACGTGACTGCTGTAAGAGCCACTGATGTTCATGTACCAGCCTCCAAATGTGGCTGCGCTAGTGTTTGAAATCTGATAGAAGAAAAGTCTTAGGAAAGGATGGAGTCTGTGAGATAACATTTGATTCCAAATTGGGTACAGAACAGGCAACATCAAAAATGACCCTGTCAAAATGCAGGGTTTCTTTGCTCTGATAGGACCCACTATAGCCCAGGCTTTCCTGGGACTCCCGTAGTCTTCACGCTCTGTTGCTTACTCAGTGAAGGAGAACAGTGATCTGATGTGCGTCTAGTGCTGCTCACAGAAAGGCACTGGAAAATATGCCCTCTAGGTGTTGGAATAACCCAACCAAAGGACCAAAGGAGCTGTCATGTGACTGTGATACAGGACGCTGAAGGACCCTGGAGTCTACAGAGGGATTGACTGTGTAACTTAAAATTTATGTGAGCTCAGTGATGAAAATAGAAGTTTATGCAGCCTTCCATCCCAGATGGACTGAGTAGCCTGTCGTCAGGGAGTTGAGGGCAGCACAGCAGGCTCCTTTCCTCCGCCACGCCTGAAGTTAATCTATAAAGTATGTAGTTCAAGTACGTGAACCATGAAAACATTATTCTCCTTTCATTTTTCAGATTATTGAATGTTCTAGAAGTAATAGCACCCTTCAAGCACTTTAACAAGCTTAGAGAATTTGTTCAAATGAAGCTTCCTCCAGGCTTTCCTGTAAAACTAGGTAAGACAAAATTTCAGATGGAATTTTAGTGGTTTTTGTTGTTGTTAATTCAAGCCAAGTAAGGTGTATATTTTGAAGGGCAATATACTAGCTGTTTCATTTTATTTATTTAACTATTTTTGATTTTTTGGGTGCATATAAATGCCTGATAAATACAGTACCTGATGCAACTTGGATTTCTATGTGATTTAAATGAAATAGAAAGGACATTGGAGTACTTTCTGCAGGAGAGTATATGTGAACATTTTAAGTCACTAAAATAAACACAGAGATACATAATGAAGCAAAACAAAACAGAAGACCTGAATTGCTGCAGTCTACACAGCAGCAGTAGGAATTTCAGCAGGTTGTGCAGAGGTAGAGTCTGCACATTCGTACCATGTAAATTCCAGGAAACGAATCATTTAGTATTCACATAGGAAGTCAGGAAGCAGAATTCTGCACAGTTCACTAGACTCTTCCTAGTAGCTGTCACAGAATGCCTTCAGGAGCAGACACCAGCTGTGGCACTGGAGTCTCAGAGCAGCCGTTAGGGTTATCACCTTGCTGACTTGTACCCGGGTGCCTCGTGAGCTTCAGCAGCCTCCCGTGTGCTGAGAAGGGGCATTCAGTTTCTGGGCTCAACTTTGTGGTCTTCTTTCTCAGGGCAGGGACTACCTGATGATTATTGGGTTGAAGTCCCTGCTGAGAACCTGAGATGGCATACTTGGGTCACGACAGCTGAACTATTTTGACAAAGAATCATAATGTATTAACAATTATTCCCTGTGGGATGACCCTAACTCCATGTCTCTAGCACCACACATGTGTGTTGCATGTGTGCACATGAGCAGAGGGACCGGAAGGTCCTTTAACACACTTCTAGTCTGACAAAGGCGCAAACACTTTAGTGCAGGTAAGAGGTTTCTCCCACACAGTGAGAGTGATCCCAGCACTCGGGAGACAGAGGCAAGCAGGCGATTGCTGAGGTCAAGGTTGGCCTGGTCTACAGCATGAATTTCAGCACAGTCAGGGCTACACAGAGAAACCTTGTCTGGGGCTCGGGATAGCGGAGTAAACAAGACCCCGCCCCAAGTAAAAACAAAAAACAACAGAAACTGAGCCTTCCCCTGCCTTAGTTTACAAAGAAGTTAAAGACCCAAGTTAGGAAAATTCTTATAGGCCCAACAAAAATCAGTTAATCAGAAGGCCTGAGTTTGCTACTCCTGGGAGGCTGTGTATCCAACAGTAGGCAGCAATGGAAGCTGGGAGTTCCTGGGTGCCTGTGGTGATGGTTAATGAAAGCTTTCCCTTTCTGTCCCTAGTGTGAGAATATTCTGCAAACAAAATACTAAGCTTATAACAGCAACTTTACTGTGTGGATAGACTCTTGGGTTGGCTTCCGTAGACTGCTTCAGAGGCTGTTGGCAGATGAAATCTGAGGCTCCTGAGTAAAGTGGGTTAGGAATCATAAGCTTTTGTGTGGGCTGTGCTGTTTCTGAGAACTCAGGAAGAATCAAATGAGCAGATCATGCTGCTGAACTTACTCTCCAGATTCACTTACTGTTTGGGCTAGAAACTCTGACATGTTTTTATTAGGCTGAAGTAATATGATGTTACACAGCAGATGAGGTATCATTTGGAGGAAAAGTATCGAGATTTGAAAAATCGGCATGCTCCTCTACAGAGGCAGGAGCGGCCTAGGGAGCCAGCTGTTTGGCCTCAGGCCCGAGGAGAAGGTCTGAGTTGGGTTGTTATGGAAATGCAGTTGTGTGAAGATGGCTGGCTCCAGGGGGCTAGCAAAGATGGACGTCTGACTGTATCTCACCATTTACTCTCCAGATATACCCGTGTTTCCCACGATCACAGCCACTGTGACTTTTCAGGAGTTCCGATGTGATGAATTTGATGGGTCCATCTTTGCCATCCCTGAAGACTACAAGGAAGACCCGAGTCGGTTTCCGGACCTTTAACTGATGTAGAAGAGACGAGACTCCAGGTGGCAGGGACAGAGCTTCTCTCTAAGCAGAGAGTCGACACATCAGTGATGTGATGAGAAACTGACCTCTAATAAAACATCCGCAGCTTCCTGATGTGCCATTCATTCATCTTTTTAAAGTCACCACTTCCTGTCTGTAATAGTTTGACACCCAGTGACCCTCAAACCTTCCTATGTAAAGCAGCTGTGAGTGCTGTGATTTGTTTTTAAAGATTTTTACACTTCTTGTTGAAATATATATGCATATAAATATATCTATAGCTATATCTAAAACACTCCTGGACCATTAACATAAATTCAGTGTCTTAAGAGATATGAAACCCTTTGAAACATGTCGCCTTTATCCAGGGTGGCATGTATACATGTTCCTTTAAACTTTGTTTTCATCATTATGTATAGTTGTACTTGGATGTTCAGTGAACTAGAAGGAATGCAGTTTTCTGAGGTGAACAGAGCAATGGTGACCATCAAAAAGTCGCATTTACAGCCTGCTGCAATACATTCCGAGGGAGTGCTCCCTACAGGGAATGCGGTGCCCCCTCCCCCAAGCACCTTGGTAACAGTTGCATTTACAGCTGCTGTGCAATTCTGAGGTTGGTAACAGTTGCGCCGTGCATTCTGAGGGAGCTTGCATTCTGAGGGAGCGTGCTGCTGGGAATGCGGTGCCCCACACACACACCTTGGTAACAGTTGCATTTACAGCTGCCGTGCATTCTGAGGGAGCGTGCGCTGCTGGGAATGTGGTGCCCCCAGCACCTTGTGCAGCTCATGTGGTGCTCTTTGTGTTACCTGAGCCCTTTTCCAGTGGAGACTGTTTTGTTACTGATCTTCTTTTCACAGAGCCTCTATTTTCCCCCTAACCTTGAGTTTAAGGGTTCTTACTCTGTGGATAGGTACGGTACCATGCTCACAGCCAGCCCTCTCCTAAGTGTCAGCACTTTAAACAAATTCCAAATTTTTAAACTTGCTTCCTAGTAAGAGCACGTAAGTCAGACTATTTTTAATGGAATATGGATGCATTGGCGTCAATTTTCAAAAATACATATTTTGGACAACTATGTGTGTAATGCTTTCAAAATAAGGTTAAAAACATTTTATATGCTACAATATATTTGTTATAGACTAAAAGTCCAGAAACATAAAAGATGGAAAGGTTTTTTTTTTTTTAAATCACAGGAAAATATTTACTGATTTGTCTCCAAAGTGTTAAAATCATGCATTATTCATTTTTGCACTTAAACCTTTTCATATTTATTACAAGATGGTTTCAAGGTCCAAGAAGAAAAGTAAATTAGGGAGAATAATGCCTAAATCATAAGGTATCATGTTGTATTAAAGACTTAACTAAATGTTTATGTGTCCTGATAAAATGTGTCAAGGATACACCTGTCCGGTTGTTATAGTGTGACCAGTAGCTTAAACTTTTACTGAGATTTTTATTGCAGAGATGACTTATTTAAAAATCCAGAGCATCAGCCATGAGATTATTATTTCTTTACAGTTCCATCTCATAGTGGTACCACCTTGCATATGTTGAGATTTTATTACTTTTTATAAGAAAAATAATCATTAAAAATTCAAAGCCCTAATCGCTCCAGTAAGTGATCTGTCAAATTTTAAGAACTGAAAAGCCCAGAGCGAGCTTGATGGAATAGTTTGGCCGCTGGCATTCACTCAGGCAGTGGCTGACCCAGTCTCAGCTCCGGGTTTCTGTCGTCAGTCCTGGGGTCCGAGGCTCTGAAGGCAGAGACCACTGTTGGCTTAGGATTCTTGGCCATGTGGGAAAAGTGATAAAGTGCAGCTTGGGGACTGAGAATTTCTTAAACATGTGAACATTGCTGGGTTACACTGGAGATAGGACTACTGAAAATTGTTGCACTGGATTGTACTACTGAAAATTGTTGCACTGGATTGTACTACTGAAAATTGTTGCACTGGATTGTTTTAAGACTTCACTTTTTAAAAAATGAATAGTAAAATCAGATTGTCCATTCCAAAATGCTTTTTCTCTGATCACAAAGAACAAATGTATCTCTTAAAATGGTGGAAAAAAGGAGTTAATTAATGCAAATAAACTTTTCACAATATTAGATTTTTCATGATGTGCCTATTAATCCTGTTAATGAAATTGTTTAAGATCAGTATTTTTTATCATCTTACATGCAAATCACTGTTTTGAAATGTAAATGTATAAGATACTATATTATAGGCCAGGTGTGGTGGCACACACCTGTAATCCCAGCACTTGGGGAGGCAGAGGCTGGGGGATCTATATGAGTTTGTGGACAGCCTTGTCTACAAAGGGAGTCCAGGACAGCCAGGCTACACAGAGAAACCCTGTCTTGAACCCCTCCCCTACACAAAAGGAAAAAATTTTTTATTGTAAATTTAAAGTTTATAAACTGTTAGAAGTCCCATTCAGAAAGCTATACAATTGTCACTTATGTGACACCTGAAGATGCCGTTCCCATCTTCAAGAAACCATTCAGAGACTTGCAGTTCATCAAAGGAGTGTACAGCAGGTTGTACCATGTGATTATAGAAGCAGCGGAACACAAGCCTTTAAGCCCAGCACTCAAGAGGCAGAGGCAGGGGGATCACTGTGAGTTTGAGGCTAGTCTGGTCTACAAAGTGAGTCCAGTCCAGGACAGCCAAGGCTACACAGAGAAACCTTATATTGAAAAACTTTAAAAAAAAAAAAAAGGAGGGGGTGGCTCAACCCCCACCTCCGTAGTCCATTCCAGCTTTCTTGGAAGGTGAGGCAGCAAGACCAAGAAAAGTGTTTGAGACTGTCAAAATGGGTCCAAAGTGGTTACGGATGCAGCACTTTGGCTTGCATGCTTGCCTCTTATGAGGCCAAGCCTACAGCAGACAGAGATCTGGTTCTTGAGTCCAGGGTCAGGGTGAGGGAACCCGACTGGTAGAGGGATGGGCCCATTTTGCAGACAACTAACAGTGAAATTTGCCCACAGAGAAATGGACAGGAGATACCAGAATCACAAAGAGCTAGCCAAATTAAACTCAGCCAAAGCCATGTTTTGGTAAACTATAAAGCTGCAGGCTGATAAAAACCATTTCATGCCAGAAACAGGCAGCATTAGCTGCCACCTAGAAATTTTGAGGCATGTTAGCAACTTCAGGGTCTCACTTCAAAGACGGGCTAGCATTAGGTAAAAGAAAAAAGCTGCTCCCTTCAGGCTTGCTCTAGAACAGCAAGCACTTCTAACTGACCCCTTTGCCACATCCTCAGCATGCACAAGTCTGTAGGCATCAGCCCGTCAGCTATTGCTGAGTCATTCAGACTTGGATGTTCTTTATGACTTCAGAGCAGAAACATGTAGCAACAAAGTAACTCCACCTCTCTCTGAAGGGTGGAGAGCAGTTTAAAACGCAACTTTTGTTCATCCCTTTGGGATGAAGCAGCAGGTTAAGACTTATGACTGAGGCGTCTTCGGCTCCTCAGTCTTTCTTTCCTCTGCAGGATCCCCATAAAGTCACAAGCAACGAGCTGAGGGCCACTTGAGTCTGCTCTACGGGGTCCAGTCTACTAGAGCTGCCAGGGCCACTCCTTCACTGCCTGGATCCCCCTGCAGCACCAGGAACAAGGCTTAGTCATTAAGAGTCAAATTGCCTGGTGGTGGTGGCGGTTGTGGTGATGGTGCACATCTGGTGGTGCACATCTTTCCTCCCAGCACTTGGGAGGCAGAGGCAGGCAGTGAGTTCCAGGCCAGCCTGTCTACCAAGCGAGTCCAAGACAATCAAGGCTAACATAGATAAATCGATTCAATGTTATGAGATATTATTTGAGTGCTTGCTAAGTACTTAAAACTTTTTTTTTCTTAAACACCAAGTACTAACATTTACCTTCAGGAAGCTAAATCAATTTATATTTAAAATACTGTTGAAGTAAAAATTCTATCTTGGGATAAAAATCCTGATTATTAAAAGAATTGTAGCACTCCACTGTGACACTCAACCTTCAATTTCTCATGCAAAAACAACAAAAAACACCATTAATTCTACCATGAGATGTAAAGAGAGGCACTATTCTCACATTAGTGGCACACTCTGAAGAAATAAAAGCTGCTTGTTTGAAAATAGCATGCAGACATCACTTCTAGAGACATGATGTAGTCAGAACTCATCTTCCCAGAAGGCTTAGCTGTCACCAGAGAGAACTGAATGCCGTGAGCCTGGTGGTTCTGTTTCTGGCACTCCTGTTACTGGGTAGTTTTAAATAGCAATCACCCACCAGGTCAGGCATACCATGGGACCACCTTTCACAAATCCGCACAGCCTCAAGTTTTTCCTGACTACAAACTAAGTAAGTAAGGACAAACATTTTTCTAACAAAACCACTTTTATTTTAAAATTGTTTTGCCACCAAATCCAAAAGAGAACTTGGTGTGGTGGCAGTGTTCACTTAGATGCAACTGCTAATCAGCTAGAAGGCATGGAGTGCCAGCACAGCAACACCATTGTGCGGACTCCACAAGAGAAATGTCCTACCGTCCTGGTGACATCTTAAGCCAATGGCATTAATTTAAACCCAAACTGTAGAAAAGTGAATGTCTGCACTAAGAGGCCACAGGCAATGGGATGAACTCTGGATATTGATTTGTCTTGGGAACTGCTAGTATTTTGTCTTACAGAATTGGCCATGCCACCACATGGTTTTTGTTTTGTTTTTTAATCTAAGTTTTTAAGCAAATGTCACCTACATTCATCTTTAAAAATGTAGTGGCTATTCAGACCATTACTGGAATTTGATGCATCTGCCACGGACCAATTCCTGCTCATAAAAGCTTTATTCAACTACAAACTGTAAAAAGGCTGCTTTTCTATACAACACTCAAATTTTAATTTATATTAAAAACTTTTAGAATATAAACCCCAGTTCAGCCTCTCAGCCACCCCAACACTAGCCATTTCTGTTTAATATTGTAATACAGTACAAACGTGATCAGCAACTCCCATATTATTTCAGAAAGGGGAAGCTTCTGTAACTTTAATGAAAATATAATTTACTAGGTATAGGTGAGATCATATTTATCCTCAAGTTACTGTTGCATGATGCCAGTTTTATATAAAACCCAAGTTAGACCATAGTGATAGAAGGTATTGATGACAATTCTGCTGGCATCTACCCTGAGGGTTAGGTTAGGGTTTGGTTACTATGTTTAAACATGTAGACATGGACACCGATGAGGTAACTGACATATATTCAACATGTGAAGAAACACAATGCAGTTCTACAGGAGCGTGACTTGTGGGTTTAAGGGTTTTATTATCAAAGTCTTGTAAAACAATTTCAGAAACTGTACATCAACATGGCACAGACGGTAGCCTACTTTTGTTTTTTACTGCACAAAAGTGAAGCTTGTAACTCCTGTAACTAAGAAAACAGTTGCCTACCTAGTCTGCATATAACATGGAATCACTGTGCATAAGATACTACTGCAATCAAAGTAACACAAATTTATTGGTTTTGTACAACTTGAGATCAAATAAAAGTACATTATCAAGGAGATTTGTCATATTTTAAAAGCACATGAAGGTCAATTTAAAATGCACCACCACCTCCTCTTGTTCAACAGTGAGCTTTAAAAACAATAAAAGTTGAAAACTGCAAATCAGGATGAGGTCATTTTCTAGTGGTGGGCTGGATAAGCAGGTTGCGTTCACGGTAGAGATGTGAAATAAATTATTGGAAAAGAACGTAAGTAGCTATGAAAAAGTGAACAACTTTAATTCAAAACATCATATTTTACAGCCAGTTTTATTTGAAAAAATTTCCTGTAATTTAAAGCCTACTTAGCCATCAAAAAAGGTTAGTGAGTATATAACCTTTGAAAATTAAACAAAAGCCACAAAAATTTAGCCACAAGGCTCAAAAGGCTTATCTATCACAAATGCTTTTTTCCAGATGTAACTCTAAGAATGTTAATTTGTCATGTCAACAAACAAGACCATTAAGTGGGTCACCGTGTCAGAGGGTTTCATGGCGTTTGGGGTCACATGCAATCAGTGCATTCCCTACATGGCTCTATCACGGCAAGGACTCGGACTCTAGAATACTCTAAGTGAACGCACTGAGGGTCATACGGCAGGACAATCCATGCCTGCTGGAGATGCATGCAGCTGTTCATCTGTGTTAGAAGCAGCAGTTGCACAGCTGCTTGGTCACGCAAATGGATGTAACCATGGCAGTGCTGGTCACCCAGGTACCACTTTCTAAAAGCTTTTGCTATAAAGAACTAGAGGTCACAACTGGGTGTTCTGCAGCCATTGGTAATGTGCAGCTGTACACACCTAGGTGAGATGAGCACACACAGCATGAGGGAGCACGGGGAGCGACACCGAGGCCATCTGCAGCCGGCGTCAGGCTCAGTCGCTCATGTCCATGTCTTCCTCGTGGTGGTCATCCCCGTTCACTTTGGACTCTCGCAGGTCGCCTGCGCCCTTGTCCGCAGAGCACTCCTTTGTCTTAGGGGACGCCGCTTCTGTTGGTCCCCGCTCCTCTTTCTTTTCCCTCTCACTGTCATAGCCCTGCTCCTCTTCATCATAGTCCCGAGTCACCTGCTTTGCCAAGGAGAATGAGAAAATAAGCTTCTTCTAAGGAAAAGGGCTCACTACAACAGCGGCAGCGCCCCAGCCTGCATCCTTACTTTGACGTCTTTGTCGCTCTCAGACTTCCGCTCCCGCTCCTTCTCCTTGTCTTTGCTCCTCTTCTTTTTACTTGTTGACCGCTCCCTTTCATCTCTGCCTCTTTCTTTGTCCTTATCTTTCTTCTTCTCTTTTTTATGTCTAGAATGACAGTTAAAATACGCTTACATAAAAGCTGCTCTGTGGGAACTTCTGCCATCTTCATACCCACTCTGCTTAGATGTTGAGCTTAACCAAGTTCACTGGAAAGAACCCAAAGAGCCAAGTTTGAAACATTGGGCAATCAAAGCAAGAATGTACGCTAGATACAGGCCCACCCCAAGTGTACACTGAAAAACTACAGAGAACAAATACTTTTAATTCGCGACCCCCCCAAATTACTGCATATGTTAAAAAAACTAACAGTTTAAAAACTTCGTTACTTCAAGACAGTATGAATCACGGGTATAAACAATTGATACCCTACCTCCGTGGGGACGGCGAGCGGGACAGCTTTCTTTTAGGAGACCTGGGCTTTTTAGGAGATCTTGTACCACTCCTGCTGCGCCGCCGTCTTCTCTCCCTAGAATCACAAATGTGCAAACTAGGCTTTAAAATATAGTGTGGTCCCACCAGCTCCACTAGGAGCTTCCGTAGCCCAAGACTTACCTCTACAGTACTGTTTTAGGTAACAGCCACCTCCAGCTTAAGACAGACTAATGTGTAAGTAGAAGGAGTGGGTGAGGTATAAATCCCTCATCATATTTAAAGCAAAAATGACCACTACTCTAGCACTCCTGAAGTATATTTATTTTCTTGGTGTTATTTTTTGAGACAGGGTCACATAATACAGTCTAGGTTAACCTTGAACTTGGCATTCTACTGTCCTAGTTCCCCGAGGGCTGTGGTAATTACTGTGTGTGTCACCATGCGTCTGGTGGTTCTAGTAAAAGGCAAAGATCTAGTGCCAGCGTTCTCTATGCCTCACTGGAATCAATGACAAACTATTCAAGGCCACCAAAGCTCAGTTTAGTTTTCTTCTCAAAGTTTTACAGTATTGGATCTCAAGCAAGTCTTTGATTTAACTTCTCTGCTTTTGAAAACTGGCACATTCATTTAAGGTAAATGGGTCACACAAATGCTGCACCCAAGCATGTGTAAAGAATATCTGGTTGAAATGGAGTTAACATTAAGAACATATATTCTACAGTTTGCCACATCACTTCTTTTTTCACTGTCATAACTTATATGTAGTTGACTATAGTCTTAGAATGACACAGTAGTTAACGTGCCTCCCATTCTTGAGCATAACACATGAGTATAGTAAACATATTACAATGAAGTTACTCTAACAACTCAGGTTGAGGCTGGCATCTCACCCTCATTTTCTTAAGGCTGTCTGACCCTGGACCCTCTGTGGCTGATGAAAGCAGTCACGTTCCTCCCTCAATGTGCCCCCCACCCCCCCTCAGGTGCTGCCGCCTTACCTGCTTGCACTCCGAGAGCGTCTGGCTGTGCTGTAGCTTTTTGGTGGAGTTTTGGAACGTTTTTTTTCTTTATCTTCTTTCTTTTTGTCTCTAAGAAACATAATAAAGTGTGAAGACTAACATTTCATTCAATGTAATCTTACCCTTGTGACAAATGGCGTATCTGTAATAAAATAATTTCTTTAAGCTTCCCCTTTTCCTGATAGTTCATCTAGAACTTATCTCCAATACTAAAGTAGCCCAAGTGCTGAGAAAGTATTTAGGATGCTGGCCAGTTTCTTGTGCTAGGTGGAGAGTTCAACAGTCTCTGCTGTTGCTGACTCCACATTTCCGAATCCTGTCTCCATGCAGAGGCCGACAGAGGACCACAGCTCTCAGATCACTCCTTTCCTTCAGTCACACATGCCGAGGAAACCCCTATCTCGACTCTCTTTTTCTGTTACCGCACACTCTGGGCAAGTGCCACAATAGACAGGTACTGTAACCACACTCAATTCCAAAGCTCCCTAGAGGCCCTTCCCAATACATTTCTATCCAAATCCCACAGCACACACTCTCCACCCTGTCTCCTTCCTACTCGGATCCTCCTCAGCACTCATCCTCTGTTGTCCGACAGCCTTTATCACATCTCCTGACGGGGTCCAGTACACCTTTGCAAGTACACCATGTATTCTGTTAGTGTTTCAAGGCACAAGTGTGTGCTGGGTGACAATACACCTGAGTTTGCACAACTATCACTTAACATCGTTCCCTCTTGGGTGATGAGTCCCTGCTCTCAGATAGAAAGTTCTTTCCCGTCAGTTAATGTACATCTCACCAGTGATAAACACTTGAAGGGTGGGACAAATGGGAACTACTGTTATTTTTAGTTATTCAAGACCAGACCACTGACAAAATAATTTGTCTCTGAATGAAAAGATGGGTTGTTTTTTAAAAGATACATCCTCTGTTTAACTGTTGGGCCATTTCTCTAGCCCCAAGACAAGTTGTATTTGTATTTGGTTTTAGAGATAGAGTTTCTCCATGTAGCTATGGCTGTCCTGGAACTCAAAAGTCACAGAGGTCTGCCTGCTTCTGCCTCCCAAGTGCTGGGAGTGTGCCACCACTGCCTAGCAAGACTAATTTTTTAAAAAAATGTATTTGTAAGTGGGGGAGAATATCACTTTCTTTTTCTTTTCTTACAAATTCTCAATTTAACTACTGATCAGATCACGGGACAAGAGACTTTCTCCACCATGGCTCCACGTCCAGATCACAATCCTCTTTCAGTACTGTTTACAGCCACTGGTGATGACATGAAGCTCTCTGCTCACTGCTCCTTGGCACACAACAAGGGATGTCTGGAGCCCTGCGCCCTCAGTCACAGCAGTGGGTGAACAGAAAAAAGGAACGCCAACAAAGCAGGTGACAAGTGTGGCCAGAACAAGCTATTACTAAGAAACGTCACAAGGGGGTGGAGAGATGGCTCAGCAGTTAGGAGCACTTGTTGCTTTTGCAGAGGAACTGGGTTCAATTCTCACCGTTCATATGGCTCACAACTACAGCAACTCTAGTTCCAGGGGCTGTGACTCCCTCTTTTGGCCTCTGTGCACAGACAGACATGCAGGCAAAACACCCATACGCACAAATATTAAAAAACAAAACAAAACAATGTTAGACCTTCAGCTTGACAGGAGACAAGAAAACCAACAGCAGTATGCACAAGCCATAGTTCCTTTTCCGTTCAGTCCCCTCCGCGCCTCACCTATGCCGTAACAAGAAGCACAGCGCTGAGGCTCAGACCTGTGGCTGCTGCCTGTCTGTTGTGCACAAGTGTACCTGGCCTTGGACGTGCTCCGGGACCTTCTACCCCTCTCTCGGGAATGAGATCGCCTCCGTCTTGGACTTTTGGATCTCCTTCTACTCCTCGACTTGGAGTGTGATCGCCTTCTTGATCGGCTTCGTGACCGCCTAAAAATGTAATATATGGGCATAGAAGTAAAATAGGCACCCTGTACCTATCTCAGAGGCATGAGCTACCAAGCACTGGAGAACTACTCCCCTCCTTCCAGCTGCGGCCATCACTCAACCACAGCTATCTTCTAGACCGCAGGTGCATGCATTTATGCTCGTGTATACAGTCTATACACGTGTGTGTGCACGCGCGCACGAAGTTTATGCTTGGTTTTCTGATGAAATCTGAGATGATATATCAATGCCATTTCACAGCATTGGGTAGCAACCAGAAATCATATCACATTTGGGTAATTTATCAATGATTATAATTAAAACTCTTTTTATTTTTTTAGTTGCATAGCCACGAGTCTAGGTTTGAAAACATTTGAGAGCAAGGCTAATTATGATCAAAATACACTGTATGAAACTCTCAAAGAAAGAGTATGTTGCCAAGCATGGCGATGTGGTCTTTAACTCTGGCACTTAGAGGAAGCAGGTGTCTCAAGGGCAGGCTGCTATACATCCTGAGTTCCAGGCCAGCCAAGGCTACATACTGAGACTGCATCTCAAAACACCATGACACTGCCCTGCCCCCCAAGAAAACAGCAAAAGAACAACAGCAACAACAACAACAAAGGGTAAACAATCTGAATATTACGCTAACAGTTTAGACTGGAGAAGTACAACAAATCCTTGTTTGGGGAGCAGCAAGCTGCAAAGCTCTGTAAAATAAGACAGGCTAGCCGTTATGACAATTTCAATTTTTAATATGCTCAGATATAACCTACATATCTAAAGCATACTGGCTTTATTTTATTTATTTATTATTTAATGTTTTCAAGACAGGGTTTCTCTGTGTAGCCTTGGCTGTCTTGGACTCACTTTATAGACCAGGCTGGACTCAAACTGAGAGCTCCACCTGCCTCCACCTGCCCAGTGCTGGGATTACAGGTGTGCGCCATCATACCCAGCTTGGCTTTATGCTTTGGTTTGAACGCTAAAGACTCCTGAGTTTGGAGGAAGGCCTACTGTACTATAGAAAACCTCGTGTGCTCACAGAAAGGGTAAAACTAATGATGTCAGAGATGAGAACAGGTTTAGCCTAACTCCTGCTGTGCAGACAGCAGGACAACTGACAGTTATAAGGTCAGATCTACAACACAAGCGCAAAAGTGTAAGTTCTTTTCATACAACCGGGACATTTTAGTGCTTAAGTTCCAAAGCTTCCTACCAGTGCAAGGACTTTAACCTGCTTTACTCTTCCACCACCCACCCCCTTTATCCTTTCTTTTTTGAGACAGGGTAGCCTTGGCTGTCCTGGACTCACTTTGTAGACCAGGCTGGCCTCAAACTCACAGTGATCTGCCTGCCTCTGCCTCCCCAGGGCTGGGATTAAAGGCTGCGCCACCACGCCTGGCTGCCTGATTTACTCTTAAGTACGAGTCACCTGTCCACCTACCGCTTTCTCAGCAATGACTAATTATTAGGCACAATTTATACAGGAGGCACTCCTGACAGTCAAGAAATCTAACCTGTGTCTGGAGGATGAGGGGGTCCTCCTCCTCCTCGAGCGTGACCTTGACCTCGAATGTCTTCTCTTTTCTTCCTTCTTGTCTGGATGAAGAAGAAAGGGAACCTGTACTAAGACATGCTGAAGCAGAGGTGCACATGCGAGACTCAGGGGCAGAAGGGCAGCCCTCCAGCTCTCACAGCACACATGACCAGTGAGCCACCTCACTGCCTTCTGGGACTTTTCTCTTTATTTCAGCCTTTTGTAACACACCTTCAAACAGTGTAAGTGATCATCTTATATACAGACTCACCAGGTAAACTGCTTCAGTGATATGAATTACCTCAGCTTTCAGGAAGTCCTACGTCAATCTGTATTTGCTCTCTTAAGGTTTCATTTGTTATGTAGTTTAAAGTGCTATGGAGGGCCCCAAGCATCACCATAATTCTTTGGTTTTCTGATTAGTTCTCTCCAGAAGGCTCTACTGAGGGTGTTTTTACAAACAGACCTACAATTCAGGTACTAATAGAAACATCTTCAAATCTTGGCCCAATGAAATATTCGTATAATACATGTCTGTGTGTATATATTTAGGGTACCAAGCACATTTTCTTTCTTTACCACATAAGTATAATTTATGTCAAAATTTAAATCCAAAGCCATAACTCATTCTCCTGTCACTGTACCTCAATGACAGAGTCTGACTGACTTTTGGAAGCCAGCTTTTCCCTAGTTTGTGCCCACTCTCTGATGCCATTTTCAGTGGTACACTTTCAGCAAAACGGTCTCACTTCAAACATACCCAATTTCTTTAACTCAGGGCCTAAGAGGCAACTAAAGGCATTGATCTTTTCACATGCTTACTCCCACCAAATAATGCCACCAATTCAGTTAGGTCATTTCATTATAGGCTTTAATATATAGTGATTGCTCAAAAAAATAAAAAAATAAAAAGCCATTATGACCATAGAATTCACTGTCATCTTAGCCTTAGTTTATTCGTTTTGTTTGTTGGTTTTCCAGACAGGGTTTTCTCTGTGTAACTTTGGCTGTCCTAGACTTGCTGGCCTCGAACTCAATCTCTGCCTTCCAGAGTGCTGGGATTACAGGTGTGTGCCATGCTACCTGGCTCAGCCTCAGTTTTGGTTTTTTTAGATTTTATTTATTTATATTATGTACATGTGCACATGCATGCCAGAAGAGTGCATCAGATTCCAGTTGTGAGCCACCATGTGGTTGATGGGAATTGAACTCAGGACCTCTGGAAGAGCAGGCAGTGCTCGTACCATCTCTCTCTCCAACCCTTCAGCCTCAGTTTTTAACACAAGCACTTATAGCATAAAAACTCTGGAGCTGGGATGGAGAGATGGCTCTGAGGTTGGGAGCACTGACTGTTCTTCCAAGGGTCCTGAGTTCAATTTCCAGCAACCACACTGTAGCTCACAACCACCTCTAATGAGATCTTGTGTCTTCTCCTGGTGTGCAGGTGTACATGTAGGCAGGATACTGAATACATAATAAATAAATCTTTAAAAACAAAAACAAACAAACAATCAACAAAACAAAAACTCTGGAGCTGCACAAACCCAGCTGCACATCTTAGGCCCCTATTACTCACTTGATACCTTATCAGATTATATGCTCAAAAGTATTTCCTATCAGTTCATTTTTATCAGTTTGTTATTTATACTTTAAAAGTTACTTCCCAAATAATAACATGTTCACTTCCTAAGGAATAGGATTTAAAAAAAAAAAAAAAAAAAAAAAAAAGACTCCAACATTAAATTGAGAAAATGTGTTCATTACCAAAGATTACACATACATAAACACACATACACTGGGATACAATTCATCTATCTAATCAACCTGAAAAAATAATATGTCCAGAGCTAGTTTAGTGGTGGTATAACTGCTTAGCATCCAAAACCTCTAAGTTCCCTCTTGGCAACTCCTATCACCACCCAAAGTATCTGACTGGCACTCTTAATAGATACATGATTTTTATGCATCTGAATATACAAAGTTTTATTCTACATGTAGGCTATTATTAGTGTTACCAAGAAGTTCAGTTCAACATTCAAGGAAAATGTGTATAAGCACTTTACCTGGCTCAATAGCGGCAGAAATCAGGGACTGGGCCTCACGCACTCTCTTCATGGCTTCCTCTATTTCTTTACTAGAGGTGTCTGACTTCAAACTTGGTGAAACAAGACCAGCAGCCACATGATTCAATCTAAAACAAGCATAGGAAATGGTTTAAAATGTAAACTTCTATTTCAAGTAAACAAATACATTTCATAGTTCATCTTTGTAAATAATCCTTGAAAGCAGGGACCAGGGGACTTCCTTCACTGTAGTGTGCAGTGAAATGCCACTTTCAGTATTTGACAAGGATATGGAGTAAGAAGACACCTCCTTTATTTTGGTAGATGCTACTAAAAGGAGAACATGCTGATGCTAAAGCTAACCTTCCATCATAATGTTTAGAAAATTTCCACACCCACTTCTTGGGGGAAAGCATCATCTTTTAGACTGCAGATGGGGAGAAACTGAGGCAGTAGCCAACAGCTAACAAAATTACCCATGAAATACTGACCTTTAAAAAGGCTAAAGATCTGCCTTAAGAGGGTACACGTGCAAGGAGAAGCAAAACCAAACCCAACAAACTCAACAGCCTTAGTAGTCTATGACGTGGGATGTCATCAAGAATAGGCACAATGGCCCTTAAGATGACTCGGAAGACAAACACTCTTGCTGCAAAGTCTCATGACTGTTAGCCAGCTCTTTAAAAATGTCCTAACCTACACACTCACACAGTAGCTTGTATGCATGCACAGGCCCCTGCTAAGTACATTAAAGAAAGAAAAGAAAAATTAATTTTTAAAAAAGTGCTGGGTGTGGCGGTACACTCCTTAATCTTAGCACACAAGAGGCAGAAGTGAACGGATCTCTATGAGCTTGAGGCTAGTCTGATCTATACAGCAAATATCAGGCCAACCAAGACTATATGAGACTCTGGCTCAAAAACAAACACAAACAAAACAACAACAAAACAAAACAAAAATCCAAAGCACCCACAAAGTAAGAGTAGGCAGAACAACCCACGATGCACTGGTGCTACTGATACGCTGGGCTGTGGGAATAGTAACCAACCAAATGAAACTGATCATGTCCTCTGCCATGTGTTCCCACTTAATTAATAGTGACTTTGACCAACTCCAGGGGACATGGAATAAAGGTCCAATTTAGTTTACATAGGAAAAAGCCCCATGAATCCTTTACCACCAAGCAGGAAAGAATTCCAAGTACTGGGCAAAAGCACCTGTAAGTACATGGTCGTGTTAGTCACCTCACCTCACTGGTACCTCCTTCTCAGCCTTTTCCAATTCCCACAACTCCCAGGGCTCACACTCTGATCTAAAAATCAAAGTTTCTCTCTGTGGTCCCTTCCCTGACACCTCTGTACTTTCCCATTTGAATGCACATACTGTGCTACAATGAAATACTGACTATATAAAATGCTATGTGTATTTTATTTTTTCTTTCTTTCTTAGTCACTGTATATAGCCTTAGCAGGTCTAGAACGTAACTACACAGACCAAGGTCGCCTCAAACTCACAGAGACCTGCCTGTCTCTGTCCCTAGGTGTTGGGAATAAAAGTGTGCACCACCATGCCTGGGCTTTGATGTGTATTTTGTATGAATCATCAAAATACAATTTTCATGCTTTCAATATGTAACAAGCCACTTACATTAGGAAACACTCAAAACAAATCCCTTAATATTTGGGCTTATTTTTGGATTCCCCTTCTCATTTCTACAATGTAATACATAAAAATGTATTAAGAAGATCCTAGAAATAGCCAACTTCTGCTAACAGTAACTGTTCTACAATGTAATATATAATGTATGTCCATAAGAATAGCTAATTTTCTATCAACAGTAACTGTTTTCAACTTGGTGTGGTGGTCTATGCCTGGAATGCCCATACTGGGAAGGTAAGGACAGGAGTTTGAGGCCAGGCTGGACCACACAGTGAACACATGGAAGTGAAACTGTTCTCTTGACAATCACACAGAATATAACCAAAGGAGAAAAAACTTACTTGGGATCAACAGTACTCATAAGCTTCAGCAGCTGGTCTGCAGCAAGGGACTTAAAAAAAAAAGTACAATGGGATATAAGTAATGGTATTTTACTTTTTTAAGTTTGTTGAAAAGTTCTAGGACAAACTGGCAACCCATAAAAAGTGCAATGCCCTGTGTACATGCATGGCAAACAGGTAAAATGTAAGCTAAAAAGTCCTAACAGCAGGTGACTTTGTGGCTACGGCTGTGGAAGATGAGGGAAGCAAGTTATCAAGAGTGAGTCTGAGCAACCCTGGTTTAAGGGGTCAGCTCTTAAAGAAAAAAAAATCCCGAACGCCTTAGAATTATACAACATCTCCAAAAAACAACTTTGAGAAACAAAATATTCTCTAAATGTGTGAAAGATTAATGACTCATATAATTCAGTGGTCATTTAAATCTCTTTCAAACAAGTTAATAGAATAAAAAAAAGTACTACAAGCAGCTAACCCTTGCTATGAAATACAAACTAAAATTTAATGAAACAATCCCCTATGAAAACAAGTTTACAGATGAAAGGTGTGAGATATACCTGAGAGTTCAAGTTTGTTCCTGGAAGCCCAAGAGCAGCAAGGGCAGGATCAAGAGCTGGAGCTCCCAACGCAGCCAGGGGAACAGCGCCAATCTGCAACAGTCAAGGTTTTCCTATATAAAATGTCCTTAACTTTCTGTTTTGGGGTGACAGGTACTTTTTCATTTATGCAGGCTATGTGTGTCCTGTTGCAACCACTCAATGGTATACAATTACTGCTATGGCTTAAATTCTGCTATAAACAATGTATCTAAACAAGACATAACCGTGTCCCAGTAAAAATGTATCAACAGAAATGAAGGTATGGTCTATAGTTAGTTCCTCACACCTGTGTATATGATGGTCAGCTTTTCATTCTTTACAAAACATCACCGCTCATTACAAGAAAAACAGACTTTTCAACAGTCTTAACTGTTCACTGCATCTTCAACGCATACCTGCTGTTCTGTTTGGCTCTGTACTATGAAGATGACAGAATCCTGGGAACACTTTTCTTTTGGCTGCTGTCATGTATGCTGCCTACTGACTGCTTGTTGTCTGGACACTGAGGCAGAGACTTCTTTTGGGAGCTTCTGTGTACTCTCCTCTCAGTGAGTTTTAGCACTATCTCCAAGAAACATTCAGCCACACTTTCAAAGTGCAAATCTCAGCATTAAGTCCTCTGCTCAAAATGTTTCCATGCTTTTGTTCTGCAGCGCTGCTCCTCCCTGGGACTACTACTCAGTCATTAGCTGTGCAGTGACCTTCTCCTGCTCCCTAACCAGCCCTTGTTTCCAACTACATCACCAAGATCCTGCTTTCTTCCTTACAGAATTTTTAATTAAACCACAATTAAATCAACACAAACATGTAAAGTCTTACAGAGGCAGTTTGACTTTCCATACACCTGAACGCAGCCATTGTCAATCACTACCTCACAACACTAGATATGCCCGCATCTTCAGAAGTCAATGGCATAAATACCTGGGTAAGTGGGTTAGGGGTGGGCAGGAGTCCTCCACCAGGCAGAAGACCTGCCACTGCATTAGCTGGTGCCAACAGAGACAAAGCCTTAGTCTCATCAGGAATAACTCCTGCAGAGAAACATCCTGGCATGAGAACACACCCTCTTGTAAGACAGAAAACACACAAAAACACCCAGAAAATGTCTCCCTGATACACCACCTGAGTTTGTTGAAAAGTACTTATGTTGGCTAAAATATAAAGTTTGATCTCTATGATTATTTATCATTAATTTTATGTCAGAATGAAACTTCAATGTGTGAAAATTTGCTTCCTTTTTCTCTACAATGGTTAAGTTTCTAGAGTAAAAAAAATAGCACAATACACACTACTGTTTTGTTAACACTGCCAAGATTTCATCACCTGTACTCGATTTTTAAGTCATGAACCAAACGTAAGCAAGCACAGTCGGTTCTCCAGGGGTGTGCTCTCAACTTTCAAAAGCTGTTTTATGAACAACGACTCGTGTCGGCTGCTTCACTATAAAGCACACAGAAAAATCAAGATACACAAGACAAAAAAAGTTTGATTTAGGGGTTAATAATATGGTACAGTTACTATGATTTTCTTTACACCTACCATACAAACTTTGTAAAAATTAAAAGGAGGAAAGTACGTAGAGGAAATACTCTGTTGGAATCAAGGGTAGGGCTTTTGCTGACTCACGACATGAACGTTTCTGAAGGTCTCTGAATACACAGGGGAAATGTGTGCGTAGGGGAGTAGAGGGGAGAGGGACGTAGAGAAAGAGAAAGGGGCGGGGAAGAGAGGAGGAGGGAGGGGCAGTGGGAGGGAAAGATAGATCGATCGATAGATAGATAGATAGAGAGAATAGGTAAAACATGGCACATTCCTTACCTGTACAGTAAATGCTTTAGGTTCCAATATGTGCCATGCTAACCATATCAAAAAATGTTGCTATGGTAGTGTCAGTTCAATATCTAACTTGTCCAAAACTCCTTAAACCCAAAACCACATGTATGCCTGCTTTTAAAGCCTAATCTGTGTATTCAGATAAAATCTAAAGGTCCTAAGACAAATTATTTATGTAGACAATTTAAATTCTATCCAACAGCAAAAGCCCTATACAGATGGATTAATCTGTTAATGTGCCCAAGCCCCCAAAATGAGAGTTCAATAATACAATTAAACTACATAATTGCAAATACCAGTAGTATTTCTGTAATACATATTAAGAAACTGCATCTCATCATAAAACATACAATATGTACAGGGCACTTAAGAGAAACTGGATAAGCTGCAGAAGAAAACTGTTGGGTGGTATTTTCAGCAGGGCCTGGTATATAGTTCAGGCTGAACCAGGGAAAAGAACTGTAAAACACAACAACAAAAAAGAAAAACCACTGTTAAATAAAGGTAATGGTTCCTTCCACCTACACTGAGAAGTGCCGATAATATAAACAAATGTATACTACACAGCACTGCTATCTTGCTTGTGTCAGAGCTGTCATCAATTTAGATACCGAGAGTTATGGAGGGAAGGGGAGAAGATCATTTGGATACAGGGCATTAATGCATCAATATTAACAAACCTACAAAGATAAAGGGATAATTTTGCATGCAAAATTATGTCTCAAGAGGATATATTAAGTATCAATATCTTATTCAAATTAGTGCACTTGCAACATTTCTGGCAAACTAAAATCCTCTTGAATTTACTGTGAGACACCTGAGAGAAGATCTGCATCCATTAAAAAGTCATGCATCTGATCCTCTGATTAAAAAAGGACTAAAAACAAAACTACAATTTAAAAATAGCAATGAGGCCCCTCACCAGTTAATTTTCATGCGTCAAGAGTATTTTTTTTACTGCTGCTTTGATAGAACCATGAAATACTGCATGAATGTGTAGAAATGAAAGAAAGAAACAGACAAAAGAAACAAACATTAACCAAGGAACCTAGATGCCCCCAAATCCATTACTATTAAGAGCACCTTCCATACATATGCAGCTATCTCTATGTTTTACCAAGTGAGACTATTCTTACCGTATACTTTTGGTCTATTGTTCTAACACACTGACCAAGAGCCAACACCAAAGTGTTAAGGGCTAAAACCAGACTGAATGGCGACAAAGGGATTGAATATATCAGTTTACTTGTGGAAATAACATTAATATAGCACATCATACCACAAATTAAATGCAGCAAAAACAGTTTTCTGAACTAAGTATTTCTATAGCTCTACATATACTCCCCAAGACCTCACTTTCAAAAACACATCTACAAAAATTACTATGGCTTAAAATAGTTATAAAACCCCAGATATATGATATACTATATTCTACCCCAGGCTCATTGCATTTATGGCTAACTGAAACCCTCTGTATATTACTCACATGGCATGACAGTCTCAAGACCTACTGTCTACTTTACTCATCCTGACTTGAGTTCTCTGTTGGTGCAAGGTGGTGGTTAAGTCTTATCTTACAAGAGGCACACTGAAATAAAAGGAATTGCTTATCCAAAATACACTAAATCAGCTTCTTTCTTTCTGTCTTTCCTTTTATAGAAACATTGTTACTGGCCTCACATCTCACATATCTTAATATATTGTTACCAAAACAGCATGCCTTAACTCATCTCTTCATATAACTTCTTTAGAAAAACCAGAGGCAATTCTCTATGATAAGACATTTTTGCAACTTTTACAAAGTATGGTGGCAAATCTTCACATTTGTCTTCAGTTATCTAAGAAGCATCTACAAAGCAACAATTACAAGATACTGCTTCCACTAACTAGTTTATTAAAGGAAGGGGAAAGCATGTAGATCCTGGACAGTATACTATTAAGTCAAAATTCAGTAGGTATATCATGTTAATGATTTCCTCGAGAAAGATTTATAGTTACCAAAAGCAAACCAAGCAGCAGTTCACTGGGAACAAGCTAACTGTAAAATATGCCTTAGGAAAGTTTTACAAAATGGCATTAAAATAGTGCTGTCCTGTCAGTGGCTTTTTTAGATCCAAAAACCTGCTCATTTTTTTTCCTGTCAATTACTTTAACAGCCTAAAACGTAAAAAGAGAGAAAATGCAGTTAACAAATGGTGACAGCAGGAAAACACTTGGGGGCTCGAGTGCTCGCTGGTTTAGTTAGTGTCTAGAGCCTGCAGCTGCAGAGCACCCACTGTGTCCAGCCATCTGGGAGGGTTTTGCATGTGCCTTCTCCACTACAAAAGTCACACACACAACAGAGAGAAGAGTTCATTATTTTGAGATATTCTAGAAAATATAACAAGAACAAGAAAATCTGGCATAAAAACAAACACACAGTGCCCATCTGGCACCTAAACTATAGGAAATCTTAAAACCTTTACAAAAACTAAAATTATTGCAACCCTTGGTATACTGGAATATAGTGTGGGCTGTTTTTGTTTATTTTATTTTAAGTTAGGAGTGAGAGAATCAAGGACGTAAGACTGACTTAGCTACTGATTTTGAAATTAAAAGCATCATGCATTTATCTGAAGGTTTCTGTGTGAGAGTGACAAGGTAAGAACCGTTTACCTTTGGGACTTCTTAATAATACTTGACATGAATATATCTCAGAGTTTCAATTAGGAACTCAGTTTTAATAAGCTTAAGAACATTTTAAAGATAGCAAAGAGTTAATTACCTTATAAAACAGACCTGATTTCTGAAGTTTTAGAATATGAAAAAACAGATCTCCAAGTAGGAATCATGGAGTACAGTGTAACAGGGTCTCAGACGAGTGCTGGAGCCTGGCAGGCTAGAGTGACGCTTACTCTACAGCTACACTGCGGCCCGGGGCCAGGCAGGGGTGCCCACATAGGTAGGGAAACAAAGCACAAACCTTCGGCATATGGTACGACTATCAAAGCTCTGTCAACGAACACAGTGTTTGTCAGATGCTGCGCCACAACTGCTGAGTCTGGATCATGGAACTTAACAAAGCAGACACGAGAGGAGACTGGCAAAGGCGAGTCACTAAAAGATAAACAAATAAGATTGGAGAAAAATAGTATTGGCTACAACACACATACACCACCCAAAGGACAATGCTCAGGTAAAAATACATAGATGCACATGTTTATTTTAACCAATTGAAAAGAGAATGTCTTGCATGATCTGATGACCTAACAGAATGAGATGCAGAGCAGATATACTCCTCTAACCACCACTTAAATGATAACACATCAGTTTAAAAACTGTTTAAGTCAGAGACAACAATATATCATTTAAGAGACTGCACACACGTGCTTGTGTTGCTCAAACTGATCCACATCCTTAGTTGCAATACCAACTGTTTTTAAACACAAGTGACAGTTCTGGCTTAGAAAGTTTTCATTATAGATAATTCCTCAGTGTAAAAACGATTAAGAACTGTTTACTTCCTAGGTAAAATACCATAGGAAAGTACATCTAAGCAGGCACAATGGTACAAGCCTGTATTCCCAGCACCCAGGAAGCTGGAACAGAAACTTTAAGTTCCAGACCAGCTTAGGCTATACTGAAACCTTGTCTCCAAACAACAAACCAAGTCAAAAAACAAACCAAAGCAAAACAAACAGCATCTATTTAATGTAGCTTTTGCTATCGCTGAGCAGTCTTGACCTCAGTAATAAACTGATTCTACACCCTGACCCGACATCTGTATAATACATAAGAATTCTTAAGCATTTTAAACAAGGCTTTTTGGTCTGACGCTCCTTCAGAAAAAGAGAAAAAAAAAAATGAAGCATTCACACCTCCTTCTCATACTCCGCTTCAGTAAGAGCACATTGCTTCCATCGACAGACAAGTGCCATGGCAGTGAAAGACGATAATGAATAGGCTTTACAAAGATATAATGGGCCAATTTCTAGCGTAAAGGCAAGGGCTGGTTCCTAGACCTAGACCACAAGTTACTTGAATACTAGTTTTCTGAAACTAACAATTTCACAGTCCTTGGCTGATAGAAAACTATTGGTGGGGAAATCTTATCCAGGCTCCCTGACAGCACAGCATCAGTGAAATCAAGATGTCTGACGATGCAACCCCTCCTTCTCCTTTAATTTTTCCTGACATGTGAAAATGAACTCAGGGTAGAGAACCAAGCAGCAAGGCAACCGCACCCACAAGTCTGAGCGCTCAATGTTTCTAAAAGGTAAGGACTCTTTGTGAGACAGAGTAGTAGGTAAGCTCAGGCTAGTCTTCCGAGACCCCTGACCCTCCTGCCTCCACCTTCCTGGTGCTGAGATTATGTGGCTCAATGAACATATATATATATATATATTTTTTTTTAAATGTGTCTAGAATTTGAGAAAAAAATTCAATCACAAACAGTGAAAAGAATGTTCTAGCATGAACACTCAGGCATCTGTTTTGTTTTTTCCTGTTATTAATTTAAAAAACCTATTAAATTTAAAAAGCTCTTCAAAATGGCATTACCCTCTGTTCTTAAAACCCAATAGAACAATATCTTAGGAAATTATAGGTCTTCGTTAACACTGGTTACTGTTCAATTTGGGAAAACAAAAGAAAACAAAACAACAAAAAGCAAAACCAGTTCTTAGAATGGAAAGATGGCTGAATGGTTAAAAGCACTTGTTGCAGAGGACCCAAGTTCGATTCCCAGCACTCACATGGCACTTAAAACAGTCCATGATTCCAGTGCGAGGGCACCCAGTGCACTCTTCTGGCCTCCGCCGACACAGGCACACATGGTACAGACACACAATCAGGCAAAACCCTTATATGCAGAAATCTTTTTTAAAATAAAAAAAATTCTTGAAACACAAAAGTTTTTTTAATTTTTAATTTTTGAAAATCATAAAACCCTGGCTTCAAGGTAACTACTTCCTATTTACCAAACACATTTACACAAGTATCTTTACTTCAAAGAAGCAAGAAAAAAGACTTCCCTGATGCTTCTGTCTGCTGACAAAGTATCTTCTAATACGCACACAGAAAATTGTTGACTCTTGGTGTTCACCAAGAGCCCACTGAATTAAACTCCCAGTCCCAGAAGGGACTTCATTCATAAGATCTTCCTATTCACGGCCATTCAAGTGTAAGAATTCGTGATTTAGGCCATCACTGTTGTCTTTTAACTCTACCTGAGTACTGTCAGTCATTTCTAAGGAGAAGAATTTTGAGCATAGAAATAAAGTTATCTTTGAAGCCCAAAAAGCAGTACAGGTAAAGTGAATAACATGCCCTTGAGAACAATTTTATTGACTTCACTTGCTTCTTTCTAATTATATACCGGAATATACAAGTTCTCATTAAAGCACATTGTTCTTGAAAAGTAAATTTAATTCTTCCCTAACCCTTGTATAAAGCTGTTTATAAGAACATTAAATTATCCATGTTTAGGCTGTGGAAGTGTATAATGAATAAACTTCTGACCACGACAGTAGCCTTCAAGTACAGTAAAACAGACATGTTTCACTGGGATCATGTCCTAGATAAGCATTCCATTGTGAAATTCCTATAAAACTAAGTATTACCCACTTCAACAATGACACAGTGAAGACCATGCCTATAATCATAGCACTCCGGAGGCTAAAGCAAGAGGATTCTGATTTGAGGTCAGCATAGGCTACATTAACCCTCCTCTCAAGAAGCAGCTCCTGAACCTGAAGTGTTTTAGTATATATATATGAGACATGCATTCTTTAAAATGCAATGCCAACGAACTCAAGAATCTCAGTGAATGCAGGGCAGGAGGGCTCAACTTAGCCGGTGAATGAATGACAGCTGCTGTGCTACCGCTGTTATACATAATAAGAAGGACCCCAGAACACCTTAAAACATTAACTTCTCTCCTTACTCAGCTTATGAAAGATTTACCATGTCACCATGAAGAGTGCACACGGAAGTCCATTACAGCCTCCTGTAAGGTACTGTCTGCCAACTAGGCCAACAACACCACAGCAACAACAACAACAACAACAACAACACAGCAACAACACAATACTACTTCTTCCTTATCTTTTATAAAACATATAGAGTTGCTTTGGAGAATCAACAAAGCATTTTAAAGTGAGTGTTTAATCTGCAGTGCGAGGAAGTCATGTCATAATTAATTCAAGTACGTTAGTTTTAGGAGCAATCTGCAGGGCTGGGGGGTGACGAACAAAGAGCAATGATGTCTGTATTCCCCTTTCATTTCCAAAGCCAAGACTCCGCTCTAATCTTCGCATGTCAAGCACTAACAGTTATGTGAAAATATTTCAAGTAGGAAGTCATGAACATGTAATAATTAACACATTGGCCAAATGGTCAGCTTCAGCATAACTAGTGATTACACGCACAATATAAGACTGTTTTGAATTTGTTCGGTAGTGTTTACTCCCATTTTCACTAAACTTCAAAATCCTTCCTAGAGAGTTCACAATTATTTCAAATGTGCATTTTCAACTTATCTTTATTACTTCTTTATTCTTTACAGTGAATACACTCATTCAGCATTATTGCAATAAAAACCACTTTCAAAACAAGATAAAAAACACATAAAATCTAATTCAAATTTCAACATTCTGAAAAATACCTGCACATTTAATTATCAATCTGTAAATTACTTAAACAACACAGCTATGATGGATTTCTGAACTATAAATACAAATTTAGCATACAGATTTAGTCGTCTGTCAAAGGGGTAAGTTATCTCTGATGGTCTTCCCTAGTCCAAAATCACCTAAGAGCAATCCACCAAGTGAACATTACAGCAACAATCTCACTGTTGGATTAGTCTTTCTTTTAAAGGGGGATGTAACCGAAACACTAAGTGCCCAGAGCAAATGATGATGTAGACAACGTCAAGGGAAAAACATCCCTGAAACTCCACTCAGGCGTTCATCCCCGGCCTGCGGCCTGGCGGGCCCGCGATCTCCCACGCTAGGCTCCGGCGGACCGCGCGCCTCGCCTCACCGGAAGGACCGCGGGCCCGCAGCGCCCCGGTACTCACTCCGGCGGGAAGAGGCGCAGCTCGTCGATCTTGCCCAGAAAGCCGAAGAGTGTCCGCATCTGCTCGGAGCTCGCGCTCGGGGACACGTTGGTCACCTGGATCACCTCCGTGCCGCCGCCTGGCCCGCCGCTGGGACCCGGGCCTTGGCCCGGCGCGCTGGGGACCACGGCCGTGTTGCTCATGGCGCGGGCTGCCTCCTGCTCAACACATGAAACATAAGACAGTGAGAGCGCGCGGCACCGGCCGCCGGCCGCACACAAACGGCCGCCGACCTCGCGCAGCGCCGCCGGCCCACAATGCCATGCGCCCGCCCGCGCATGCGCCCAGAGCACGGAAGTACGCGTCCAGTTCGCGCTCCCGCAGCTATGCCGACTGCGCCCACCCAGCTGCGCCACCTCATACTTGGTTCCTGCATATGCCACACAGCAGCAGAAGCATTTTCAGGCATTATCCCTCCACCTGGCCACTGAACCCTCCAGCAAAGACAGTTTAACACAAACGCCGTGGCGCTCTGTACGCGCATGAACTTCAGCTTACCTTCACAAGAGTTTTATAGTTCTTCAATATGTTACAGTATATGGTCAGCAGTTTGAAATACACCTGCTTTAACACGCGTATTCTTCACTACAAAAACAAAACAAAAACCCCTGCCTCATTTCTTCAGCTTCATCTGAACTGTTCGCGTTCTCCAACATAAAGACACAACAACTACTTTTTCTATCTATGCTTTAACACAAGCCTCTTAGTTCCCTCATCTCATCTCACTGCCACCAACGGTACAGCCTACTCTGCTAGTAACAGCACTGCTTTTATTTGTTATAGAGACGAATTCCTCAGGGCTGCAAGACCTAGCACAAAGTCTGAAACAAAGTTACTGTCCAGTGAGCTCTGAATTCTCAACACTTTATCCTACAGGGTACACTAACTTACTTGACTAAAAACATCTGAGAATTAAAATAAAACTTCACACTTTACATTGAGGCTTGGAAATTTCTATACTGGCAAATAATTCTTGGTCAGCACTGACTGGCTTGCTAAGTGACTTAGTTCTTAAGAACAGAAGGGAGGAGTTGATTAATGTGCCTCATCAGAGTTAGAAAACACGATCACTCATCAATGCATCTTTCAAGATAGTGTCATGTGGTTTCTCGCTGCATCAGAGGTATCACTCGCTGCTACTCAGATTCTCACAGCTCAGTGTCAGGAGTGCACCCACTGTACCACACATGCTATAATACTCAATGACAGAACAAAGAGCACGATGACAAGAGTTCAAGCCTGTCTCCTGTTTTTCAATATTATTAAACAAAAATTTTAATACATTTATTTATTGTGTATGTGTGTGCCATGGTGTCCCTGTGGAAATCAGAGGAAGATTGCCAAAGCCAGTTTCTCCTTCCACCATGTGGGTCCTCGATCACACTTGAGTCACCAGCGTCCATTCTACACTTTTCTATGTTTGGTGTTTTGCAATAAAAACTACAGATTTAAATAAAGAAAGTTCTGTGATAAAATATTTTTAAATTGATGCTGTTTGACACAGAGACTAGCAAAGGGTAATTTTATGTAAGTGAGTATTTTTAAATATTTAGTGGTTGCAAAATAAAAAGCAGTAACTTCAGGAAGATTAGCTTAACTACACTGCAATTTAAAATCCACTGTTCTCCTGCTCAATCAAATAAACAACTGAATAATAATTTTGACTATTGCCATAGATCTACTAAGTCGAATAAGCAATGAAATATTTAGCACTGTTAATGACTTTCACAGAAACAATATATAGCTAAGAGCACATGACAAAAATACTAAGACAAACAGCAAGTGTATCCAATCTATGCCAGTGTAACTGATTTTAAGATTTGTCAAATAAGGCAAAAAGTAATACAGATTCTGGAAACAGGCAAGAAATTCTTTCTTCTTCACCATTTCCCCAATATCACAAAAGGCACCCCAAACTCACAAAGTTCGCCACGTAGCATGTGTCCGCTATATTCCAGGGGTTTCTGAGGTGCCAGAAGTAAAACAGGAGGAGGCTAGCCAATGTCCCAACTTACTGGAATTGCAGGTCTGTGACAAGCGCTCCACAGTCAACACGAAGATGTAAGGAGCACATGTATTCATCAGGCAGGATGTGTTCAGATAGCAGAGCACACCGTAACAGACAGACATTTGTCTTGTGAATTTCTCATCTTAAAGACCTTCCAGGAATGTCCAGCTCTCATGCTTTAAATAAGTGTATGATTTTATGTTGGGCCACATTCATAATTATGTAAGGGTACATGCAGACCACAGGTTAGACACAACTACCCCTGGAAGTATGAAGATTTCAAGCACTAACCATAAAGAGGTCATCTTTTCTGGCAAGTTAGGGAAGACTGATTTTTGAGAGTGTCTCCCTTGCTCATGCTGGTCTGAAACACACTGTGCAGCAGAGAAAGACCTGCCTCCAACTCCTCGTGATGAGAGCACAGTGTACACTAAGAGATGAAGATCAAAATGCCAGTCCCTGCTGGGCTGTTTTTTGAGACAAGGTTCTCAGACTGTAGTCCAGGCTGGTCTTGAATTTTAAGAAATTCTCTTGCCCCAGCATTCCAAATGCTGAGAGTGTAAGCATAAATCACTACATCCAGAATGACAAATATTATCAATCAAAAATGGAAAGAAAAAAAAGGCCTTGTTAAGTCTTGTCCTAAGATGCAAAACCCAAACCAAACAAAAGTAAGTAAAGCACAGGGGCAGGCAGGCAGATCTCTGTGAGTTCAATGCCAGCCTGGTGTTCAGAGGGAGTTTCAGGACAGCTAGGGCTACAAAGAGAAACCCTGTCTGGGGGGGTGAGGGGGAGGTGGGCGGGGAGTAAAGCAGCTGGTTTAATTATGTGTGTGTGTGTGTGTGTGTGTGTGTGTGAGAGAGAGAGAGAGAGAGAGAGAGAGAGAGAGAGAGAGAGAGAGAAAGAGAGAGAGAGAGAGAGAGAGAGAGAGAGAGAGAGAGAGAGAGAGAGAGAGAGATGTGTATATGTTTTATGTGTGCAGGTCAGAATGTGATACTGGGTGTCTTTTTACAACTGCTTTCTAGCCCCCCTCCCAATTTGGCCTTTAAAGGCATTTTAATGACAAAGGCAAGTTGGAAGCCTAGTTACACTAGCCACAGGGATGAGCACATTCAGAAATGCCTGACTCAGTTATTTGAAGTCCATACGAATGCACAGTGTGCATATGTGGAGGCACATGTATACATACACAACAGGTTATCTCTGATACAGAGAGCTCTTCTTGACACACGGTATCGGTATTTCTTTACACTTTATTGTATCTCACGGTGTCTTGGAGGTCACCATCAACACTAGGCAGCTGGCCAGCAATCTCCAGAGTGTTTCCTGTTTCCACTTCCCCAGTGCTGGGGATCCAGACAAGAACTTCCCAGAATGAGCCATCTCCCTAAAGCTTTTATTCCTTTGTTGTCTGGCAGTTACTTGTCATAATTCTGTAAAACTTTTTAAACACTAGAAAAGTCTAGTGATTAGTCCCAGAATTCCTCTATTATCTGGCAAAATCTTCCCATTTTGAAAACATTATCCTGGGGTAATGCTATTTTATTGTTTACATGGAAAAGCTAATTTATATAGCATATTTTATTTTTATTTTACATTTTTACATGGTATTGTAAACTTTTTACTATAACGATTATGCCCTTAATGTTAAAACCTTAAGCTATATGAATGCTGTCCAAAGTTGACAATATTTATAAACCATTAAGTGATAGTAAAGACACCCCCTCTTTGCTGCACTGTAAACAGGGGAGATTTGGGATGTCCATCTGTCAGCATACTTGTAGATGACTGCTAACAAACAGCTCTGATACACTGACACTATGTCTGCAAGAAATTCTTTTAAGAAGACTTTGTTTTAATGTGTTTTTAGAGCATTATTTTGATTTACAAAACACCCAAACACTTGAAAATATCTTTGATAAACAAATTAAAATTACTGTGGCATGTCTCAAATGAGCAACGCATGAACACAGAAAGATTATTTGAAATAATCTCAACTGTTGGCAAAGAAGTAAGTAAGTAGCAGTCTGTAAACTCCAACAGCCACAGTGTGCACAGGCTACATAAAGGCCACAGCACAGTGTGTGGGAGAGAAGAGATGACGGTAATAACTCTGGGAGGTAAGGAGATAGCAAAGCAAGGCTGGAAAATGTAGGAAACAGGTATTCCTACAATGATGGATCACAAGGAGGAGTTTACACATTTGCACTGTATGTAAGTGTTCATTAGTATGTATCATATGGGTTTGTTGGCTGGTTTGTAGAGACAGGTTCTCGCTCGGCAGTCCAGGCTGACATGGAGCTTGCTGTGTAGTTTAGACTAGTCTCAACCTCAGAATGATCCTCCTGCCTAAGTCTCCCAATACTGAGTAACCATGCCTGGCTATAACTGTCATTGTACTATTTTCAACGATGTAGAAAACAAAGCAAAACAAACAAACAAACAAACAAAAATAGCTCAGGTGAAAAGAAATTGTAAATCAATCAAACTACAAAGGTGACTAAAACATCCAGAAATCTGATCACCAAAGCTTAAGTTAAAACGGATTAGCTGTGATTATCAATGAACTATCACATTATTTATACCTTTTCCTTTATCAACTTAAATTGATGCTAGAAATATTTTAGAGAAGGTATCATGTCTTATTGAAACAATACATCTCTGCTCATATTGAAAAAAAGTATGTGCCACTTATAAACATTTACTTGTGTCTCTTTAACATAGACAAAGTTGCAAGCTGAATCCAAATTGTTTCCAGGGGGTGATATGTAGTCCAATTACTACATTGGATCATTGGTAAAACCTCCTTTTCAACATTATAACTCTGTAGCAATTTTGTACACCTATAACATAACGCCCCAGATCTACCTCTATACTATATCATTAGTTTAATGTCACTGCTGAAATTTATACCATCCACACAATTAATACAATGACCAACACTTTATTTAAGTTACCCAACATTAATCTTAGGGGGGGGAAGTAAGAACACCATACTGTCTGTTAACAGCTATGAGTGATAATCAATGGAATTAAGAGAAAATATTTTCAGAATAACAAATCTCAGTATCAGATTACTTAAATGATGTAAGCTGCACTGGCTCATCACTACATAGATGTTAGCTACTGCTTCTTTTTAGGATGAAAAATTAACAATAAAAACAAAAGCATTTATAAAAGGAAAAACAGAAAAACAAACAAACAAACACCCTTTTTTATTAAAGGAAATGAAAATGGTATTTTCCAGATCTTGGGGAGAGCTAAATTGCTTAGTATTGAAGGTACAAAACAATGCATTAGACCATATATTAGAATCATGATGAATGTCTTAGAGACTGCTTCAGCATTCACAAGCAAGAAGAGAAGCAATGAAACACAAATACACAAGTACAACACACTTTCTTCAAACTGAGTTGGCCACAACTCCAGCAACAACAAAATACAAATCAAAGCTACACTTGAAATTGGGAATGAACATGCCCTGCCTTCAAAGGCAGCAAGCATTGTATTTTATTGACTACTTTAAGAAGTCAGCTGATATAGACATCAAAAATAGAACTGCAAGTTGAAATTTTTAAAGAAAATCAAGATGTTCTCTCAGTAACATGTCAGATAACAGCTTTCAAAGATAATGCAATATTCTAATACATAAAAATGATATTGATTCAAAACAGGCTATACTTACTTTTCACAAAAATAAACCGACAAATGTCTGCAAAGCAAGTTCTCTGTGCTCATCTGTATTGTGCAAACAAGTGTGCTTGAAAGTTGCACAAATTAGCCTCTTTTTCTCTTACTAGAACAGGAGCTATTGATTTCAACAAACCCATCAATTGCAGCTTTCAACTTTGGAAAAAAAAAGTCTAATATATACACAAAACTTCATGAGTGATATAGCCCTGTTTGAAAATGTACTGTTAAATTGTAATTAAGAATGGATTTCCCTATCTTTATTTTGTAGTAAATCTTACTTTTTGTCATGAAACCAAGTACCATTTTCTGGGTGATTTGATTGCTAATGTGTTTTTGGTATCTTCTTCTTTCTAAGTAAAGAAGTTTCAGGAGTGAGACATTAAATGAAATGCACATAATAAACCACAGCCCCAAACCCCTGTAACAAGAGGCAGGTGTGCCTAACCTGCAGCTGGACAGACGCGGGCTCCTTTCTATCATTCCACAGAGCGGGAAAGAAACCAAAGCCTCTGCATGATATGCAAGTGCTCTACAACTGAACTGCAGGCCCAGAAGATGTGACTGATTTTTTTGGGTACTACTTCAATAATGCAGAATGTCTAATTTAAAAAAATATTTATTTTTATTTATGTATGTGTGCGCCTATATGCATTTATATGCACCATATGTGTGCAGGTGCTGGCAGAGGCCAGATCTCCTGAAAAGGAGTTAAAGGCAACTGTGAGCTGCCTGATGTACACAACAACAGGGTTCTTGGGGTAAGTGCTCTTAACCACTGAGCCTTCCAAGTGTCCCCATATTGTCTGATTTTTAAACCAGCAAATACTGTGCCATTACTGAAAAGGGACTAGGTGTTTCGTTTTAATTGCATTAGTCTTAAAGTAATTCAACTACTATAAAGAGCTAGTTCTTACGACTATACATAGCCACATTTTATAAACAAGCTCAATTCATGAATTAACTCCCAGTTTCCATCAACTATCAACAAATACAGAATTTTCTCAAATGCCAAGAGATAAATTTTGGCTACCACTGTTCACTCTCCACATGCTATAATAGCATAATACACAATATATTATGAACTTATATTAGTTGAATCCTTATTTTGGTTCATATCTATTGATATGAAAATATGCTGGATGTGGTGGCACTCACTTTTAATCTTAGCACTTGACAGGCAGAGTGGATTTCTTCAAGTTGGAGGTCTACATAGTGAGTTCCAAGCTAGCTAGGGCTACATAATGAGATTCTGTAGACTCTAAAACAAAAAAACACAGAAAGACCCAAAATACATTTGGGTGAAACTGCATGTGATGCAGAATTGTCAGGCCACCCCAAATCTACTTTTCAACTAATAATACTATTCTCCTCAGTAGGATGACAGGAGTTACGCCGTCATCTCCTTGCATAAGCTCCTTACATTTACAAGACAGGAAGAGAAAACGGGTGCTGGAAAGATGGTTCAGCAGTTAGGATTGCTTAAAGCTTTTTCAGAGCATCAAAGTTTGACCCTAGCACCCAAATAGTGACTCACAATCATCCATAACTACAGTTACAAAGGATCTGATACCTTCTTAGGACAAAGAGTAAAATACCCATACACATAAAATAAATAAAAAATTATAATAGTTTTGATGATGGCTAGCGTTATGTTTAAAGGTTTAAAAATCTCTGTGCTTAAGAACTATAGCAAAATTAGATCTCCAAATGTTAACGGTTGTAAAATGTCAAACTTTTTTTTTCACTGCTGTTTCTGTAAACAGGTTTGTTTTGCATTAGAGGACCTTCTGCTTGCTGGAGATCAAATTGTAATTTTCTACTCTTTGCCTATATAAACCGCAGACTGAGGTGGATGGTCACTGCATTAGGGAATCCTGAGTTCTTGCTGTAGACCTGGCGCCAGTATCTGAATAAGCGCCTTTTCTTTCTTTGGCAACACCTCCCAGACCCATAAAAATTTCCACGATGGCGAGCTAGCTCAGCAGGTAAAGACATTTACCGCCAAGCCGTAAGACCCTGTGAGTTCCACTCGACTTGATTAAAAAAGAACCGATTCCCTCAAGTTGTTCTCTGACTTTCAGAGGCACCACGGCAAGCGAACCCATTAGCGTATGCAAGAACAAACACTGAAATTAAGAAAAATGTAATACAAAACCAATTTCTGGCAAAGAAGTCTGGTGCAGTGCTGGGCATACAATTCACGGCCTTGCCCACGTTAGAAAAGCACCATCATCCCTCTGAGCTACATCCCCAGCCCAGGAGAGACGGGGGCTACTTTGACAGTGAGGAATCAACCAAGGAATTGTAAAATTGCGGGTGGAAAACTAAGCAGGAAATAGCTACTTATTGAACAAAACTTCCACCTTTTTATTTCCGGTAGCAGCCCAGTATTTAAATGTTCATTGTCAGAAAGTATTTTTAAAACTTCGTTAAGCTTGGACTACGCAGAAGTCAGTAAAAGGAAAAAAAAAAAGAGCTTAATAAGCGTGGGACTTCAACTGCACAAAGTTAGTCTGTAAGCGGGTAGGATTCGAAGCCCAAGCTGCTCGAAATACTCCGCAGCTTTTAGCTGTCAGGCGGGCACCCGTCTTTAAGGGACACTGGCCATGCCAATCTACGGTGACTGCCCCAGACACACGGCTCGCCACCGAAGCCAGCGGCCCCCAGGCCGGCGCCCAGAGCCGCAGGCCGCGCCGCAGGCTTCGTCGCCGCCACGTTCTGACGCGACGGCGGGCCGACCATCCCCGACCGCGCCGCGGAGGGAGCTCAGGCCGCCCACGGGGCCTCTCGGCGCGTTAGACAAACTTACCCTAAAGAAGTTTCTCCTTAGTGCGAGGCTGGTAAGGGCAACGGAAGGGCTCGTCGGTGCTGCGGCCCCGGGAGCTGGCGGTGACGACATCAGCGCGCGCGGCAAAGGCAAGGCCCGGATTACCGCCAGCCGGAAGGGGCGGGGCTGCCTAGCTGCGGCGCCGTGACGACGTCACGGCTACTGCCGGGGCTTCCGGGCTGAGCTTTTGAATATGTCGCGCCAGCTGAGAGCTCCTAGGTTTGACCCTCGCGCTGGATTCCATGCGGAGGGCAAGGACAGAGGTCCCTCTATTCCCCAGGGCCTGCTGAAGGCAGCGAGGAGCAGCGGCCAGCTCAACTTGGCGGGAAGGAACCTCGGGGAAGGTGAGGCAGCGCGCAAACAGCCTCTTGGTCCTCTGTGGACCCGCCCGGGCGGCGTCTCCTGGAAGAGGCACTGTTTAAAAGGACTGTGACCATGACTTTGTCAGAGTGTTGGCTGGGGTGTCTACAGTAATGATTATATTTTCTAGGTAGTAATTGAGGATAAATATTGCAAAGTGTATGAATTTGAGAACTTCTAAGGAAACCTCGAATGACCAACAAGCACAAATCCGCATACTACCAAGTACAAATACCTTTGTAGTGTGTATGTGTGTGTCAGGAGTGGACAGAGACACAGAGAGGAGTGAGAAGTAAAGCATTGTTTAATATTTTTTCCTACTTGCATTGATTAGAATATTCTACTTCTTTATTGAGACAGGGTTTCTCTATGTAGCCTTGGCTGTCCTGGACTCGCTTTGTAGACCAGGTTGGCCTCGAACTCACAGCGATCCACCTGCCTCTGCCTCCCGAGTGCTGGGATTAAAGGCATGCGCCACCACACCCGGCGAATATTCTACTTGTAATAGTGCACCTGTGTATCTCTAAGGTAAACTGTTCAAAGACTTGCTTACGGAGTGATGGCTAGTTGTGTCGACGTGACACAGCCAGAGGGGCCTTGTCAGAGTCCTGCTCTCTTGCATGTCTGGTAGAACCTGTCTTGACTGATAATCGATGTAGGAAAGTCTAGCCCCCTGTGGGGGGCACCATCCCCTGATTTGGGTCTTGCACTGGATAAGAGTGAGCTGTATAAAAAAAAGTGTGCTGGCCTTGATTCATTTCTCCCTCTGCTCTTGATTGTTGTTGTGATATGACGAGGCTTTAACTCCCCTACAGTGACGGTCTGCAAATGGAGTTGTGAGCTAAAATAAAATTGTCCTCTAAGGTGCTTTGTTAAGGTATTTTATGAGGGTAGAAATTGGCACCCAGGAAGAAGTGGAGTCATTGCAGTGGTACACCTTCCTATGTGGCACCTATGACATGTGAACTTTCATGTGACCAGAATGTAGAAGGCTTTGGGGATGTAGGGTTAGGGAAGACTAAGTGTTACGGACAAAGCTTAATGGGTTGTGTTTCTATTTTTTATTTATTTATTTATTTATTTTTAACGGGAAGTTGGAAGATAAGAATGCTGACAAGAAAGTCTTGAAGTTTCACAGGGAAGCAAGGACTTTGATGGGAACTGGGTTAGCAGCCATTTGCATTGTGTTTTGGCCAAGAATGTGACTTCATTCCACCTGTGTCCTGAGTTCCCTGGGGGAAGTTGAAAATGATGCACTGGTTGTTTGGCAGAGACAGCTTCAAGAAGAGAGTATCCAGCCTGGTGCTGGAAAGCCAGCTATAATAAAAAGATCAGCACCATTGCAGAGAAGCCTCTTGCACAGCACTGGGCCAAAGGGAAGTGTTTCTTTAGGGTCAGCAACGATAGGCCTGTGGGTGGGTCTGTGGGAGATTGTTCTGACTATGCTAATTGATGTAGAAAGATTTTTTTTCCCCCTCCAGTTCTCAATTTCCTTTCTAAATTTTTCTTCCATGTTGCTAACTTTTCCATCCACACTGTAGATATTTTCGTCTGTTTTGCCAACTTTCTTCTCTAAGGCCTAGATTGAAATCATCTGCTTGTTTGTTTCTTCTTTTAATTTACTGATAATTTCTTACCAGTAAATTGGCATTTTGTCTAGAAGAGCAGTTGCAGTTTTTGATGGGTCATATTTCCTTGCCTTCTCATGTTTTTTAATAGCTCCGTGTTGCAGTTTGCACATCTGGTGGTTTGTGCGATCTAGTGTAGAGTTTTGAAGGTTGTCTTCATATTGAGCAGACTGTTCTTGAGGGCTCAGTTTCCAATACCACCCATCAAGAAAGAAACAGACTGCTGTGACTCCAAAAGCCATTAAACTGTAAAGATATACATACATTGAAAATCAGCTATTGCTCGCTAATATGCCATCAGTGGTTGTCATAGTTAGGGTTACTATTGCTGTGAGGAAAGACCATCATCGAAAGCTAATTGGAGAAGGAAGGGTTTATTTGGCATCACTGAAGGAAGTCAGGGCAGGACCCTAGAAGCAGAAGCTGATGCAGAGGCTGTGGACGGGTGCTGCTCACTGGCTTATTCCTTGTGGCTTGCTCTCTTATAGAACCTAGGACCCCAGCCCAGGGATGGAACCACCTACAATGGACAGGGCACTTTTCTGCCAATCACTAGTTAAGAAAATGCCCTACAGGCCTGTATCTACTCAATTGAGGCTCCCACCTCTTCCGTGACTCTAGCTTGTGTCAAGTTGACTTAAAAGTAGTCAACACAGAAATTTCTTTGCAAGTGAGGTGGGAGGGAAGCATAAACAGGTTAGACGAATGTGTGGAAGGGAATAACAGAAGCATACAAGATGAAAATATAGCATAAAATTTAAATAAAATATACAACATTAAAATATATAAAAGATAGCATAGTAAAAAGCCAGACTCGCAAAAAAGAAAAGAAAAAAAAAGATGCAATGTTGGAACAACTTTCTGCTTTTCTCACTTTTGAATTTCCAAAGCTTTTCTTCTCCTTGTCTCTTTGAGATTAAAACCTGCTTTCCATATTCTGGCTCTCCTTTACTGGGTCATACAGAGGCGAGCCTCCGTTCCAGCATCCCGCTGGGGAGGGTCTGGTGACTCTGAATGGCAGTGAAGGCAGGGCCAAACTAGTGATTACTGGATTGAGTGTAGCCATTCCACATTCTGTGTCACGCTGTCTGCAGCTAGACGTTTGTCGAGGAGTGAAGGGCTCTCTGTACAGTGTTTGGCGACACAAGTGCACAAGTAGATGTACTGCACCCTGCTAATAAGCTTCTTCCTAGAGATTCAGACTTCTGCTTATCTCAGTACAGGGTTAGGCATGAGCCTAGGGCCTTGCCTGGAGGCTAGCACTCTTGTGGAACTTCTACTTCATAGTGGCTGTTGTACTCACTACATTATAGGAGCCACCTTTCACCACATAGAATGACACAGTTTTGTGTTGTGGGTCAGAAACAAAATGATGTCTGGTAAAATGGAGAGCAGCTGCTAGGGTCAGATACTGTTCACAGGCTGTAATGGCAGGTGCCACTGTGGGGCGTAGAGTGCAGTGCTGACATGCCTGCTTAACCCTGGATAGCTCACACATTTACCGCCTGTCTCACTGAGTTGTTAGGTTTTAATGTTAGTGGTTGCTTTAAAATATGTGTGTCAGTTTCTCTCTTTATCCTGGCTATCACCCAAATAATTGAAACTTGACTATGTTTGCTTAATAAGCTTTACAGCACAATACTGAACTATGCTTACAGTTTAATGTTGTATCTTGTGTTTTCAGTGTGGTAGGGATCAAACTCAGGGTCTTGTGTAAAATACACACTGCGGTCTGTTTTTTTTCCCAATAAAATAAACTTAGTCTATTTATAATTTATTGAAATTTAGATACTTTAAAAACTACATTTATTTACCTGCACACCCATGGGCAAATCAGGGGACAGCTTGCAGGAGTTGGTTTTCTCCACTGTGTATTTTCTGGGGTTCAAACTCATGTGGCAGGCTTGACAGCAAGTGTACTTACCCACTGTTGTGATTTGAACGAGACTGCCCCTATAGGCTCAGATGTTTGAATATTTGGTCCCAGTTAGTAGAACTGTTAAGGAAGGATTTGGAGATATGACCTTGGAGAAGGTAAGTCACCGAGGATGGGCTTTAAGGTTTCAAAGACTTGTACGTTCCCAGTGTGCCTTTCTCTACCTCATGGGTTGTGGGACCTTTCCTGGACAGAGGTTTAAGTCAATTCCTCTCTGGAGAAGCCAGTTTTACCTGGATTGGATAAAGGGAAGCCACTCCCTCCTGTCTCCAGAAAGAAACCATAAAATCCCATTTGGCGAGAAGATGTGAGCCTGGTTCCCTTTGATAAGACATTTCAAACCCGGCCTGAGTCCATTCTGGAGGCAGGCCCCAGCAATGGACAGCCCAGGGCTTTAAAAGCCCAGCACCCGAGTGGGAAGTGGTTTTTGTCCCTTTTTGTCCTGTCCTCCAGACCCCAAATCTTTTGTCCTTTTCTTGTTTTCCTAGGTTCTTTTTTTTTTTTCTCCTTTTGTCAGCTTAGCTTGGTCTCTCTCCTCTAGACTAAATGTTTGAGACTTAGTGTGTCAATTAAAACCTAGTTCTTTGTCTCCTGGCTTCCTTATTTTGGCTAAAAGCACTCTGTTATCCTGCACTTCCTCAGGCCCAGGGGCAGGCCCTGCAGAAGCAGAGAGCTCACTCCTGCAGAAGAGAGTGTAAGAACCTGGTTCCCCTCTTCCTGAGAGCACCTGGCGCCCTCATTCACCCTCTGTGTCATCGGTTCTCAGGACAAGCCTTCCCTAGCCGGCTTCCCCAGAGCTCCGAGGAGTGGAGACTGAGGGAAAACGCCAACAATGGTTGTGGCTCAGAGTGCAAGCTCTCAGCTGATCACTCACTCCACCATGATGGTTGTAACCCTCTGAAAGCATAACCCGAATTAAACACTTTTTTTTGTAAGTTGCCTTGGTCAGCGTTTCATCACAGCAATAGAACGGTCACTAACATACCCAGCAAGCGGTCCCTCAGGCCCTGGCAGTTATCTGGGTCCATTTGCAAGCTGAGTATCCAATGAGTATGGCACTTAGTGTTCACTCCACTTTTATCTTTTTCCCCCTTTTCTTCTTGATGTGGTGGTAATGGAGATAGTCCCTCCGTGTGTTTGGAGAATAAATGTGGACATTCCTGAGGAGGCCAATCAGAACCTTTCGTTCACTTCCACTGAACGGTGGTGGGAGCAGACCGATCTGACCAAGCTCATCCTCTCCAGCAATCAGCTCCAGTGGCTTTGTGATGACCTCCGGCTCTTGCCTGCCCTCACTGTTCTTGACGTAAGCTGACAGCAACTATGGGGTCTTAGTTGAAAAGACTAATGTAGGCCAAGCTGTAGCTAAACTTAGGCTTTGCTAAACAGGAAATTTCCCTTGCTGAGCTTGTAGAATACAATATAAATAAGAAACTATTGGAAAGAGCCAACTTGGAAGGTTGGCTCTCTGTCTCCATGTCCACAGACCTGGTGTAGATGCTGGGGTTAAATGAGTCGTGTGCAAACAGAACTGGCACTTGGCTACTCATTGTTTTCCTTTTCTTTGTTACCTTTCATTCTAGACACTAAAATATAGGACTCTGGGGCTTTTTACAATCCTGTTTTATAACTTGCCCTCAGACTCACTGACTGGAACTATTCAACTGGGTTTTTTGTTTGTTTGTTTGTTTGTTTATTTTTTGTTTTTTTTTAATTGAGTCTGTATTGTAATGCTGACCTATCATGCAACAAGTGAAGGATTTACTTCAGCATCTACAGACTTTTAGTGTACTTGGCAGTGTCCAAACCCTTCAATTCATGTATGGAAATAATGTATGTGAATAGTGCTGTTTTTGGAGGTGGTTTTGTTTTGTGTCTGTAACATAACAACACAGTAGTCCGGCTTACTCTGCAGCTCTCTTTACTGTGAAGACAGTGTGACTCTGTGAGACTGTAAAGCTCATGTCTGCTCTGTGTGTGACGCGAACAGAGCACCAGAGCACTGCTGCCAGCTTCTACCTCTCCGCTAGTTGAAACCCTACCCAGGTCAAGCTTTTGTTTGTCTCTTTTCATTTTTGTAACATTTAAATGAATAACATTACTTTATTTCTGAACAGCAGTTTGTTCAGTACACACAGAATAAATTACTAATCACCTAACACACTACCACTGAATTTGAAGAACAGGGTTTTAGTGAATAATTTTGTTCAGTGGCAAAGCTCAAATATTGCTGATTGTAAGACTAAGAATATTGACTTTGTCTTGTAATCATTTTAGATACATGATAATCAGCTGACATCTCTTCCTTCAGCTATAAGAGAGCTAGGCAATCTTCAGAAACTTAACGTCAGGTAAAGTGTGAACCTATTTCTAACCTTGCGGTTACAGTGGTGTGAACCTGAAATCCCTTTTCTTCAGCCTGGAGCTGCAGGCGGCCTAGTGGGAAGCAGGGTTGACCAAGGACCTGCCAGATGCTGGATTCTACCCAGCACCGGAGAGAGAAAAACAAGATCAGATCTTTGCTTCATCCCGGAAACTAGTTAAGGGAGAACAAGGATTTAATGATTCAATTATTTGTTTTTTTTTTTTTTCTCTTTGGAGGAGTCTTGCTTTTTTGCCCTAGTGTAACCCAAAACTGCTGTGCTCTGGGACTCCTGCCTTAGTCTCACAGGTCTGTGGGGCTGTACATAGCAACTTCATTAGTCTAGTCTATGTTTTGGTTTTTAGAATTTATTACATCCTCTTTGATTTTACAAATATAAGATCAGTTGATTTTTATGTTTTATGTTTTTACGATACTGTTGTTTTAGAAAACCTCTTTCTCAGCGTCTTAGGTTTTAAGGGACCCTGATAGCCTAAAAATTTAGGTATTACAAAGTAGGTTAGAAATATTAATTATTTCGCTAATGGTGAAGAATTTGTACTTTTTTGTTGGTTGTGGTTTGAGTTTTTGGGTTTTGTGGTCCTTAGTGGAGACCTCTTGCCCTCATGACTTTTCTGTTAGTATCAGTTAAACATGTTCAAGCACCTTTGGCCTCTATAGTCACGTTTCTGGACCTGTGTTGCTAGTGCAGGTGAGGCTAGGCACCCACGGTGAGGGCTGAGCTTCACTCCCACTACACATCCAAATTAAGACAGTATCTTTGTCTAACTATGTTATATAGATAATTTAAGCGCTGAGATTTTTTTTAGAAGAACAAACAAAATGTATTTAAAGCATAGTTTGACAAATTTGTTTATAAAATAGATATGGTTACAGAGGTATTGGACATAATATAGTGAGAGGTGTCTTTTGGTGCTACATTAGCTAAGAGAGAACAATTTAAAAATTTAAGAGTTCTGAGCCAGGCGGTGGTGGCGCACACCTTTAATCCCAGTACTCGGGAGGCAGAGGCAGGCGGATCAGTGTGAGTTCGAGGCCAGCCTGGTCTACAAAGTGAGTCCAGGACAGCCAAGGCTACACAGAGAAACCCTGTCTCAAAAAGGAAAAAAAAAATTAAGAGTTCAGGATGTTCCTTTCACAGTACATGTTAAATAAACAGATTGTAAACAAGCAATCAAAAGTTTACAAATTATTTATGTTAATTTAGGAATATTTTTCATCTGGGCAGTGGTGGCACACAGCTTTAATCCCAGCACTCGGGAGGCAGAGGCAGGCAGATCTCTGTGAGTTAGAGGCCAGCCTGGTCTACAAAGCGAGTCCAGGACAGCCTAGGCTACACAGAGAAACCTTGTCTCAAAAAATCAAAACAAAAAACCAAACCAAACCAACCTAACAAAAAAACCACACGCACACAAAATTCAGATAAAACAAAAACAAAAACAGTGTTTTTCATTGATTTTTTTTTTGTCCCCCACCCCCACCCCCCAGGCTCTAACTTGGTTGATTTTTGCTGATGGGTGTATGTGGGTCTTGATAAACAATTGAACAATTGAACCATTTGATAGTTAGGATGTGTCCATGTGGTTGGTAGGCAGAAATGCCTTTGATTTGTTACATAGTTTATTGCTAAGTCACTCAGCATCTGTTGTATTAACTAACAGCCACAACAAACTGCAAACGCTCCCTGAAGAGGTCACAAGCCTAAGATCCCTGAGGACTCTGCACCTGCAACACAACGAGCTGGCCCACCTCCCTGTGGGGTTGGAGCGCCTGGCCAGCTTAGAAGACTTAGTAAGTGACGACTTTCCAGCATGACGTGGGGCTGATGCATGTGTTCACTAGGCTGAGGAACTGAATGTATGATTCAAGGTTTAGGATGCAGACAGCGCTGTTGGATCCCTGGAGCAGGAGTTAAAGACAGTCGTGAGCTGCCATGTGGGTGCCGGGACTGAACCCAGGACCTCTGGGAGAGCAGTTGGTTCACTTAACGGCTGAGCCGTCCCTGTCAGCTGGTTTCTTGTCCGCCTCTTGACCTATAACTTTATTTAGCTCCTGTTCACAGAAAGTTCTTCGTTAAAGGTGTTGTGCTAGGCTGAGCCACTCCTTAACTAGAAACAGGCTTTTACAATTCACGATCTTGCAATTCACAATGGGATCAAATAATCCTGCAGCAGGAAGTAGAAGGGGTTTGCAGATAAGGTGAAAGAAAGGAGAAAGCCATTAGGTCTTCATATAAAAAATATTTAATTTTGTAAGTTAATTCTATAGAAAATTTTTAAAGTTGATTTTTTTTTAAACCTTGAATATATCTTATTTTATGTATCTGTGTTTGTGTGAGTGCTGAAAGAAGGTGTTGGGCCTTGAAGCTGAGGGTAACAAGTGGTTGTGAGCAGCGCACTGTGGCAGAGGAGCTAGCTCTCAGCTGCTGAGCCGTCTCTTCGGTTGCAATAGTTGGTTTTTGCTTTGTTTTTCTTAAGAAAGGAGCATCATGTAGGTGTAAAAGTTAAAAAGAAACTTTATAATAAATGAAGTTTTCTCTTTCTACCTCATGTGTTCCCAGAAATTGTTAGCATAATGAAAGGATATTTCAATTGAGAATTTTCTTTTTTCTTTTTGGATTTTTTTAAAGACAGAGTTTCTCTGTGTAGTCCTGGCTGTCCTGGAACTCGATCTGTAGGCCAGGCTGGCTTTGAATTCTGCCCACTGCCCAGCTCGAGAATTTTTCTTAAACATTCAATAGTAAATAAAATATCAATGTAGCAAATACTTTAAAACGGATTAAGATATGAACACTTGTAATCATTTAGGCAAATATTTCCCCATGTTATGTAGAATTTGCTTAGCCCAACAGTACTAGGTAAATATTAAAAAAAAATACCTTGTCATAAGTATGGATCAGTGTATATATTGTATTTGTTTTTGAAGTTTTGTTGCATGTGCAGGGTGTGTGGCCTGCATGTGTGCTTGTGCCTTGTGTGTGCTTGGTGCCTGCAGAAACCAGAGTGGGTCCTGGAACTGCAGTTACAGGTGGTTGTGAGCTGCTGTGTAGGTGCTGGGACCAGAACTGTGGCCTTTGCAAGAGCAGTGAGTGTTCTTAACTGCTGAGCCATCTCTCCAGCTCCAAGTATTTTTACATAAGATTAAATATTTGATTGTCTTGATACTGTTTAGAAGCTCAGAGGAATTTTATTGAAATCATTTGAGTTCTTCACATGGTTTCAGAATTTAATTTCTTTGTTAGGAACTCTTCGTTGTCAGTAATTAGTTCATTTTGGAATAAGTTTGGGATTATTAATAAGCTTTACATATACAGTAAAGAGAGTTCCAACATGCCCTTCAGTCTGACTTCCAAATAATTTAATTCTTTTAGAGTATCTTATTTATTCTTTGACATAGTTATACATTGTATCTTGATCACGCCCACCCCACCTTTTCCTTCCCATCACATCCCCCATTGTCCTGTCCTTCCTTCCTTTTTTTTTTTTTTTTTTTTTTTTCTTTCTTTCTTACTTGGAACCCAGTGAGTCCCGTTAGTGCTGCCTCTTGGGATGCTGGCTTGTCTTGTTGATTGATCTTGTGCTGGTGTCTGCAGCTGCTGTGCGTTCAGTGGCCGAGTCAAGTGCAGAACAGCCTTTCACAACACTCCTGCCCATCCTCCAGACCTTGCATTTTTTTCCTACCCCCTTCTTCCTCAGTGTTCCCTAAGCTTTGAGGGGGTGGTGGTATGTGTCTCATTCAGGACTTAGCACTCATTTAAAATTTTTTATTGTATTAATTTATTATTAATATCATCATTATTATTGTTAGGGTTTTTTGTTTTGTTTTGCTTTTTGGGGGGCAGGGTTTGTTTTGTTTTATTTGAGACAAGGTTTCTCTTTGTCTAGCCCTGGCTGTCCTGGAACTTGATCTGTAGATTAGGCTGGCCTCAAAATCAGAGATATGCCCACCTCTCCCCCCTGAGTGCTGGGATTAAAAGCATGTCCCACTACCACCAGGCCTGACCACTCATTTTTCTCAGAACTTTGACCAGTTGTGTTTAACTGCTGCTGAATGCAAGAGGCTTTTCTAGTTAAGGTTGAGAGTAGCACTCATCTCTGATTAAAAACATTTAGAAGGCAGTTTAACAGCATGGCCTTTTAGCAAAACCACCATAGTAAGTTCATCTACCTGGCCCGCAGAGCCTTCCGGTCTTGGGCTTTTGACCATGTTTACAGTGCCAGCATGAATTCTTCTATGGAGCAGGCCTCATAGCCAAGCGTAAAGCTGTTGTCACCCTCATAACAACAGTCAAGCCACTACTGTAGGGATATCTTGCTTAGCAGATCAGTAATGCAATGTGCAGGGTCCAGTATTGAGTAGGTTCCTTCTCTGTTTTCTCCCCCAGGGGCTGCGCTCCATGTTACCTTTGCCACGGAAGTGTGTGGTGTCTTTATCAATAGAGCTTTACCATCTAGTTATGGTGGGCAGCCAGAAGCAATGGAAGTTACCTGTGCTGCTCTGGGGGCCTTTGGGAACTCCCGAACCAATAACTCATAGGGAGATAAGCTAGGCCTGGCACTGAGGGTTTTGTTGTTATTGTTGTTGTTTAATGACTCATGTCTTCTGGAAGCATCACTGTTTACCAATGTAAGGCACCTGTGATAAAACTCTTTTTCTTTTAAACTGTATGTGCGCGCGCGCACACACACACACACACACACACACACCCACCCACCCACCCCACTCGTCCATATGGCTTTTATTCTTAGTTATATGTATGTGTATGTATGATTGTGCGTGTGTGCATGTAAGTGTGGGTGCTTGTGGAGGTCAGAAGAGGGCCCTGAATCCCCCCTGAACCTGGAGTTATATTTATATAGGTGGTTGTGAACTTCCTGATACGGGGACTGGGAACTAAGCCCAGGTCCTCTGTGAGAGCAGTATGACTTATTAACCACTGAGCCATCCCTCCAGCCTTTTTAATTATATTTTTTACGTAGCTTACAAAGTCCTGAGTTTTTGTAAAGATTTTCATACACTCTAGTTTTGCTTAGCCTCCCCTCCCCCACTCTTTGGCTCTCCATCCCACTCCCTCATCCCCACCTAACTCTTAACCTCCAGATTTCTTTTATCTTTTGAGTCACATGTTCCACTGCAGAGGTATAACTTGGGATTATACCCATGTAAAATGCCTTCAGAGTAGGAACTGGCTTTAATTCCTATCCTTGACTTTAATGGACACATAGTGCATCTGCAGCATTTGAGTGAATCCTGGCCTGTGAGACAGTGGCTGAAGTTGAAAATACCTGTTCTCTGAAGTCATCTCTCATCTTAAAACTCCTCCATAACTCTATAACTTTGGAATTCCTTTCATGGGTGTCTGTTGACTGCTGTTTACTCACTTAGATGCTTTCTGTCTTTTCCTTTTTACAGGACCTGTCAAACAACCGCCTTACAGCTGTGCCTGCTGATGTTGCCTTGCTGCCCAGTTTGCTGCGGCTCAGTCTTTCTAGTAACCAGCTGAAGAGCTTGCCCCCTGAAATGAGCAGGATGAAAAGTAAATCTCCATAGTAAACGCTCTATGAATTTGACATTAATGCAGCTTTCTTTAGGGAAATAATTGTTAATACAATTTTAGAGAAAGAAAGCAAATTATTTTACTGTAATGCAAACACTACTTAGTATGGTTTTCTACAGACCACAGTATCTAGGATTTGCCTAACCCAGACTGCCAAAAGACATGTAGGCTCATGACAGAATGAAGATAGGACTGGTGAGCGGAAGAAAAGCACATGCTGGGGCATTGAGTTAGGTTCTGCTTCATGCTGTCTTCGTGCATGTACTCATCACCCTTTCCTTCTGGCTGACTCCACCTGGGATGCGTGGGCCTGCAGCTGTGGCTTCTCGGCTTGGAAGTAAAGATGTCTAGTGAGAGTCCTGTTTTTCTTGGTTTTGTTTTGTTTTGTTGTGGTTGTTGGTTTTTGAATCAGGGTTTTTCTATGTAGCCTTGACTGTCCTGGAACTCACTCTATAGACCAGGCTGGCCTCAGGGATCCACCTGCCTCTGCCTCCCAATGCTGGGATTCCAGGTGTGTGCCACCATGCCTGGCTCAGAGCTACTGATTTATAGTGTAAAACATTTTTTGTTTGTTTAAAGACAGAAAACATGGTTAGTGTTTCTAGGTTCATGAGTACACTACTACCCACTATTTATTATGGGTAAATATTTTTTGGCTAGTAATATAGAAGACATTTTTCCAGAGGAAATATTATAAATTATATTTAAATCATTTACTGAGAAATATGTTATGTCATGTAACTCAGGTTGGCCTCCGACTTGCTGTGTGGTTGAAGACGGCCTTCATCTTCCGCTGCCCCTGCCTAGGACTAGGGTTACACACTTCAGCTGCCATGTCCAGCTCTTGGTGATATTTTTGGAAGTCATAGATACGATTTTTCTACAATTGATTGTAGATAACTTTGAATTAAATTGTAAGTCTTCACTGTTTTACTTGAACTCCTCTATAAATGAAGTTATTCTGGGCAGGCCTTGGCCTTCACCCCTGGTACTTACGATTCTTATCTTTGCCATTTTCAATAAGTCACGGCCTTGAACAGCATCCTGTATAACCAGAAGGAGCACGGCCCCTTCTCCCCTCGTTCCCTGCCAGGGTCAAACCCAGAGCCTTGTGTGTGCCAGGCAAGTGCTGCTGCTCAGTCAGCCAGAAGCATGGGGGTTTTGTTTGCTTGTTTTTTGTTTTGTTTTTTCTGCTTTGTTTCTGTTTTTCATAACTGGAGCATGCTGAGACAGCAGCAGAGCATCTGAGCTCATACAGCAGTCTGATGACTCCTTGACTATAGTCTGTCTCAGCCGTGCTGCAGAGACTTCCCTGTATGTCACACAGGACATTGGCTTGTTACTTGCTACTGGTGAGCAGAGCCTAGGATGTTAGATTTATGTGATGGTGTGTAACTAGAATGCTGTGTCTTTTGTTTGCCATTGTATTACTCACAGTGGTGCAGTGAGGTAAATGCCACAGTGATTGTTATTTTCCCCTGTTTTAAAACTTGATAATTACAGGATTAGAAATAAAGTTTAGAGCTGAGTTTGTATCTCCACTTCCCCTCTCCCCACTGCTTTATTCCTCACCTAGTGCTCCTGACTCCACCTCGACTTTACAAAAACTTTTTTTTTTTAGGCTTTATTTATTTTATATGTGTGGGTGTTTTGCCTGCATGCATTGTTTTTGCATCACATTTGCAGAGGTCAGAAGCGATCCCTTGGAACTGCAGTGATGGGTGGTTTTGTGTCACAGGTCACTATGTGGGTGCTGGGAACTGAACCTGGGTTCTCTGAAAGAGACCCAGTGCTCTTAGTTTCTTAGCTGTCTATCTATCCAGCCCCTGCCATGAGCTTTTGTTTATAGAATTTTATAGATTTGAGTGATCATTTCACCCTCTCCCACTAGTCTAGTCGAGTAATATATAAGCTGTTGGAGCAGACAGAGCGCGCGCACACACACACACACACACACACAAAATAAACTTTTTTTTAAAAAACCTACTTTTTTTAGAAGTTAAAAATAGCATTACTCTATTTTTTTTAAGTGGTTAGCTTCTTCATATCTTAAAAGCAAAGAAGCTGTAGGCAGAGTGTCAGTGCAGCTTTAGTTCTATTTATTCCAGTTCTTTGGAGGGTTGAGGATGAATTTTTGAAAAATGTTTTTAGTCTTAGAATGGGAGACTCTGCTTGAAGGAGAAAAGTGCTTGTTCAGTCCTTGGAGAACACCTGTACCCAAACAGTTTTAATTTTCCAGAAAAGAAGGGCACACACCAGGCAAAGTGGTGCTGTGCTCTGCAGTCTCTGCACTGAGGAGTGTGAAGCAAGAGGTTTGGCGACCCAGATCCGAGGCCAGCTTGAGCCTCACAGAGGGGGGGACACCCTCTCTCCAAAACAAACAAACAAAGGAGAACTATCCAGGAGAGCAAAGACCCTGAAAGTGAAGCCATACTTGAAGTACAGTGTTCGATCTTGTTGGGTAGATTAGCTTAGGCATCAGGGACAGCATGTGGGAGCTAGAGAGATGGCTCCGTTGGTAAAATGGTTGTGTACAAGGCTGCAGGTCTGCGTTTGGATCCCTGACACACATGTAGAATCTCAGTCCAAGGGAGGTGGTGACAGGAACACTGGGATTCACCGGCCTAATCATTGAGGTCCTGGGTCATTAAGGGACCCTGTCTCAGAAAGCAAGGTGGAAAAGATAGAAGACACCAAATAGCAACATCTGCTCTTCACATCGCAAGCACATGCACCCATATGCGAACATACACATCACACATAAAAAGGAAGAAGCAAAATGGATGAAATAACAGGGAGGAGTACATAGAAATTGAAAGCGTGTGTAAAAATACAGGTAGGTGTGTGCCACGTCATCACATTCCCTCATTCACCAAATACACACACACTCTGAGACACCTTCAGTTGCAGTGAGCTCCTTTAAAGAGAAGGAATTGGAAGCAGTACGCTTTACACAGCTTATACTTCAAAGTAGTTTAGTAGAGTACCTGAAAACTTTGTTTTTAACTGTATTTCAAAGGTGGCCTGGACTGTTCAATATTGATTTCCACATTACTATTTCTCTTTAATTAAATGTAAAAATCAATTTTTATTTATTGGGTTGAAGGATGTTTACCTACTTTTGATTGTCACATCCATAGGAATATGTTCAGAAGTCTTTGTTGTGATGTTTATTATGATTTTATGTTTTTCTGTATTTAATTGTGTAATAAATTATTCTGTGTTTATTTCTTTTTTATTGTCTCTGAATATGTATTGTAGGATTAAAGCATTTGGATTGTGATGACAATCTCCTGGAGACAGTGCCTTCTGATATGGGCAGCATGGAGTCACTGGAATTGCTTTATTTGCGGAGGAATAAATTACGTGTTCTCCCTGATTTTTTTTCTTGTAAGCTACTAAAGGTACAACTTAGTTAATACATCACTCTATGTTTTCCAAAACTTATAAATTGAGGTTTTAAAAAAGTAGCTAATCTTTTGGGCATCATCTATGGATGGTATTTTTCTCTGTTAATATCTTTCAAAACTTCAGTCTACTTCTGAGAGTACTGATGTTTTGTTGGCAGTGAAAAGAACTAATCATTTTCAGAAGTAGGTTTTGTGTACTTCCTGTGGTGAGCAGTTTGTGCCTACAGAAGGGTCATGTTGTGAGGCGCTGTGCTCTGCTGGGCGAGTGGGAGCCAGAGGGCGTGGGCCTCCTTCCTTAGCTTGCCACCTCCCTGGGTGACCTGCGCAGTCACATTTGCAGAACTAACCCTTTGGCTTTAGGTGTAACATTGGCGCCGCCTCCTTCTAGGTTGGCTGTGCTTTAGTTCTTTTTGGTGTCAGGCAAGTTTCTTTTAAATAGAACCATGGCAGTGGGGAATTCCATCCACTATAGTGTTGGAGATTGGACTGATACTTTGGACTGATATTTTGATACTAATTAATAAAAGGCTGTCTCGCCTAGGCAGGCAAATGAGCTAGGAGTGGCTAAGGTTCCTGGGTTTGGGGAGACAGAGAGAATCTTGGGGGGAGGAAGAAGGGAGACCGGAGAAGAGAGGAGAAGGCGGCCGCCATCATGGGTTAGGTAGCCATAGAAGCACATGGCTGGCACGGATGGAGACTTGGCCCAGATGGTGATAATTAGCAAGTATATGGGATTATGGGTGGGAGGTAACTTGATAGAACTTATTAGTAGCAGATGGCATGGGATTGGGGCAGGTGTGGGGTACCTGCTTTACTATGGGAAGTAGTTTAGAGTATTAATATCTGCCCTGCCCCAGGCTAACTAGGCTATTTTAAAATATAATAGGTGACTGTTTTTTGATTGATTGCTAGCAGTTTAGAAAATACTGCTGTAATGATAATTATAGGCCTAATAATAAAAATTATTAGGTAATACTGGTAAATTAACAACAGCAGGCAATTATTAGGCAATACTGATAATTTAACAGCAGCACTATGCTAAGTTTTTATTGGTAACTGTAGGTTCTTTTAGGAGGTTGGTATATATAATGGTCACTGGTGATAATATTCTGTTACCATGGAAACAGTTGTGAATGGGTTCATTTGTATTGAAACTAGTTTTTCATTAGTATTGCATTTAGATTATTTCTGTAAATATCATTAATGAATTGTTTCTCTGATTTAGTTTTGTAAAACTGTTTCTGCTAGGTTTAACAGTAATTATTTTGAGATTGTCAGAAAAGTGTTTTCCTTCCATCATATTTTAGCTTTAAAATAGGTTGTATCTATATATCATGATAATTACAATGTTGGTTTTTTCTTTATGATTCAATGATTTAAAACTAAGAGTACTCACACTTGTTTCCACTGGAATTTCTTGTCCCTGCTTTCATAGGAACTGCACCTGGCCGAGAACCAGATCCAAATGTTAGGAGCAGAGCATCTTCAGCACCTGCAGGCCGTCCTTGTGCTGGACCTCAGGGGCAACAAGCTGCAGGCTGTTCCTGAGGAGATAGCCCTGCTGCAGTCCTTGGAGAGGCTTGACCTAAGCAACAATGATATTAGTAGGTATGTTTAAAGGTGAAGTGGCTATAAAGTAGAATTTATTCTGCATTGGATTATAATTAATTTTTCTAAGTCCTTTAAAAAAAAACCTGTTAGCTCTATATTGAGCTCATATCCTATGCAGAGAAGACTTACTTCTTTTCCTTGTCAGCCACGTTAACACATTAATGGAAGCAGATGTTTGGACACATTTCAGAACTCCTAAGGGCTGTTTTGTATCTTTTTCATGAATGGCTTCAGCTCCAGATAGTTACTGTCCGTTTCTTGACAGAGCAAGTACTTTGTGTTTATTGGGCTTGGATAATGAACATAGAGTTGAGAGAAACTTGAAGTACTTGGCCACTGCAGGATTTATGATTGGAGAACTTAGACGGGACCGAGATTAGTTAGTTAGCAGGTTAGTTGCCTGGCACAGGTACACCTAAGAGCACACTTGTGCTCAGGACCAGGCAGCCCGAGTTCCACCAGCTGATCTGTAAGCCAGGATGCAAATTTCGTGTGAAAGTTGGTGTGTAATCCATATATCAGGAGGAGACAGCGCACACATCACTTTGGAAACTCTGAATAGCATTCAAGTGGGGACGTCTAAGAATTTAGGCCAAATAGTCAGTTTTTCTTAGGTCAGAGCCACAAACATACCACGAAGACACTGAGTGCAAGCCCGTGAGGGGTGAGTGTGGTGCTTTGGGAAGGGTTTTGTGAGCGGCGGGCTTTAAAAATGACCCGTCAGTTTAGCTTAGTGATACTTGTCACTGAGAAACCCTTCTCTGTCCTGGTTGTTGACAGCGGTGTGATGTGGCTGCAGTGGCAGTGGGGAGAGATGGAAGGAGGTGATAGCCCAGAGGGATGAGCTGTCTCTACAGCTGGTGGCTGGCGGTGTTGGGGTTGGAAAGAGCAGAGCGGTAAGGAAGGAACGGTGGAGGTCACAGATCATGGTGTTAGGAAAGGATTAGCGGGCAGAGCTTACCATGAGACTTCTGGGTTTATACAACAAGGGCACAAGTGAGCCTTTGATCTGGATGAAGAACGGGGTACAGTTCCCAGCCTCGTAGCTGCCTGTGCCTCCAGACTTTCTCATAAGAGACTTCCCGGTGCTGCTGGACCCACTTCTCAGGAGACAGACAGCTGCCTCATGCCTGCACCACCGTGGGATTTTCCAATGGGTGGGCAGCAGTTTCCTAGATGGGTTTGAGATCACTTAGGACTCTGAAAAGACAGAGATTGGGAGGCACCACTGAATTAGAATCTTACAAACTGAGAGCTTGAAACTTGTAATTTTTGGAGATGCTATGCTGTGATTGGCTGAAGTCTGATTTGTCGCTGGCTGCAGGTTGCTCCCGGCTAGTGATCTTAGTCCGTGTGAGCACTGGGCAGCTGGAGCAGATGCTTCAGCGGCTGTACGTGACATGCTGTCGTTTGCTACTTTACAGTCATGCCTTTGACTGACTTAGACTTACTGTAATGCTTCCTTGAAATCAATCTGTTATGTAGTCTGCCCTGCTTATTGGGAAACCTTCACTTGAAATTCCTGGCACTAGAAGGAAATCCTCTAAGAACAATTCGAAGAGAAATTATAGCTGTAAGTACTATTAGAATTTAGCACCTTATTTTAAAATTAAAATTCAGATATATATGTTGATGCACAAAACTTCCAAGTGTGCCTTGCTGATAACTTGCCTCTGTCTCCGCCCTTTCAGAAAGGAACTCAGGAAGTCCTCAAGTACCTGCGAAGCAAGATCAAAGGTACCGCCACTGCCTTTGAAGGGACGTATGAAGAGTGGTGGTGTGGACAGGACACCACTTTAAATGTTCTTTCAATATTTTTATTAGCCTGGCATGTGTGCTTCTAATTCTGTATTAATACAGGCTGTCACTTACAAAGGTGCCTGAGGGGCTGGGGAGATGCATCAGCAAGTAAGAGCACTTGCTGCTCTTGTACAGGACCAGGGTTGTTTGCCAGTGCTCACCAGGCCACCGGGCATGCACACGGTGCATATGCATACATGAGGGCAAAACACTCAAACACACAAAGCAAAAAATAGATCTTTTAAAAGCTCTTGAGTTTGTGATTGTGATGCTGTATCTCAGTCCTTCAGATTTGCGTTGGTACCTGCCTGTTATGAGCTGTCAGTACAAGGGTTAATTTTTTTTCTTTTCATGGGTGCTCTACCTGCGTGTATGCATATGTGCGTGCAGTGACTGCAGAGGCCAGAGGAGAACGCTGGGTCTCCTGGAACTGTTGCTTATAAACCATTGTGTGGGCTCTGTGAACTGAATCCAGGCCCTCTGCAAGAGCAGCCCAGACTCTAACCACTGAGCAGTCTGTCCAGCCCCTTATTAGTGTAGTGTGCATCCAGCACTTTAGCTCTGAAAAAGGAGTGTGCGTTCCTTTAAAAAGCTTGGATTTTAAAAAAGACTATGGGTTCCTCGGTGCTGGCTTGTGAATGTGTGAGTGAGATTTCGGTGTGTCCACTCAGTTCATGGTTTTGGTGAGCTATGGTAAAAGTTGGGTAGAAAAGCATGAACACAAAGGAAAGATGAGAACAATGCAGTCAGTTTGTCTTTAACGTTTTTGGGTTTTGTTTATTTTGTTTTGTTTTGAAACAGGGTCTCATTATGCAGTCCAGGCTGTCCTGGAATTTGCTATGTAGATAAGGTCTGACCTCCAACTCACAGAGAGCCTCCTGCGCTTGCCTCCCAAGTACTGAGAATAAAGGCGTGCACCACTACTAACTTCTTTTTTTTTTCTTTTTAAGATTTATTTATTTATTATGTATGTGGTGCTCTGCCTGCATGTACACCTGCAGGCCAGAAGAGAGCATCAGATCTCATTATAGATGGTTGTGAGCCACCATGTGGTTACTGGGAATTGAACTCATGACCTCTGGAAGAGCAGTCAGTGCTCTTAACCTCTGAGCCATTCCTCCAGCCCCCTACTAACTTTTTAATGTGTTACTGATAGTATGATAAACCTCTGCTTGTATTTCATGTCCATCATTTTGGTATAAACTAGCGATTGAAGGAAAAAGTATCGCTGTGTAAGAAACCATCCCAGAACTTCACTGTTGCTGTGTGGGCCACATACATGTCACGTACGTGGGTGGAGGTCAGAGAACGGTGGGAGGAGTAATCTCCTGCTGCCATGTCAGTTCCAGGGATCAAGCTCAGGGAGTCAGGCTTGCTGGTAAGCGCATTTACTTGCTGAGCGGTCTTACCAGCCCCAGTGGTTGTTTTGTTTGTTTTTTCATGGGTGCTTAGTGTTTAAATTATTACTATTGTGTGAACAAGGATAAGCTCTTATGTCGATGTCAAAGGTGACTTTCAGGACTGCTCTCTCTGTGGGTTCCTGGAATGTTCACCAGGTTATGCCACAGCTTTTACCTACTGAGACATGTCAGAAGCCCTCCACTTTTCATAGGTTAAGAAGCAAGGCTTGACATATTGGTACATATCTGCAAATGCATTTCTCGGGGACAGAAGTCGGAGGCTCAGGAGTTGAAAGTCCTCCTCCCTTGCATGGTGCTTTCCAGGATAAGTGTGAGGCCAACCTGGACTACTTGAGACCTTATCTCAAAAACAAAAAAACACATGAACTTCCAATTACATGCACATGTTTCTGTTACACAACCTTTATTCATATGTGAATAAAGAAGCCACATTTACAGCTTTATTCTTTCCAGAAATTACATAAACAGAAAAACTGGGAGTTTGAGCACGCCTTTAATTCCAGCACTCAGGAGGAACAGGCAGATTGATCTTTATGAGTTCGAGGACATCCTAGTCTACACAGTGATTTCTAGTCCAGTCAGGGCTATAGAGTGAGATCCTCTCTTTTTGGATGTTTTAAATGGAAGTTCAGAATCACTTTCCATGGGCTGCTGTGGCAAATACTGTGGACTGCATGGCATAAGCCTGAAGCCAAGCAGAGGGAAGTTGACTTAAGGGTTTCTGGGTTAACTATGTGAACACAGTATAACCTGAATTCCTAAAAGTAGGTTTGGGATGCAGAAGAAGTTCGTATTACAAACTACGCAAACAACGCACCGTTGCTGGTTGTGAAGAGGAGGGAAAAGGCTGTGGACCAAGGATCTTGTGCATCTTCTAAAAGCTAGGAAGGGAAGGAAACAAATTCTCCCGTAGTGGGGAGACAGCTGCTTTCCTCTAAACCACCCAGCCCATTCTAGAATTGTGAAGGACCCACCCTCCTAGGGAGTTTGTGTGTTAAATGGCTGCAGTCCAGTGAGCACTGGCTATGCATAAATGAAGCCCTGGCTCTGCTCCTCACCTCTAAAACATTGAGAATAAATTTAAAACAAATGCTTTGAGTTTATGGTGAATTGTTAATGTAACCACAGAGAACTACCTACAAATTGGAAATAAATGGTCCAGTTTGTGTTTTGTCCTCAGTTGCATTGCAGGTTTGTACATAGGAGCAGTGTTTGGGCCACCATCGTGTTGCCAGGTCTTTGCTGTGTTCTACTGTTAGTGCCTGATACTGTGACACCAGCGTGCAGAGGCATTGTAGTGGTGCATGGGGTGAGCCTGCTGCTGTGGTGCCCACCTGTGGTCCCAGGGTTCAGGGAGGCAGAGGCAGGTGGTCTCTACGTAGCCTGACCTACTTACTGAGTTCCAGGATAGCCACAAATAGTTTGTAGGTAAATGAATAAATGTGTCATAATAAGTCTAGACATAGGATCTCTTCTGCCTTTGCATTAGTGACTTATGTGTAGTTTCTTCTTTTTCTTGTTCTTTTTTTATTTTTGGTGATTAAAAATAAAATTCCCTTCTTTGTAGGTCTCTCAGAAAATAACTATCCATTTTCTTTTCCTTCAACAGAGGATAACCAAACAACAACACAGTCTTCCAAGTAAAATTTTACAAAGGTGGCAAGTTTTTGTAAATTCTTTTTGACAACAAGCTTTGGTTTCTGACTTCCTTCTCAGGCCCCACCTCTTTACTGAGCACTTCTAGGTTGCACAGATTCCCCGTCCTCCCAGGAGGATATCCTTTGAGCCTATGTCCATCACTGTGTCCCTCACACCTGCGTCTTTTCCTCCTCTGGGTTCATCTTCCTTTGCTCTCTTGTCTCACCGAGTGAATGGCTGGAAGCGCCTTTAGCTATGTTCTCTCCAGCTTTACTGGAGTTCTGTTTTTCAGCCATGTTTTGTTAACTACTTGCACTTTTAACAAGTTGTATTATCACCTTGTAAACTTAAAGTGCTGAAATTTTATTCATTGTATTCATTTGGTAGGTCTTTTTGATTTGAAATTTTTAACATATTTTTCCTGCATAGCGATTTAAAAAAAAAACAGTATGCAAAGATATATAGTGAAAGTGAATGTATTTTTACACAATTTAAGACTCTCTGGCTCTTACTTAAATTTACTTTTTGGAAATGGAGAGTGTCTTATCTTGGTAACGTATGCTCAATATGGTTTATTAGAATGGTTATCACATTTGTTTTTAATGATTTAATATTATGTCATTCCTTATGTAATTTTGACAATACATTATATATCTTTTACAGTAGTATGACCAAAAAGATGGCTCAATAGTTGAGAACACTGGCCGCTCATTCAGAGGATCAGGGCTCACACACTCACATGGTTCCTCACAACTATATGTAATTCTAGTTCTGGGGAATATGACACTCTCTTCTGGACTATGAGGGTACTGCATTCAGGAAAAACCATCCATTCACATTAAAAACAAAAACAAAAAACAAAAAACAACAAAATTAAAGTGTAAAGGAATATGACCAAACTGCTAGGGAAGTTCTATAAAAGCAAAGCATTTCATCAGTGCTAATGTTTTGCTTGTTGTCTTTTATTTCTGTTCTGTTTTTATGAGTAAAACATTCACGTTGTGTTTGCATGGGGCATAATTGTTTATCCATTTTCTCAAAGTAGATTCTGTTGATTCACAGTAATGTCCATACATTTTAATCCTTGATTAACACGTAACTGATAACACAAGAGAAATGCACTTGCGCATTTAGCGTGTTCCTCGGGTGTCATGGGGTGTCTCTGAGATGGCGCACGGTCAGTTGTTCCTCAGGTGTCATGG